>VXAX01003556.1:1308473-1389070 GCA_013399835.1 Leptocoma aspasia
CGGCACGGCACAGGGCAGGACAGCACAGGGCAGCACAGCACAGGACAGCACAGAACGGCACGGCACAGCAGGGCGGGACGGCACCGCACCCGAGACACCGCACCGCCCTCCGCACCCCGCTGAGCGTCACGTCTGCCCTGTGGGGAGCCGGTCCCGCTCCGCGCTCAGGTGAGACGCTGCGGCCCCGGTGGTGGCGCGGGACGGGCGGACGCCGCCGGCGGTCGCTGTGGGTGACCCAGCGGGGCCGGACGCCGTGGGAAGCTGCGCCGGAGCTGCGGCGGAGGAAGGAGCGGCGGGCGGCTGGGGCACGGCGGGGCTGGGACCGGCGCGCTGGGGGCGCTCCCCGTTCCGGGCCAGCTCCTGACAGGAGCCCCCGGGTCCTGGCCCAGGAGGATCTCCGCACCTGCCCGCCTCGCCCTGATGTCCCGTCCTCTTCCGCGGTAAGGTCAGGAATGCTGACAGCTCACTTGGGTGTCAGGCGGTCCTGCTGCATCGCTCCCGAGGCATTCCATACCGTTAGACGTGCTCGTTGTTCCTCTGGTTTCTCACGGTGCAGGCGGGGCGCTGGGGCATTTATCACTACACCTGGCATGGCTTTTACTGGCTCTTGCAGGGGGCTTCTTTACAAAATTCATCCTGGATAACCCATGTTTGTGAAAGCTAAATGGACAAAACTAAAATCTGTTCGTATTTCACTTTCGGGAATGGGGTATGGGTTTGGCACATTTGTCGTAGAAATGAAACTTTCTCCTCGTGTAGAATCTCCGGGCACTTTCTGCATGTACTTTGTTTGAAAAGCAATTTGCTGAATTAACGTAGCATGCACAAAGATAACTTGAGTTGGCATACTAGCAGCATACCATCTATCTCGTGAGCAAAAATGGAATATTCCTGCCCTTAGGTTCCTTTGTAATCTTAAATTATTAATGGTTCTGTGCATTACAAGAATGAAATTTGTAATTGGTACAGAGTGCAAATGCATGTAGAGAACTGGGTACAAGAGGAGCTGGTTATAAAGAAGGACGTGCCTCCCAAAATGACCTAGCAGGAGAATGACATTAAAGAGCTCTTCCTCTTCTTTACAGTTGTAAAGAACCTCTGGGGAGAAGCAGCAGGCCATACCTAGCCCAACTCTTTTGCAGCTCTTGGGAAAAAAGGAATGAGAAAGGGGGAAAACTTTTCCCTACTTGGGGAGCATAGGAAAGCAGAACTTTAGAGTTACTTGCACTTTCATTTAGCAGCTGTTTGACTGAGTTGTTGGGGGTGCTCCTGAGATAAAGGCTAGTGGCAATCATAATATCACATCTTCTTTTAGAACCTGATTGTCAACTTCACGCCAAATGTTGTCATTTGTACTTAGTTAAATGGAAATATTTACATCACACTTCATCATGCTGTTTTGTCTGTGTAATCAATACAGGAAAAAGTTCCTTTTTCTCTGAGAGACCTCAGAAAAAAAAGGTACTTGCCAAAAGTGAAATAGAAGGGGCAAAATACTTGCATTTGCTATGTGTCCAACAACATTTAAAGTTTGAATGTATGTTGAGAGGAAATGTTGGTTTAGGTATCAATGGGGAGTAACATTTCTACTGTCTGTTCAACCATGTAATGTAGAGCGAGTGAGGTGTGTCATAGTAAAGATTACAGCAGTGAACTAAGGTTCTGCTCTTTCTTTTACTTAAATTTCTCCCAGTATTTGAATGTATAAAGATAAAAGTTTGAAGTGAGACCATATTAAGCAAGTCAAAAACATAAGGCTTAAAAGCAGTTTTCTTCCATGTAATCCCTCAAAGGTTGTTGAAGAGATATGGGGCAGATGTACTGTGAATATGTGGTGTTACAGAAAGTGAAACCAATGCAGAGATGATGGGCTAGTTAAAGGAAACTCGTAAAAAGCTTGAGAGGATAAAATTCTGCAATATTGTTAGTTTGGTAATAATAATAATAAAAATCCCCAACAACCAAACAAAACAGGAGTTGGGCAGAGACTGGATCAGCTAAGGCTTCTGAACAACACAAAGGTGAAGCTGAGGTGGATTTGAGGGAAAAACTGGGCTGAGTTTTCTTGAGTTTTCTGTAGTGTCAGTGTGTAAGAGGATTGTCTTGTCCATAACAGAAGAGGCTTCTAGACCAGATTAGACGTGACTGTTGGCCACAAGGAGTTATCCAGGGAGCCCAGTGTTCCACCTGGCCCCTTCTGCATTCCTTCTGGGCCTGGTTTGCACTGCAGATGTTTCACTTGCCAACCTGCAGCAGGTGTTCCTGTTCCTCACTGTCCTGCCTATTTAAAAGAAATTCCCCACTTTGGAGAGTTACACCATGCAAGTACATCCCTCACTGAATTACTCTGTGTTCCAGCAGGTTTTAGTTTCCCTCAGCCCACGGTGACCTTGCTGCATGTCCTGCACACAGGATCGTGGTATGCTTGTTGTTGTGGGTGAGCATTAGTTCAGGTCCTGCCTGCCTGGGTGTGGAGCAGATGGGAGAGAGAAGGAAGTGCTCTGCCATGAACAGAAGTGACACTTTCTCTGCAGGCACACAGGGTGAGAGTCAAAGCAAGCCAGCTCTCTTCTCAGCTGTGAGCTCCTCAAGACTCTGGTAAGGAAGGTGCATGTAAGGTTTAGCTGCTCTATTCTCTGAGTGCAGATCATCATCACAGAGAGAGATCTGCTCCCACTACCATGGTATGAAAGATGTTTGTGTTTTGGAGTTGTAATAGGGTAGAACAATGCTAATTAAGAACTCGACTATCTTTGAAACCGGAAAGGGGAAGACTGAGGGGCAGGGGGATGAAGGCCATGAACTTTTACCTGTGAAGTGGAACATTTAGGCTTATGCTTTAGTAATGATGAAAATCAGGTTTAGCTACATTTCTATCTGCTTACATTCTTCAAACAACTGGTCTCACTTTACAGCATAACAGTTAAAAAATATCTCAGCAAGCAGGAGAGTCTTAATGAGGCTTTTAATAGGACAATAATGTAAATGATTAATGATTGATGAAAAAGAATTGTGAATGAGCTTGTGGAAGGGCTTTACATGTCTGTTTGAGAATAAGAAGGATCTTGATATATCCTTGGAGGCCACGTCTGTAGATTTTAATGAGGGTGAAGCAGAGAAAGGCTGTTAGAAGTGAATGAGATCTCAGTGAAGTAAAAACATAAAAAGCTCTGGGTTTATGATCAGATAAACTAGATGACCTTTTTTTAGTTTGGTTTTTTTGAAAAGAGATGTTCTGAAAGAAGTTGCAAGTAACTTCTAATCTGCCATCAATACTCAAGAAACAAATAAACAGTTATGAATGGTACAGTATCACATAAAGTATCAATTTAAACAGTTTTAGAGCCCTGAGTATGGTAATGTCACTAATTAATAATTTGGGGAGTTGTTTAATTGTGGGTTAAGGCTGTCATTTGTAGGGCTTATGAAGGGAGCTGTAGGGGCCTGCCTTGGAGGAATTAAGGGTGAACACAGTAGAAAAGATGTTGAGAAGATTCTCCACAGTAGTAGCTGCATGAAACATGGCAGTTCAGGAAGACTGATATGTCTTTGCCCCTAAAATGCTTGTTGATGAGTAGCAAAGGGAAGGGCAGGAGTCCTAGAGGACATAAACATCATGCCTCTAGCTCTAGTGTCAATTCTTGTGGCTGGTCTATTCCACACAGGCGGAATAAAGTGTTACTTCATTTTCTGTTTGTTTTCTATGTTGTGTTGTGCTGGGTATCTACAGAAGGTTGTAATTTCTGTGAGAAATTAACTTCAGTTCTAAATTCAGTTCTGAAGTGATCCTGATAAGAAGGGAGAAATGCCCAGTGGGCCACTACTCTGTTCATTTCAAGACTGTGCATTTCACTGCTGCTATTCAAGCTAGCATGAACCTCTGAAACCTACTTG
Source organism: Leptocoma aspasia (assembly GCA_013399835.1). Taxonomy (NCBI): domain Eukaryota; kingdom Metazoa; phylum Chordata; class Aves; order Passeriformes; family Nectariniidae; genus Leptocoma; species Leptocoma aspasia. The sequence goes on from VXAX01003556.1 coordinate 1,312,368, forward strand.
TACCACTGGGCATTGCCTTTAGGGCAGCATCTGAGGTGAAATCAATGTTGTTCCCACCTTCGGTTCTTGGAAAACCTCTGCCTTGCTTCTGGATGGGAACCAAGCCACAATAAAGTAGGCATTTACCAAACCCAACAAAGAACATGAATGATTAATTTCATTTGTTAACAAAGCGGGAAGCAACACAGAATTCCCAGTTCATGTGTCATCAGGCTGTCAGCACATATTTTAGAGTCTTGTCACCTTCTTGAAGGTAGCCAAAAAAATCCTCCTCAGAGTCTGTTGCCTGAGAGAGAGGAGCTGGTTAACTAGGATACAGCAGTGTTAGGTTCTGACACTAAGGTGGTTTGGTTTTTTTTTACTCTAAATCCATAAGGAAATTATTCATGAACAAGCTTCATTTGACAGAGTTGTGTCAATCTCCAGTTATGCCCAAAAGCTCATCAAGCTACCCATGATTTCTTCAGTGCATTGGAGCAAAGAGGTTTTTAGTAAAGATACACAGTTCACCTGTTTGAAACTTCAAAAGACTGTTTTGCTGACCAAGCAGGCCTGTTTTACAACTAAAGCGCATCATAAAAGATGTTATTGTTGTTGTATGTGTTGTAATTTCAGGTTGAAAATATGAAGTTTATTCTTTTTTTTTCCTTCTTTCCTCCTTAGGAGTGCCACGTTACGAGAAAGACATGAAGTATTTTTAATGAAATTCTGCTTTTGATCAAGCTGCTAAAAATGGATGTGAACATTTTCTCCTGTGAGGTAAGTATTGACAGGGAGAAATAAAAGAAAACCTGACGTGTTTCACTTAGTGTTGCCTGTCACCACTGCTCTTCTGACCAGCAGCTTTTGGTCAAGTATTTTAGAGTTATAACATCTGTGTCTTGGCAAACTTTGTACCAAAAGTCTTAACTGAAAAGTCCTACAGGATTAGTCAGCTTTGTTCTGATATTCCAGCAGATAAAAACAAATGTATGAGGGCTTGGTGTTGCAGGGTTGGTAACGAGCAGCTTCTGCACAGAGTAGCTTTTGACCCAATGTCAAAATTTTTCCAAGCACCAAAGAAACAGAAGCTGCTAAGTCTGATTTTCAAGAGTGAATACTTACACAGACTAACTGCAGGTGCAGGAAATGAGCAGGATCCTGGGATGAAGAAGGAGTTCGTACCACAAATATGTAGGTACTTTTCCATGCATCCAGGCAGCTTTCTGAGTTCCTGCTCTGGGCAGCCTAGGGAAAAGTGGAGCTTTTGCCAGCCTGAGTTACAGGTGTATATTTATATTGCTTTTGTCAAGTATCACAGCAGATCTTCACAGTTCCTGCAGTATGTAAGTTAGGAAAACCAAATACATGTCCTTAATTTAGGATTGTGGGAAAAGTCAGCTTGTAAGGAACCTCAGGAGATCATAGAGTTGAACCCTCTGCTTGCAATTTGGAGTAGTCAATGAAATTAGGTCATTTTCACCCACTGGCCTTCTCAGTCTGTTATATGTTTAGAAGTGTAAACAAAAGATGGATTTATAGCTTTCTATATGTATCAAATGTACATTATAATAATGCAGACAGGGACATAAGATACTACTAAAATTGTCAGAAGGGGGAATGTTTTAATTAAGGCAGGATTGCACAGGAATGGTCTGGTTCTCTGAACAAAGGAACAATAAATCTCTGATGTGTTCATTTCTTGCAATTGCAAATGAAACCTCCACAGGTCACCTAACACTGACCTAATGTCATGCTGCCAGTATTTTCAAGATGGGTTCCCTGCAAGAATTCCCCCTTCCCAGGCATCTCTGGGGAATCAATTTATTTACTTCCTCCTGTAAGCAAAATTACTTTCTCATAATAAAAGGAAGGGAAGCGAGCATGTTGCTTATCCTGTCTGAAACATGTTACTGAAACTTTTCCTCTGAAGTATAAATATTTGTTCATGGGAAAACACAGTGACAATATGAATAAAAATAAGCATCTTGTCAGGAAGCTTAGGGAGCAATCTCCCCCCTGGGCTCTAAAAGTAAACACAAACCAAGCATCCCTCCTCCCCCCATCATTACGTACTACCAAGCAGAATATTTTGTGAGCCCTAGGAGTAACTACTTCCACTGTTTTGGCCAGGGAGGATTATACAATGAAGGGGTTAATCTTTTCAGGAGACAGACATTTTAGCATTCAGAACCTCATGGGAGGGTCAGTGAAGTGAAGAGACACTTGGTTTACTTTGGATTTATGCTTATCTCAATGTGCTTTGAATTGATCCCTCAAAATTGGTAATTTAATAGCTTTAATAGTTACATTAGTAATTTAATGAGCCCTTTCAGGACATCATCAAAGACAAACATATACTTTGTGAATAAAAATAGAAGTAATTTTATAGGTAATGCTTTCAGTTCCTGAAAGCCAGTATACAGCATTACACATATGCAAGTTGTGATTGTCATGGTTTAACCCCAGCCAGAAGCTAAGTACCTGTAGTTGCTTGCTTATGTACCCCCAGTGCATGAGGGGAAGAGAATTAGAAAAAAGGTAAAACCCATGGGCTAAGGACTTTTTAATAATTGAAATAAAATATAATAATCATTGGAATTAAAAGGGAGAGAAAAGAAAGGTAGAGAAATTAAACCCCAGAAAAACAAGTGGTGCACAAAACAGTGGCTCACCATGTGCTGGCTGAGGCCCAGCCCAGCCCTGAGCAGCAACTGGCAGCTCCCAGTTGACTCCCCCAGTTTATATACTGGGCATGACCTTTTAGGGTACCAAAGGAATAGCCCTTTGGCCAGTTTGGGTCACCTGTCCTGGCTGTGCTCCCCCTGAGCTTCTGGTGTACCTGCTCACTGGCAGAGCATGGGGCACTGAAATGTCTCAGTTTGGAGTGAGCACTACCAAGCAACACCTACAACATCAGAGCATCATCAGCATTCTCATAGTGAGTCCAAAACACAGCACTCTACCAGCAACTAGGAAGAAAATTAACTCTATTCCAGCTGAAACTAGGACAGTGATGCTATGAATTATTTAATATGCATGGACTGATCTCACCATCAAAGGGGTGGTTTCCCTCAATCCCTTTTGAGGGAAATGGTGCACCCAAAAACCCAAATATCTTTTTCACCTCTGCTCCCAGTGTCAAGCCTTGCTTCCCAGACTGTTTTAAAATGAATTTCTGACTAACATGTATAGCTCATGTACTTAAGTTACAGAACAATATTCTCAGAAATTTGCTGTTTCTACACCAGTTCCTGTTGTTTCTCTGATTTGGTCTCACTTCTCAAAGCAAATATATCTGCAGGTCTGAAAAAAAGCTAAAAAAACCCCTTGTGGATGGGTGTGTGCTTAAGTCTGAAAATGCTACATCTCTGGAAGGTGTGTCTTTGTAGAGGTGTTATTTACTCCTTAATATCCCAGTCACAGCTTATTTACTTCTGGGCTTCTGTGTCACTTGAGGCATTATGAGACAAGTAGTAGTAAATTTAGCTGTCTGGGTAAAGAAGGTACTGCTCTCTCAGAGATTAGAGGCTTCAGAGTCAGTGGAATAAAATAGCTATGTGTGTGATTGCCTCTACAGTGCAATCTGGCACTTGAATGTATCTGACAATTCAGAATGGTAAATACAAAGTTCTGGACTGTACAAAGCCAGCAGAGGGATTTGTGTGCAACAGTAACCTTCAGCAGAATTAAATTTATCAGAGAAAATTTTAAATTTTATAACTGCTTGAACTAGTTCTTCTCAGACTTATGACTGCTTGTGACTAGAGATTAGAAACATGGAGGACTGCTCTGTGTGGGTGGTTCAGGTGTGAGAGGAAGGGCAGTGTTGCTGTTTGTTGCCTTTGATCTTTGTAATTAAATTTATGTTCTCTAGCACTGTTTATTGTACTGTTGAAATCCATGTTTCTAACTTTATCATGGGATTTCCTGTGCTTTGCATAAAGGAGAATGACTGTTTTTCACATCACCTGTGCAGAATCTGGAACAATTATAGTTAGGTGGGAAAGGAAGAAAGAAATGATGCAGTTCTGAAATGTCCATTAATTCAGGGAGCTTAAGCATCAAGGTAGCCAACATAAGAAATCAGAGCTGGGATATAAAATCAGTGCTGTTACATCAGAACATTCTCTTGCCAGCTGGAATTACCTGTCTCTCACACTTCTGGAAGCAAGGGGCTAGCACCCTCAAAATGAGGATTTGGAGTAACAAAAACATAGTATGGTAACAGTACCTGAGCTTTAGCTGCTTTTTATTTTCAGCTGCTTTGTCAGTGGTAATATTTGCTTCTGCATGGGTTCCTAGATGTGCTAAGCATGGGCAGGTGTTCCAGTAATTGTCCTGAGCAACAGGTACAGTTTACACTTGAGATGGATGGATGTGTTGTGGGGCCTTATGGCTGTCCATGTTTCAGTTCTTGATCTATGGCTATTCTGTAACACTTGAACTTCCTGAATTTGTCACTTCTGTTTCAGAGATGTCTTTATTGACTGTCATGTGAGTTTATGACAATAATGTAGATTATTTGTCACTAAATACAGAAGAACGTTTCATAAAATACTTTCCAGCCTTCTAAGGAAAATACCTGTGGGTCAGGCTTTCCTTGAGGCAATCCAGCTGCCTCCACTGAATTTCTCCAGGGGTGAATTTTGTTCTTTTAATTCTCTTAGGTGTTTGCAACAGTGCTCCCCACTGGCAATGCTATCATTAAGGAACTTTTAACATTTCTCTTACTATAAGGGTACAATAGTCTTTTAGCAGTAGATCTGAATTTCAGCTAGAAGCCTAATGTAAAAAATGGGAATGGTGGAGGAATGTTTATCTTCTGTAACAGATGCAGTTTGATGACATTTTGTTGGCAATTTCTTCTGTAAATAATTCATACCTTTTCCTGCAAAAATATTTTGGGGACAAGGTGTGGGAGGAATTTAATTCTCTTGAGGATTTTATAATGCTACAAAATGCACCCTGCTCTAGCAATTTTGTCAATATGTATGGGAGTAAATAAGATTAATACCTTTGTAGTTTGTCTCTTCTATCTTTACCCAGGAAAAAAACTCTTGCCTGACTTAGAAAAGACTGTAAAAGTTTAAAAATAGAATGCTACATGTCTTGCTACTTTGTTGAAAGAGAAAAATAAGCCCTGCTAGTAGAATTCATGATGCTTTGGCAGTACGACTTTCGAGCAATGAGTGGATGAGAAATTTCAAGGCACTGGGATATTTTTGATTTTGTTAAAGGTCCCTGAATGCCTGATTAGCTTCAAAACCACTGCTGCTGCTGGTTCTAGTTTGTTTTTAATTTTACAAAGGTATATTCTGTTCCTGACGTACTTAAATGCTGCACTTATAAGTGTAATTGGAAAGTGATGTCTTTTACTCGGTACTTTGCAAATTACACAGTATACACACTCTCCTTTTAGCCCTCTGATTTGTGCCTAATCTGTAGTTCAAACCTGTAACAGTGATACTTTGGCAGCTCCTGGAATTAGTGTCCTACACCCTCTGTGAAAATTGCAAATATATGCAAGAAATATGGGATTTCATGGTTGATAGCTTTTGAATGGTAGCATTTAAAAGAACAGAATCCTTCTTGGTAAGTATTCCTAAAAAAACATAATTAGGGAAGTCTCATCAAGCAGCCTGTGGTGAAACATGCAAACTGTCCTTATTGCCTGCTTCTTAGACTTGGAATCACTCGTGTGTGTTTTCTTGTATGACTCACTTGTGTGCATTCTTCTGCAATTTCTGCAATTACTGTTATCTTTCCGCTACACCATTTTGCTAGAATTTACTGTAAGTGTTTCAGGGAGTGAAAGATATCCATTCAAAAACAAACCTGGTAATTTTCTTTCTGCATATGGTTTATGACCTTAACTCACTGGAGAAACAAAAAAATTGGTGACTAGATTTGTTTAGACATATCGAAGTAAACCACTAAAATACATGAGTGGCGTTTGGACAGTAGAAACCTCATGTTGATATAATCCAGTCTAACCCACTGAATTTGTTGTGTTGCAAAAATGCAGGCTTTGCAAGGCAGTCTTTGCTACTGTGACTAAATCACGTCCGTAAACTGGTGTAGGGTGGTGGTAAGAGGCACAAGGTGTTATCTTCCTAGAAAAGCTTTCTCTTTAAAAAATGAGTGGTTCCAAGGTATAAAATACAGAGACTGTAACAAAGTTTGAATTTTGGTCTTGAATTCATAAAATCCCACAGTGTTGCTACTGTGCAGAATCACATTCTTCAAAATAAATGAAGAATTGTACTGTAATCTTGAGGGCGATTGTAATCCAAATAAGTACACTCTTTGAGCAACCTAGTGAAAAAATAGTGAAGTTACAGGTGCTTCATTCATTTCTGTTTTGTTTCAGCTGCTTTAAGTTATCGTCTTTCTAAGACAGGCATGTAGCAACTACTTCTGTGGACTTTTTCTTCTTGAATTACTCCCCCCTGAATTGAAGCCCAGAGGAGGCACTGGAAGTTTTTCCCGAACAGTTTCAGAAGGATTTATATCAGGCTCTTAAAACCATAACTGGGTCTTACTTTCATGTCTAGCTCACTATGGGACAGAGGTGCAGAAGAGTAACTTGTAGCTAATAAGGCTGTTTCTCTAAGATCACTGATGATGGGATTAAGCTGCCTTTGATTCTTCTACTTAATCCTGCTCTGTTGGTTTGACAGCCTATAAAGTTCAGAGTATGGCTGTTGGCTGCTGTTCTTGTACATAAGCAGTGATTCAGAGACCAATAACATTAGGCTTTGGCAACTGTGAAAAAGGCGACAAAATCCACTTTGTTTCTCTTTCCCTCACCACCCCTACCTGACTTTTCCAGTTCCTGTAACTAGAGATCTGTGTTCAAAACTTATCCTCATGATCTCTTTATACCACCAATATAAGCAAGTCCAAGCAGGGGTGGCACATTGTTGCAGAGATCTCTATTTGTGTATTGCTCCTGTCAAATTTCTGAAATCTTTGACCAATATTTTAGCTTCTAAAATTTGGTCTACATTTTGTATCCTCCTGTGTATAAATCTACTAGGCTTTTAATAGGTGATTTATGCAATCCTCAAAAGGCAGAGAGAGCATTTATAATGCTTGGAAGAAAAAGGGCTGATCCATTTATGTACGGTTTTTAAAGCTCAATAGCTTAGATCAAGAGTGAGAAGCAAAGACTGTGTAAGTCATTGAAAACCTCCTGTAGCTGTAGTATAAAAACGTTTCAAGTCTCATGGAAACTCAGTACTCAGAGACAAGTGAATTTTGACCGATCTACGTAGAGGAGAGATGGAGACTGGCAGCTAGCCAGAAGGTCAGACGGACAGACAGAAAATCTTCCCCAGCTGACTGTTTGCTGTGACTCTTACTTCATGCCACAAAGGAGTTCTTTCCATTCCATTAACATCTGATTAGATGGCAGAAACATTTTAAGAAGCTCTAAACAGTTATGCAGATGCCAGCACTATTACTTCCAGATTCATTCCCTTGCCAAACAGCAAAATGACAGTCAAGAAGAAATCCTCCTACTAGTCAGTTTTTTCTATTTATTTTTTTTTTTTCCTGAAGTGTTTTTATAAGTTGAATAAATCTTTTGTATCCATGTTGTAGTCCTGAGGAGCTAGAAGTGTGGAATACAGCAAATACAAGCTGTTGCAAAATTTCTCCCCTTAGAAAAGACTACACATGTGATACAAAACTCTGCCATAGAACCAATTCTTAAAACAGCCTCGTCCTCTCTGGGTTGGGAATGCAGTGAGCCATAACTCTGCCACTTCTTCCCTTGGGAGGCTCTTACATAACTGCTCAGCTGTTTCTCTTGCTGTTCTTCTTATTAAGCCAAAATTTTGTTTTGCTTAATTGTATCCTGGTACACCTAACTTTGCAAACTGGGACTGTTCCAGTGAATGCACTCCCTTTTAAGACGAGACCCTGCAGTCTGTAGGAAGAGCAGAGTGACAGCAAAGGCAGTTTATCAGAGTTTAAGGGGCCATCAGAGAGGCTGTGACAGCGCAAGTGGACAGGCTGGGACATACCTGGCTCAGCTGAGCGCCCTTCCAGCAGTGGGGACAGCCATGTCCAGGGCTGCCTGAGGCTGGGTGCAGCGAGGAGGGCGAGGGCAGGGCTTATTCCCCTCTGCTCCACACTTGTGGGGCAGCTTCTGAGAAACTGTGCTCAGTTTCAGGCTTCACCCTTCCAAAGAGAGATTGACCAACTGAAGACAGTGCAACCAAGGGCCGCTGGTACTGTGGGGAAACTGAAACATGAGATGCACACAGAGACACTGAGAGAGCTGCTTATCTGGCCTGGAGAAGAGAAGGTTAACAGGGCATCTAATTACTAGCTCAGGTAGTCACAAGGGGTTATGGGGAAACCAGATCTTCGCGCAGTTGCGCAACAAAAGGACGAAAGGCAGCAGTCACAAGTAGCAGCAAGGCGGCTGTAAAGAAAAAATTTTCTCACTGTTGTGAAAAAAGCCATTTTCATAGTGAGTGGCTAAGCAATGGAACCACATGGATTGGAGATTGTGGCCTGACTGTCCTTAACCAGCTCAAGCTTTGAAGTTAGCTGTGCATTGAGGAGGAGGTTGGACTAGACAACCTCTGGAGGATTCTTCCCACCTAAATTGATATTCTGTTTTGGAGTGAGGTGGAGAAAATCAGGGTCTTGTAATTAACAAGATTAAATATGGAAGCAGGGAAATGCAAAAGCCAATATCCTACACATAATTAGGCTGAAAACTATTTTCGAAATATAACCCTCTGAAAAAAATGTAGATATTTAACTTTTATTCCAAATTATAAGTATTGTCATTTTCCTTCTGTAGATGGTTTCTTTCCTGTCTACTCAGCTATTGAAAATATATGCCTATATTGGGCCTTCTATATCCCTTTTCTAGTGAAAAAGAATGGGGAAAAATAATTCATAAGGCAAACCACTGGTGCTATATATCACTCACAGAATGCTCTAATAAAATCTGCTGCACTCTGGGCTTCTTAAGCAATTATGGTCTTGCACCATATTTAGCATTCAATGAAGAACTGAAAAAAATCCTTACAAATACATCTGTAGTGGTCTATGTTGGTGTCTGATGAAGGTATCAGTGAAGGTATCATTGTGTGTGTTACATGTCTCCATCTCTGAGAATTAGGACAAACGTGGGATTGTCTTATGTAGGAAAAGAGAGGCAACTGGCCTAATCAATTTGCATAGCTGGCTGAGAGTAGATGTTGATGTCACTAAATAGAGACACCTTACGTCAAATGCTAACCACAGAGAGGAACAGGCTGGGTACAATGTACAATAGTTGTGAAAAGAAAACTAATTAGGAATGCACGAGCATTTGGCAAGGGTACATTGCAGCCCTGAATGCAAATCTTTTAATATAGAAATTGTATTGACAGGAAACGAGTTGAATTTTATTTCAATGTTTATAGAATATATCCTTATGTAGTTTTATTCAAGGCATTTGTTCTCTTTATGAATTTTTATTCATAAAATCTAATGAAATATATCCTAAACCATTTCAAAAGTAGTTAGAAATTATTTTCATATACCCACATCATTAAAGTCTCTAAGCCTAATTGTGGAGGAAAAGTAGACTTCAATGACAGGAGCTGGTTAATTCTGATATTTTAATTCACATGCTGCCAGTTGGCTGAGACTACATGCACCACATACAATGGGTGGATGGTGAAGTCCATAACTGAAGTACCATGTTTCCTTATTTTGGTTGTACAACATTCACTCATGTTCCCTTTGTGTTGTTGAAAACAAATTTCATGGACTGTAGAGAGCACCTTCTGTCCCTGTGAGTTTGCCATATGCAATGTGGAGCCCATGCTCCTGCAATTTAACTTACTGTGTTTTACTTAATTCCTTGTGCATTTAAATTATTTCCACTAACTTTTTTTTTTAATCTAAACATGCTCCTAAACTCTTCTAATATGAAAGGCCCCTACATTCAAGGATAAGGGAGAGAGAGAAACTCTAGGATGCCCTATACTTCTTGCTTTTGGGTTTGGACAGTCCCAGGTGGTCTGTGCAATGTCAGACCTGCCCTCTTTTACTTAACAAGCTCAGTTCTGTAACTGTCCCTGCTGAGTGTTGTTGGTGTAGCTTGTCATAGGAAACTGCATTTGTGCTTGGGTGTTACTACCTAAAGCAGAAGGGAAATAATCTCAGATGTCCTGAATTAAAAGCTTGAATGGGTCCTCAGAGGGAGTGAAGAGCCATGTCACTAGGTTTTTAATTTTTTTTTTTTAAGCAGATCATACCTAGACCTCTAATACAGGGAAGAGCCTCTTGCTTCCACTTAGCCCTTGGGTCTGGGACGTAGACTTTCTCAGAATGCTGATAAACAGAAATATAAAATCTAAACCCCAGAGTAACCATGTTTAGACTATCAATCCCCTGCAGGTGCAGCACACTTAGATTATGATGGGATGGTGGGAAGCATGGGCGCCCCTTCCAAAAGAGTTTGTCAAAGAAGCTAAACCAAGTGCTTGTAGTGCCTTCTTCCTGCACTTCCTGTTATCCTTGACTGGTATTTTTTCAACCTGTCTCCTCCTGTGCCTTTCTCTGGTGTCTCAGAAGTGCAGAAGATGGAAGGGCCTGAGGGCACTGAGCTTCAGCCTTTCTGAGCTGGTAGAAAGTTCCTTAAGGAGTTCTGCTAACACTGCATGTTGGAGCAGCCTCTGGAATTAAACTGACTCTCAAGATCCAGGAGTAGAAAGGTTATTTGTAAACTCACTTACAGTCTGTGCACAACTGATGCTCTCTCCTGATGTTTTTTAATCATCTGAGAAATACAGTCTCGAAACCAAAAGGTTAGTTTAGCCCCAGAGTGAAAAATAATACATTGGAGCATATGGGGATGTGAATTTACATTTGTGCTTTCAAATGCATTTTTAATTTAGCAAAATGAAGATAATTCTAAGTAGAATTCTCTGTGGGAGCAAATGCATTTTTAAATTATTATTTTAGTCTTTTTTTATCCAGTTGTTCTCTCAGTTGTGAGATAGTGTTTAAAGCACATAACTGAGCTGCAGTGACAGAGCTCACTTGGCAGCCCATAAACATGTTTTGGAAAGCTGTATTGACTTGGCAAAAGCAGACTGTAGTTAAATGCTACCATGGTCCAATGCCATGTCCTTTAGGATTGCTTGCAAAGACAGAGCTTATTCCCTTCTCCCTTTCCCTCTAGCTGTTATTCCTCCCTGCAAACAAACAAATGAAAATGAAAAATCCAAGCTGGCTACCTGGAATACTTGAACATCCAAATGAGTAAAACTTTACCATTCGTGTATTTTTAATGCTTATGCAAAGTCAGTGGGAATACTTGTGGTTTATTGCTGTGCTTTCTTGTACCAAAGCCTAGAAACTGTCAGTTGCTCTACACCCTATTAGAGATGCATTCCAACCACTTCTCAATGTGTCACTCAAGTTTATGGTCAAAACTAAACTGTTTGTTTTAAAGTTTGGGAAAATGTAAATACGCTTCCATACAGGATTATGTATCAGAGAACAGAGAACTTCTGGTTGTCCTGGGGTTTTATTTTATACTTTGCTGGAAAAGCTGCAATCTGAATTATGTAAGGCGTTTTACATTTGTGGTGGGAAAGCACTGAATGGTAAAAATTGCTGCAGATGGTCATTAAAATGGAAGCGATATAGTAGCATGTACCTATTTCCACAGCAGCAGAAGCCTTTATCACCCTTTGATGAAACAGGAAAAAAGAGAGAAACTTGAGACCTTTTCTTTATCCCCATCAAAAGCAACTCCCTGTTTTTCCCATTTTAACCACCTGACTAATCTTTGTCGTTGCTGTATTCTGCTAAATTTGCTATTGTGCACCGAAAATAACACTTTCTTCCTGTCCTGTTCCCTTTTTTTTTTTTTCTGTAGAGAATCTCTGTAAAGAGCTGGGAATCAGATCTAAAGATTTGTAGGTTTTTTATCGGCTTGGTTTGGGATTTTCTTTGAATTGCAGTCCAGCACTTCTTGAGTCACTATCATGGCAAGTCTGGTTGCTTTGTATCAGTTTTCTCTCATGTGATGCTAACTTACCTGTTCTCACATTAATACTCACTGTTTGCAGCACTGATAGTCTAGGTGTTTTTAATAGAGACATGGGCTCTAGCTCTGATTTGTCTTCAGAAAGTGTGTAGAAGAAAGGAATTAAACTAATAAGGAATTAAACAATAAGGAATTAAAAATTCATTATTGTTTATTCCTGTTAAACAATAAGGAATTAAAAATTACCATACTAAAACAGTTCAGTAAAAGGAATACCTTTTGTATAACACTGCTTTGCCCAGCCTCCTGAACTGGGTGGGATGAACATGAGTTTTTTTCTTTTCCTAAAAACTGTGTATCTGAGAAACAAGTAAATACACGGGGTTGTTGTTCTTGCACAGAATGAAAAATTTAGCCCTGATTTGTGGAGAAGAAAAGTTCCCATAGAACTTGAAACTTAAAACCAGAAGGTAATTATACTACACATTTTAAATCTATTGACTTTTTTTAACTTTTTGTTGCCTGCATTATCGACTTGCTATTTTTTGCTTGTAAATAGATGTCTGAGTGAGAGTTGTTTTAGTTTCTGATGCATTTGTCTTGTCCATCCAAACTGTGCAAAGCTAGGAGAGTAACACTTAATATTTGCCGTGATACATGTTTTTCTTCTGCCCCTAACAGCCTCCTTTGATATGGAGTTGCAAACTGTAATTTGTCCTGACATAGATGTACTCAACTGAAAATTGTTGCAGTCTGACCTGGTTAATGTAAGTTGGGCTTCTGGGTATTTGAAAAATGTAAGTAATTGACTATAACCAAATGCATTTGGATACTGTTAACCTGTTACTGGTACAGATAACTACTCTTATAAGTGGGGTTTTAAACAACTTTATAACATTTTCCGACAAATTACTGTCTTAATGCTACAAGACTGTGCAATGTGTGAGTCCAGGTTGCTGTAAGAGAATATTTTTTGAATAGCGACTACTTTTTAAACAGTCACAGCTATGTCAAAAAGTGTCCTTAGCTGCACGATTGTGCCCATGCCCCTTACTGATTAGTGAGAGTTTTGTTGATGTCAAGTGGTAAACGAAGAGCCAGAGACTGCTGTTTTAGCAGGGAGCCAGGTCTGGATTGTAACACAAGGGCCTTGAGCTGATTTCGCTGCATTGGAAACATCAAGTCTAGGCTGCGGCTGTAAGAGAAAGGGAGCTTGTGGTTTAATTGGGATGTGTGTATTTTACATGAAGGCTTCAAAAATTAGTAAGAATAGAGAGAAGTGATTTCAAAAGATATCAGCAGCATCTACAGTAAGAAATCGCATGCCCAACTTAGGGCATCATCCAGGGAGGCTTCCAGGACCTTTGCACTGTGTATGTATTAACAGTATTTACAGTATATACGTATAAAAACTGCGTATGGCGGGGGTGTTGCTTTGTTTTCAAGTTGTTTCGTGTCCGAGCTTTTACCGTGCGAAGCCATGGCAGAAAGCTCCCGCGGCGGGCCGTGGGGCAGGGGCGGGATGCGGGCCGGCGATGCCCGCTGCGGGCCGTGGGTCGCTCCGCCGGGCGGGCATGCGGGGGCGGCTCCATCCTCCGCCCCTTTACGCACGGCCGCGGTTTCATGAATGAAATCCAATCGCCGCGCTAAAAATANTGAGGAGCAGCGGGACGGGGGCGCGGCGGCGGCGGCCGCCACCCCCTCCGGTGCCGCGGGGCCGGGGCCAGCCCCGCTGAACGCACCCCGGCCGCTGGGCATCCCGCCCTCCCGGGTAGGTCCCGCGTCGCCCGGGCGCGATCGTGCTCCGAGCTGCCGGTGTGCGGGACCGGGCCGCCAGCGGTCCCGCAGGGGGCGGGTGGCGGCGTCCCGCGCGTCCCGTTAGCCCGCAGGTGCTCTCCCGCCTCGGGACAGAGCAGGAGGTGGTGGCATCCTCCCCTCCTCCGAGGACGGAGAGGGCTGAGTCCTTGATGAAGCTGATCTCTCTGGCTTCCTTTTCCAGAGAGGCCACGAGGTGCAAGGCAAAAATAGATGGTATGATGTGTACAAACCTCGTGGAGCTTGGTACCTCTGAGTGTCATTTAGGAAAAACCCGAAGGATATCTTTTTCCCTCTTTTTTCCTCTCCACTTTCTTTCCCCCTGCCGTGTCTGTGGAGTCTGCTGAGACAGCAGCAGGAGGCTGTTGGGGGTCTTGTGGCACAGATTCTCGGGTGCCTATGTCGGGACCTATTTGTGGCCCATAGAAAGGGGCTGGAGAGACAAACAGTAGTAGACTTTTAATTGTTTAGTCAACCTTCAGTGGGTATTGTGGCATCTGACATCTAGAGCAAAGAGAAATTGGTCACTAGACATAACGAGGCTGACTTAGGTGGAGGAGTTGCTGTCTATTGGTCAAGACACTGCTCTGAGGGCAACAATATACTTGTTTAAAAAATGATAATGATAAAAGAAAGCCCTTGAGATTCTGCATATGGTCACAGCAAGAGCAAGGAAGTGATGCCAGAATAGTCTCAATGACTTTGTTCATCCTCGGTTTGTGTACTATTTCAGGACACACAGCTGTATCGAAGCCAAATGTTCAGCTTGAGCTGTAATAGCTTGAGCTCTACTAGAAGCTGAGGTGGAAATTAGCTTTTCCAGTTGCTTAAGGGTAGTCCTTTAGCTACTGGTCTTTCTAGGCAAAAATAATGCATGTGGGGAGAAACCCACCGTTGTTAGGATTACACCGAAGAGTTGTCATGACTGCTCACTGTAAGAAGTAATATTTCAGTACAGGGTGTATTTCAGGATCAGGAGTCACACTTCATGGAAACTGAACAGCTTCATTTCAGTATTTTTCTGAGGTCCTCTTCCATTAGCTTATGCTTTTCTTTCTGTGCATGTTGCATTTGCACACCTGACTCTACGCCTCAGATATACAGTGTACCTACACAGTATTTAACAGAAGAAAAAAAAAAGTGAGTTCAGTATTTGTACTAGGGTTCTTTATCTAAGTGACATAATACTTAGAGAGCACAAGATCTGGGACAGGCTCAGATACGCAGAAGTATTTTTATCCAAGAAGAAATAAGCATCAATTTTAGCTCTGGGAAGCTCTCTAAAACTCCTGCCCTTTTAAAACTCCAAGCTTCATAAATACTGTAAAGCATTAGGCTGAGAGGAAGAGCTGGTCACTTGACCAGTAAATCCTGATCTTTGATTCTTTGTTAATACATTTTATTTGCTGGAAAAATACTTAAGTCCTATATCCAGATGTTACCCTGTGCTGAAGGGGATGAAAGGACAGAGAAGCCTTGAAGGGAAGAGAAACAAAAGAGCAACAGGTGTTTGACATGCTCCTCCCTTGCTCCCTTCCGTCCTGCCGGAAAAGTATACAAGCATTGTAGGGCAAGGTATGTGCTTGGGAAGGAGGAAGAGGAAAAGCTCAGGCATCCTTGCTGCATACAGCAGACTTGCAGAGCAGCTCAGAGACTGGGTGATTGTATCCTTGGATAACTGATTGGGTTTCCATAAAAGAGCTCAAAACTTTCTGCTGAAGGAGTGAGTGGTGCATGGATTAATTAATTAAGTAAGTAACTGGTGCACCTGCAGTGTGTGTGGTCATAGCTGGGGCTCTTTGGCATTACAGACAGGTCATAAAAAAAATACGGATTCCCATCCAATACTATTCTACTTTTCTGTTTTCCTCTCCTTTCTGTCTGACATGAGACACAAGATAGCAATTCTTTCTTCTTTTTAAATTATTTTTTTCTTTGCAAATAAGTCTGTGTGGCACTAGACATTACAAGTAAACCCCCATCTATGTGCCTCCTGCACGATTCTGTTAATGTTGCTGGATTTGCATTTGAGACGTAAGTGCAGAACTTTACCCATGATCTAAAAATAGCATTTACCTGAAGTGTGCCATCCTGAAGTGTTTGCTGTTCCAGTCAGTGTTTAGGTCCTTGGGTGGGTTTTTCCTGCTGTCATTATGAGGTCTCACTCTCCTTTGGTAGTTTCCTAATGGTAATAATGTCTAGGAATGAATAAAATCACATATAATGTCTTTCTGAGATCACTGATTAACAAAGAGAATGCATAAGAAATGTCACATAAAGTTCAAGAAACAAGAGCCTGATTCTATCTTTTGGAAAGAGAACAAGTACAGAAAGTGAATTCAACAGCTCTCCATGCCAGAAGGTCACCAGTGTCTCTGGAATATTCTATGTTTGTAGCTCTAGTGAAGCTTGATAAATATTTTCCCCACAGAAATGCACAAAAGTTGTGAGGATGCCTTATTTGGTGGTTATTGTTGTTGCTCTTTCAGTTGGGAGCACTGCTTAGGAGCAGCATACAGTGCCAAGACCTGTTTTGTGCATGGGTACAATCACCAACAACCGCTGCTACAATATCAGCAGTTTAATACTGCACAAGCATCTTAATTACATAAGAGTAAAATCAGGCATTTCATGGAGTTTATTACCATGAAATCTAGTAGTGTTGAGTCAGACTTTTCCAGAGACCCATCTTCCTTTAAGCTTTGAGTTTTGTATGTTATCCCAGATACTCTTGGGCATGGCAGGCACTAAGGATTCAGCTGCAGCTTTGTCCCAGTTATGTTAATCCAAATACCAAAGCAGGAATCAGAGCACCTGGTGCTCTATCTACCCTGAGGGATCATGTGATGCAGTAGCAGGGGACCTGGGAGTGAAAAAATTGGTGCTGAGGACCCAGTGTCCACACTGCACACAGCTCAGGGACAAAGGGCATTACTTCAGAGTGCCTTTAATCTCGTGCCATGGATTGAAGGCTTACCACTGGTGGGTGGCACACCTTCCCTTTCAGAATTCTGTTTATGCACACTGGCTGCACCTGATGTGAACCAAACCATGGACTATTTGCTTCAAAAATGTATTCCTGAGCTGAATTAACATGCTATTAGTAGTGCACCCTTATTCAGCTCTTGCAGCATAATTTTCTGCTGCAGAAGGACTGATCTGAGGACTTTGTGCATTTTATGGGTGGCAGCTTTAAAAAGTGCCAGCTGTTTGGTGATGGTTATCACCATCAATGGGTATTGTCCATTCTTCAGGTACTTGGTTCTCAGCCACTTTTATTCATGTCAGCCACAGTTAATTTTGGTTTGTGATGATGTGACAGATTATGACCCACAGCAATGCCAGATCTTGGTCACTGCCTAGTCCCTTGTGTCTGCTATGATTATCTCTGGTGGGTGGAATGAATGGTCAGTTGTAGCCAGGTATATCTGGCTGGAATCCTCACAAAATGCGTAGGCAAAGCTAAAGTGCCAGCCTTAAATCAGCTCTAGGGATGTTTCTCCCTTTCCAGGGGTGGGTCCACTATGGGCACTGTTTTCCACATCTCTGTGGGCACCAAGAGAGAAAAAGCAAAAGGAGGCACAAGGGACTGCCTTGTGTAGTGGCTTGTTCTTGGGGTAGACTCCGGAAAATTGGTGAAGGGAGGAGTGGCAGTGCTGGAGGCTCTGCCACCATGTAAAAAACACTCATCCCAGATTCCCACACATGAGGTTTCTGAAATGGTTCCGTGTCCTTCACCTGCCATGTGGGTTAATTTCTAGGGCGATGATCTGATCACAAAGGATATTCCAAGGTATGTCACAGGTCAAAATAATATGTAAGCTGCTCAGTGTAATCAGCTTGTTGATTTCTGCCCTTCAAGTCTTCCTGAAGAACTTGTCAGATACGTGACATAGCTCAAGTCTAACACTGAACTCTACATTTGGGTCTCTATTTGGTCTGATAGACTGAGTGTGTATAACAAAAAAACAGGTCCTTGTGAGCTGCATTTTTTTTTTTGAGGAGGCTTAGGAGAATCTGTTATTGTATCTAAAATGGAATGTTTTCATTCTCAGCTATTGAGCTGTCTACCCTCAGCAGAGGGCAGTCTGTTTTACACATTGTTATATGGGAAGAATTTGTGTTTTACTAGTATCTCTGATTTTTGAACATCTGAGGAAATGCTTATTCTTACTGATCCAAAGTTTTTCTGTCATCACAGGGGTAGGTTTGGCTTGACGAAGGATCCTAATAATTAACAGAAACAAACAAATCTGGAGTCATGCAGGCAAAGAAAGAGCAGAGTGACAGGCATCTGATGCTGCAAACCAGGAATTATTATTCCCTGTCTTTACAATTTCTGTGAGGGTTGTGGTAATCATTTGACTGAGAAGTTTTCTATCAAACTTAGAGACATCTGTTCTGTCTTCAACTTTACATCATCATTAGGGGCTGCTCCTTTCATTTCTGTGTGAAGCCATGGTCAATTTTTCACTCCCTTTAAAACTTGAGGGATAGAGTGGGGGTTATGGCAGCTGAATGGAAGCTTCTGAGAACTTCTGTCTCAGTAAAAAGTAAGAGGTAACATCCAGAAATGAATCTGATGCTTATTGATCAAAAGCTGGCATGAAAGAACTGGTTCAGTCAAGCCAACTGGAGTCTCTCTTGATGACAGCCTCAGTGTTTAACTTCTCCAGTTGAATCAAATTTTAGCAGCATTCTGAGGGATTTATTTCTTTGTTGATACTGGCCCTAAGCTATCCCAGGACAGAAGAAAAAGGGTAGAACCAGGTTCTGCCCTTGTGGAAGATAAAGGTGTTTCTGTAGACCTGCACTCTTGTGGGCAGCAACAGCCAGAGTTATCTCATTTGTCACCTTGTGCAGTGAAACATTTCCATCAGCTGCCCTTCTCTTCCTACCCACGGGAGAGCCCGGGGTCTGGCACTTGCAATCAGGTCAGCTTTAGAATATAAGGGTTTTTCTCCTTCCCCAGTCATTGGTATATTTGTTGTTTACTTCTGCTGATGGACCAGGTAGGGCAAATACGTGATAAATTCAGAGTTAATCTTGAATTTCTTCCTTCTGAGGTAGTCTCTTCAGTCTTTCCATGTAAACTGCCAGAACTTTGAATAATGGCAATAGGGTAATGCTGCTTCATCCTGGACAAGAATCCAGCCTGAAATGCATCATGCCCACCTTTGTCCCCTGGTGACCAGATCAGTGATCTGATCCCACCTTGAGTCTTACTACCCTTTGTCACCAGCTAGTTCTTTGATGCTGACCAGGAATAGCTTTCCTTTTGAAACCAATCTCTCCAACAGGCCTCCTGTGATTTAATAAAATATTAATATTAATGTGCGCCTTGTGAAAAATGTTTTGTGATGTCTTTCAGCAGCTGGTAGTTTATCTGTTGCTTGATCCCATGTTGTGAATAACTTCACAAATATACTTAATGGGGCCCTAAATTCATTGATTACATTGAGCCAAACCACAAAACAGCCTTTTGGCCCTTAACCTTTCCCCAGATCAGAGCTGTCTGTGAATTCTATGCTCTTGCACAAGTGAAGACTAAGTTCCCCCTGCTTTGTCCCCTGGCATATCTGTGTTAATCCACTAAAGATTCTGAAACAACACATGGCAGGTTATATATTGAGAATGAACATTTCACACACTTATTCTGGCTCGTGTGCTCGTTGGTCCCTGCCAGCGTGCTGGTGCCTTGGGATTCTGCACTGCAAGGTAGTGATTTCAGTGCCTGAGGAACTTGGCATTTTGTATCTCCTTTTCCAGTTTCCATGGTTGCAAGCAGTAATTTTGCGACTTGGGGATGGAGGCAAGAGTGTTGCGTAGTCTTGTAATTTTTTCTGTATTCTTTTTGACATGTTATTGCCTAATGGATCTCTGAAGGAGTCACTCCAAGGCTATACTAAAAAATACATCTTCAGAATAGATTGAAATATGGAGTAGCTACAAATGCACTTGCATATAGTTTCAGGAAAGTGTGTTTTTTGGGGATAATTGTTGATGATCTTATTGCCTTACTGGTGGCCTGGGTTTTTCAGATAATTCCCATGCCCACCATTCATATTAAGTCATGTTAGACTTTGGTGTCTCTTTCCATTAGTTTTTTTTAGTAAAACAGTGACATTTTAATTGTGGTTGTCACTTCCTTTTTTTGGAAGAGTTCCTGGTTTGCATATTTGGCCAGATTACTTAACACAGGTTGAAATTATTAATTTTATTTTTTTCCATGAAATAGCTTGAAGAAAAACTCCACTGAGCAGGCAAGGTTCTTACATGCTGTCATTCTGAACTGTCATCTGAAGAGTTTGCTCTTCAGATGCAAACAGTGCATCTTCTTCTTACAAGAGCTAAGTAGAATGCTTGCTTTGAGGGGTCCTGTAAGTACACAACTGAGTACTGGTTTTTACAGAAGTAAATGGCTGCAGGATCACCCCATAATCACTGATTAATGTAGACACTCTTAGTGATTTGTTTGTGGTGTTTGTGATTTGTTTGTGCTGAAGAGAAAAGGGTTGATAATTAGCTACTGTCCTTCGAAAAAAAAATCATGGTTATGTTTTGTATATGCTAAGTGAGGATTTTACACATCTGGACATTTCAAAGTGGGCATTTAGAGATGCACAGGGTTGGATTCCTGATCCTCCACAGGCAACTCACTATTGGGTTTGGGTCTCCATGCACCTTGTTTCTAGCAGAGAAAAATGCAATCATAGCTGCATATAATAAACTGCATTTTTAAAACAAGTTCATGGTTGTGATCTGGTTATCTATTGTATATTAATACACCTGCACTAACACAGTGTTTAATCTGTGTACCAGTGGACTCCATAATCAGGTGATGTGCTTCATCTACAGATCTTCTGGAAAATTTCTCTAGAAAGGGAGTGTTTCGTTATTGAGGCTGACCAACTCACATGCTATGGCAACCACAACTGTTTTATAGTAATTATAATAACGACTCATTTAGCAATTAGGAAAAACTAAATGAAAAAACCAAGCACCCCACAGCAATTTGAGGTGAAGCAACAGAAAAGGAAATTGGCAACCATAACCATCTGCAAGCTGTAGTTCAAAACAGTAGCCTTATATTTCTTTGGAAATAAATCAGCTTTATTTGGAATATTTCTTAACTGCTAATCAAGTATATTAATTGAATGGCCTTTTGTTAGATCTTGAGTCTGCTCACATCTGCTTTTTTGGCTGCCTCTGTCTTCTCTTCATCTGCAAACAATCACAGATGACAATGTAAAAATAGAACATCCTAAGAGATTTTTGAGATCCTGTGTTATTCTTACGGGTATCTTTTTCCATTTCCATCCATCTGCTCATCTTTCTTTAGAACTAGATTAAGCAGCTGAATTTTGTGCTCCTTTCTTCTGGAAATGCTGATTACTGCTCAGACCTTTTCCCTGGTAGGTTCCTTGCTGCCCCTCATTTGATGGCCTTTCTGTCTTTTTCTGGCTTTTTTGTCAGTGCCCTTTCTGGGACTGGTCACACTTCAGTAACTTCCCTCATAGTTTTACCCTGCTTTGTTTTGCTGGTAAACTAAACTATTGCTGGTTGTAGGTTGGTTTTAGCAAGTTTTTCGTTGATCTTAGAATGTGATGCCTTTTTTTAAATCTCTATGTATGCTGCTTTGTTCTTGTCTAACCAGTTCAGTTTCTGTTCCAGTTGGTCTTCCCAGATATTACCAGACTTTCAGAGCTCAAATCTATTTGTCTTTTTTTTTTTTTTTTTTTTTTTTAATTTCTATTTTTGTCAGATAGACCTGTAGGAATAATGAAGTTNTTTTTTTTTTAAATTCTAGTTTTGTAAATACATGTTTGGCATTTTTAATCAGTGTGATTATATAATAGGTTTAGCACCAGCTTAACCTAGAGGCTACCTTAAAAAACCTAACTGTGGCTGTATTCTTTAGATCTTGTATGTATTCCTGGCTTTAATCATTCCAGTAGCCAGAAGGCATCTGGCTACATTTGTAAGCATTTAATCAACTTGTTTTGCTAATTGTTTATACTGGAATTTGTTGTTAGCATCTGGTTTTACTTGAGGTGTCTAAATATCTGTCTGGGCTTCTATCTGTCAGTCTCTTCAGGAGCTATTTCTGCTTTAATCCCTTCCTGAAAACTAGTGAGCAATATTAAAATGATCTGGATTTCTAACACATAGGTACATTATAGATACTGAAGGGTGTTTAAATACTTTCCTTAACATAGCCACAGAGCTCTACTTTTGTTTTTATTGCCAGTTTATTTTAATCTCTGTCCTGTGCAGTATTGAGTCATGCTAAAAATATCTTCATTAGATTGTCATTGATCTACAGCAGGGCATTCAGGCATGCTGTGTCTGAGTCCTCTGATAAGTTTGCCTTAATTAAGTTATTAAGTATATTGGAAAATTAAAACCCCAGTAATTTTAATTTTTTTTTCATGTATTCCTTTTCTAGGATTCTCAGATAGTTGCATTGATTTATCCAGTTAGTTTTATTTAGATTTGCCTGTTAATTTTAAACTGGCTTTGTTATCCTCTTGGAAATTTTTTAAGATTCCAGACTCTGTACTTAATTCATCTTTTGTGACTAATTGAAGCACATTTTTGCAGAACTCCCATTTAAGAACCTGGGAAGAATTTTTAAATCAAATTGTTATATAATACCACAGCTAATCTCTGTAACAGCTTTTTAATGAAATATTGGGTTGGAAGGAAAATTGATTTGGCATCTCTGCTTGGTAGTTTAAAACCAACCAGACACACTGGCTAGCCATGCTCCTTCATTTTGCTTTCTAGCCTTGTAAACATTTCCACATTCCATCTGTGATGTCTAGTCCATGCATGAATAAAATATGAAGTAATTTAATACCACATAATATGTCAAGGGGGTTGCTGTTTATTCTCAGACTTGAAACTTTTTAAGATCACGTGCTGAAAGCTCTTGGGGTTTTGTTTTGCCACTCATTTGGGGCCCTGCCTATGAGACCGTGGTGTATGAACACGCCACGTTCTCTGTAGTGCGGAGAAAAAAAAGTATTTTTTTGTACTTTTATTTATATCACGACTGTATCCTTCCCATGGATGCTGAGGAGGAACAAGGAGTTAGCTCTTGGTTCTCTTGTTGTGTTTGGAACCACAGAGAGGGTACAGAGCCCATGGCCATCCCAGGTATCAGCCTCATAGCAGCTTACATCCAGCAGGCAGCTGGGGCTGGCTCACAGGAGGGAACTGGAAGCCTCTGGAGTGCTTTACCTCAAGAGCAGTAACCTCTCAGGATGCAGGTTACAAGCCAGGTGAAGGGATAAAGGCTGTCTCTTAAGAGCTTTGTGTCCCCTGTGCCACGCAGCAGGTCGGTGTCACGGGGCCCTGCGGGCTCTCTGTGTGTGTGTGTGCGCTCAAAGTTGTGTTCTCTGCTCTGCATCTGGCAGATTGCAGAGCTCTGCTTGTGCAGCCATGCACTTGTGCCAGGATGCAAAGGGTCTGGGCCCACGTTTCAGTCTTGGGTAGGATAACTTCAGAATGTGTTCTCATTCTGAGAGTCTGTGCTGCAGCGTTCCCAGGAGCATTCCGTGTCTCTGGAAACATCAGTGGGACACAGGAGTGGCAAAAATCACTCTTGCACCTTGTCTGTGTTGTCCCTAACACCTCTCTCCAGGTGTAAATAAAGATTACAAATGTGCCTTAGTCATTATAGTTATTAGCACACAGTCCATAGTCAAAATTTTATCTGAATGGGTAACCTTGAGTTCTAACAAAGACTTTTGTTTCTTGGTGTACTTCAGTTTAAATAATGAAAAAGAATACAGTTAAAATCAATGTTTGACTAATAGTTATTAAGCATGATTTTTTCTTAAATCAGAACATAGTGCCTCTGACAGAGAAAAATGGACACCAAAATAGCTTGAATCTGTTATTTTAAACAGCCTGACAGCTAATATATAGTCTATATTTAAGAGGGAGTGAGACATGAATATTAAAAAAGGTATTAAAACAAATCATTGGATTTCTTTATCTGTAGAGCTTTCTTCTCAGAAAAGAGGACACCATCACTCCAGATGATGGCCTGTGATTTGCCAATTAAATTGCTGTAGGTTTCTTGCTGAAATAATTATTAGGCAAGCCTTCCTGAAAAGGTTTGTGACTCGCATTTTCCCTTTTCTCCCTCCTTGATTACAATTCCCTGGCAGAGACCAGATTGCTCAGCATACTGCTAGACATTTGAAAATCAAATTCAGATATTTCAAACTATGATCCCACATATGAAAATGACAGACTATAATAAACATACATGAGTTGGTTTTAGTTTTTCAAATACCCATTTTTTCCAGCTTGCCTTTGCATCCAGGCATTTGTTCAATATATTGCCATAGAATGTTTAAGGAAATAGTTTCAATAATAATTTTCCATGAGGATAGTATCTTCAAAAAACTTCACTTCCCATTTCACATCAAAGAGTATTTCTAGGCATAGATAAGCATATTTGCAAGTTCCTGCTTGGCTCTTTGGTTTCATTTTAGTCCATGATCTGTGCAAACTTCTCCTTGGACAATTAAGAGTGTGTGATACCTGCAGGATATAATGGGAATTGTGGTTTTGTAGTGAACAGTCTCTGGAGTCGTCTTACAAGTGAGTTTTATTGTGTGCTAAAGCCCTCTGTGTGACTTGCTGTTAGCAATATTGTCTGGACAGCCCTAAATCAAACCCTGAGTGGGCAGGATTGCAGAAGGCAGGTTTATACTGGTATCCTTCAGGTTAAACCCACTGATGCCCAGGCTTTTTTTTTCCTCCTGGCATAAAAAGTATTAGCAAGAGGTAAGTTTATGCTAGCTGTCCTTGTTTCACCAAGATCTATCTTCTGCAAACAGGCTTGTGTTTACAGAAACCAAAGTGAAAATAGCATGTGAGCAGCATAAAGCTGCTGCGGTCCAAATAGTTGTGTATTTGCATAACTGAGCAGTATTTAAAGGACTGGCTGGTTTCCTTTGGGGGACTGCACACTTTCCCTTAAGAGTTTGTTGTCTCCAGGCACCTCTCAAGAAGTGGAAGTAAAAGGCTCTGATTCTAAGCAGCACTGTTTTCACACAGAGGTAGAAAACGAGTTTAACTGTCTTGTTCCAGTTTTTGATAAATGGACATTGACATGGACTACGAAAGACCCAACGTTGAAACTATCAAGTGTGTGGTGGTTGGAGATAATGCAGTGGGAAAGACTCGTCTGATCTGTGCCAGAGCCTGCAACACAACCTTGACTCAGTATCAGCTGCTGGCCACGCACGTCCCGACCGTCTGGGCCATTGATCAGTACCGTGTCTGCCAGGAGGTAAGGGCTGCAGCTCTGCAAAGTGTGCAGCACATGCTGGGAGGTGCTGCTACTGTTTACTGGCAAGCCTTACCCTGCCAGGATGCAGCAATGAGCTCACAAGTATTTTATCAGTGACCTCTACTGCAGCCGTGGTCTGATACACCTCTCGTTCTAAAGTGATTTCTTTATCAAACCTATTTTTAGGGAGATAAATATTCTGCCTGTTTTATAAGATACATCATTTGGTAAAAACGGCATGAGCTAGACCTTTGACCTAGTATGTTTTGGGCATTTTGATGGAGGGAATTACGAAGTAATTGTTTGATGGAGGGAAAGAGAATGTTCTGTGTGTTCTCTTCTAGGTCCTTGAACGCTCAAGAGATGTTGTGGATGAAGTGAGTGTTTCCCTCAGGCTGTGGGATACTTTTGGGGACCACCACAAAGACAGGCGCTTTGCTTACGGAAGGTAATTTGATCCAAGCAAAATTTTAAGAAATACTTGCGTTCAGATTTTAGAGTAGAAATAAGTTGCAAATCTGAATTTTGAAAAGCAAGGACTTAACCATCATGGGTATTCATGTTCCTGCCCACTGCAAAGAGGATTATCTGCTGCAAGGATTAAAAAGATATAAATATTTAAAAAGCAGCATAGTTTTACTACGCTACATTTCCTTGAACAGCCTGCTAAGCTTTGTCAACAACTGTTGTCCTATTTTGAATTTTAAAGAACGTTCTCCAAAATAAGATTGTAGTTTCACAAAATTGAACATGAGCATTCTCTGCCTGTATAAGCAGTGTTTGATATAATTGCGTAACAAGCAATAAACAAGGAGAGATGTTGGGAAATATCACGCTGACTCAATGAAATATTTATTTTATTAAAACCTCTGATGTTGAATGGGCAGCTAACCTCTTGAGAGCAGAGCTAGATTCATGAAAGGTGAGGCTTTTCCATATTTCCTTAATTAAAGCTGAGGTTTTTCTTCTATAAATATAAAAGGTCTGTTAGTGAACCAATTAACCCTGGAAATTCTAAAAAAATACATCTATAATAAATATATATTTAAGTTAATGTGATCTAGATTTTTGCAGCATGTAATCTATATGTGTGTGTATATACATATGTATGTAAAAGTTCAGCATAGTTTCAGCAAGGACTGAAGCCAGTGATAGTCTTTCTGGTTTGTTTAATTAGATCTGACCTTGTGGCAGTACAGACAGCAGAACAGCTGTATTAGGCAAATACTGAGCTGAAGGTGGGTTTTTGACATATATTTTCATAACTCACATTTGAGAGGTCTCAGTCCTCACACATTTTTTCACCTTGTTGAACTTTTTCATAACCTTTTCATATCTGCTTCAGTCACTGCAGTTGGTCAGACCTTCACAGACAGACACATTTTTTTCCCAGCTGGGAATGCCCTTTGTAGGGTGTCAGCCCCAGCTTTCTATTGCATGTGGCCAAAATGTACTGTCTTGCTGTTTTTCTTCTCTCTGTGCTGCCTGATGACACAAGTGACTTTGAAAGAGGATGGTCTTTTCTATTCTCTACCCCTTAGAAGTTCTGTAGA
The DNA here is from genome assembly GCA_013399835.1 of Leptocoma aspasia. Lineage (NCBI taxonomy): Eukaryota > Metazoa > Chordata > Aves > Passeriformes > Nectariniidae > Leptocoma > Leptocoma aspasia. Next base: position 1,339,045 of record VXAX01003556.1, read on the forward strand.
GGGTTCTGCTGGTTGAATCCACCCATTAAATTTTCAGGCTGTAGAAGTCTGTATGTTTGTACAAGCCCGCCTTTGTGTATAGCACTGTGTTGAGTTTTCATAGAGTCATGAATTACCTGGAATTTTCTGTCTGAGAGCTAAAGTGGCAACACATCTGGGCTGCACAACCTGTACTGTTTCTAAATAAGCTTTGTGAGAGAAGTTACAGACTTTAAGGTAATATTTACCTTAATATTTAGTGCTACTGGAAGATGTCCATAGACACTGTTTTACCTTTTGGCAGCATGTGGAGCCTGCATTGATAAATTTGGATGTATGTTCATGTTTCCACTCACTGTTCCACTTTGATGTGGCCTCCCGATATTCTGCAACAGATACTGTGTCACTGAGAAGATTACTGGAGATTAGGAGAACAGAATCAGGCATGTTCTGAATCCTGATCCCACAGGAGAGGAGGACAGGAGAGGGAGGAAACAACATACTTAGATTCTAATCCTGCAAACGCCAAGGAGGACGTGAATAACTTGAGATCTTGAGGATTAAGCATATGAACACAGTGATTCATTTGTGAGGTTTGCAGAACTGGACTTGTGTAGAATGAGGTTTGCTATATCCTAATTAGCTTTAAAAGGCTGTTCTGGAAGCCTGCTCTCCTGTTAGTGGTTTTTCTGCAAGTCTGTTAATGAAGAAAGTAACTGGAAACTCTGCAGAAATACTTTATAAATAGAATTTCAGTTTTAAAGTGTTGTGATTGTAAGCACTGCTTGGGTACTTGGTTGTTTAGAATGTTAATGTTGCATTTAAAGCAGACTGTTTAGTATTTTATCTGGGTTGGCATTTTAGAAAGAGTTCATATTTATGGGAATTTATTTTGAATCACCTCTGTACATTGAGCTGTAGTCTAGTCAGCTGTGTCAAATCCTGCAACACAGTGAAAGGCCTATTTTATGCCAAACTGCTCAAGGTTACACCTGCAAGTGCCCTGTGTTGTGATTGTCTGAAGGATCATATAATAATATAATCCTCTGGTTCTCTTAAAAAAAATTCTGTGCATCTGCACCTTATGCAGGGGAAGGCTTACTCCAGCAAACATTCAGCCAAGACCTCTAATTGTCCTAAACGTGGTGTAACAAGAACCAGCAAGTCATTAACTCGCCTGCTGCTCCTTGGAAAAGTTTGCTCCATACAGTTTTAGAAAATGTTACATAAATAGATTATGCTATAGATGACAGGGTGAACAGTTAATAGGGCTTGTAGCACAGATAAATCCTTCTTAACTTTATTTTTCACGGATAGAAACACGAAAGGAGGGGAAAAGGAATCTGTTTTCCGCTGATTTTGGGTGACAGAATGAGAGGAACATTTAAATGCCACTGGGGATGGAATAGTTAATGTTTCTCTGCCATCCCTTAATGGGAGTATGGAGAGTGAGATCAGCTTGCATTCTGCTCTGTGGTGTTTAGTTTAATAATCACACTCCTCTGGGAGCTTTGGGAAACAGTTCCTGACAGCTTAAGGGAGTGAGGGGGATGTGGCTGCAGAGACTTGTGGAAATATTTGCTGCAGTTTTACAGAATGACATTTCCCCCCACCCCAAGAGTAAAGTGTGTGCTTTAGTTTTGGAAATATCCAGTTCAGCTTAGGCAGTATGTGATGCCAAACAGCCATTTATTAATAATCTCCCATAGGGTTTAATTTGGTGCACAATTATCCCAAAACGCTGTAAAATGATAATGTCTTGGTTATGATTTAGTGTATTGATTTCCAGCTCCCAGGCATCTCTTTGTTTAATAACAATCTAGCCTTGGTGCTATTGTATTCTCTAAGCCTGCAGATGAGGTGTAAACTTCATTTAAAGCCCAAGTTGTTATTCTGTAGCAGTTTCTCTGGGAGCCAAGTGTAAAGACAAAACATCTTAATTTACATTTCAGCTTGTCAGGATTCACTGTCTTTCATCATCCTGTCCAATCTGGTTTTGAATGAGAGTGTCAACATCTCATCATGTTCAAGCTAATTCTAGAAGCCAACTTGCAGTTATTTTTCTCACTTTTTGCATCCTTCCCTTTTCTTTTTTTTTTTTTTTCTCCTCCAGGTAAACATGTTTGGCTAATTTGATAAATAGCCTCCGTATCCTGGGTTTTTTTAACATGCAGCTCTAGTATGTGTAAACATGAGCACAAACCTGCAAAGAGTTAATTCAATCAAATATTTATTCTCAATACCATGAATGGGGGTTGTTAGCTAATTCAGCCAGGATGACTTATTTACTTGCAACTTAAATATGAGCTGTAGACCAAACAAAATCTGTTCATACAGCATGGACAGAAAACAGCTTTTTCCTCATGACTTACAAATGTGAATGAGTCTTGCTGTTAGACTGCTGACAGAGCCTCTTACAATATGTTTAGAGTATTTCCTCTGTTGTGAATGGATTTTGTAAGCCTTGTGGGTATTGTATGTATGCACAGGAACACATGCATTCGACTTCTTCTGTGTGATTACAATTCCCTTTACCAGTTACTTCAATGTAATTGAATCCCTAAAAATATACCTTCTGAATGCTGCTGAAAGGAGTCCAAGAGACCAGAGCTTTATCACTGATACCTGAAGACTTCCACCAACCTCTTCCTGATTTGTTTTCCTCAAGGGACAATGATGATGCTGTTGCTGTAACAAAAAAACCAAGGTAGCTTTGATGTGAAATGGTACTTGCATTCATCAAATTCAGTGAGATTAGGGTGAGGTTTGTGTCTTCACAGAGTTACTTGGTCTGCCTTTAGTTAGATCAGTGCCCTCTGTCCTGGAGCAGCTGGTGCCTAAAATGAGACTGGGCCAGCAGCTCCCCTCCTTTCTTCAGAGAAGGTCTGAGGTTTCAGAAGTGCCTTGTGAATGAAAGCTCACACATTCCCTGTGCCTCTCAAGCCATTACTGTCCTGGCTGGAAGTGACCCTCAGAGATGTCTCTTCAAGCAGAGGTACTCAGCAGATGCAGGACAGTCTCTTACTTTGCTAGCAAGGGCTCAGCTGATGGGGAATCCAGTTACATTCAGATGTCTCTCAGCTCAGCTGCTTCTTCTTGTTATGTTTTCTGCCACAAAAAAGCGATAGGCAGTATCTTCAAATCATCTTCAGCTACCCAAATTTGTGAGCCTCCCCTTCTCCTTTACAGGGGTTTATAAGCTATTCAGGTTCTTCATCATATGATCATAAAGAACGGTGAAAAACCATTTTTACAACATATATATATATTGCTTATGGTTTTTTCTCTTTTGGGTTTGACTTTGCCCCAAGAAAGACTGGAATAAGCAGAGAGGTTCACAGAGACAGCTTTCTCCAGTAACTTTATTCTGATATGCTGTGTGAATGCACTTTTTTTTTTCTTCTTTTGTTACCTACATTTGAATATTTGAGGCTTTTTCATTCAGCTGGTGGGGAAGTAAATGCTTTATATACCTAGGCCACTGAAATTAATGCAGATCTACTTTTCTCCTCTGCATCCCACCATACTGTTCCATATAGGTTCCATTCTGTGAATAGAAAGAGGTTGCTATGGAATTTCTGTTAGGAATCCTTCCTTCTTTAGAAAGGTGTGTGCCAAATGGCTGTTGGTGGGCCTGAGGTACTAGGTGGATTTCTTGTGCTGTTTTCTACTCCAAGGGTCTCAGGATCTCAGCCTGGGTTTCCTGAAACGTGTCAGACTAATGAAAACACTGCACAACCAGTTATGACTGTTTTAAAATGAGTTCTTCTCAATAACTTTGCAACATCAACTTGCCAGTAACATTTCTGATAGTTTAATTTAAAATTTAAAAAGAGAAGGAAGCTGGTTTTGGTGATAGCCCAAAGAAAGTGAAAAATATAAAAGTCCATATTTTTTTCACAGAAGAAGAGATGCATCTCCTAATGTCCAGTGTCCAGTAACTTCAGAAGTCACTCCCATACTGGATGTAAACCAAAACCCATAATTTTTTCATCTTCTCTGGATTTTCTCCTCCAAAGAGGGGAAAAATATACTGCTTCAGCAGTATTGTGCTTTTGGGAATTGTACTTTTAAGGAATTTTGGGATCTAACTTTGAACCTTCCTTCTAATTTTTTTCCTGTTCCATCCTTACATCCCTCTGCTACCTGGAAATAATTGTTTTCTTCTAAACATGCTGCTTCAGCTGATGTTTTAACTAAATTTCTTCTTACTTTTTTTAAACTCAGTACATTTTTCTGATTGACCATTGGTTCCTGGGGTATTTTTAGATGATGGTGCCAGGAGTAAAGAAATGGTTCATTTCTTCTTTCATTTATTCTTTTTCAGTGTCTTTACTGAAAGTTAGTTGGTTTTCTGTAAAGAGTAAGCATGCAGTTCTCATCTGTAAGCTGCCTCCTTACAATAACCAAAAGTGTGATTGGAATGCCCACCTTTCCTTGTGTTTCTGGCTTTTGTTTTGTGAATTTATCTCTCATTATTTTGTTTTCTGACTGTCTTCTGCAGGCAGCAGTCAGCTGATTTGTCTTACAAGCCCCTTTTGTGTATTTTGGTGTTTGCTCTGAGTTGATCAGACTTGTTCCAGCAGGCTCTGTACCTTCACTTGCTCCAGCATTTTCTTTCATCCTGCTCCACTGATCTCAGGCTTTATGTCTTACTTATATAAACCCTGACTCGGCATGTGACACCCAGAATATTTCAGTATTACAGCATCAATTAACTGTGTCTAGGATTCTATTTATCATAGAATTCTTATTCCTTTATTAGAAATGCAGTAATCAAGATCTCTGCTTCAGGAAAGGGAAAAAGGCACATATTGGTATTTTATGGTGAGTGTATATACCTGATTCCGAAGAGGGACTTCCTGAGTTTATTGGCCAAATTTGGCCCAGAATCCTGCTGGGGTACCTTGCAGGCAGCCTGTTTCAGCTGCAAGGTCTTATTTACCACTAAGCTGGAATTTTTCATATGTAAATGTTGAATCAGACTTATATGTGAATTTATTTCACATGGTCACCAACAAAATAAACCAAATTCCAAGACTATGTAAGCAGTCCTTTAAATTAATTTTTTGTTTGGTTTTCTCTTGTTACATAGTTCCACACAACTTTGCTATTCTTTTTAGCATTATTGCTGGTCACCTATTTGTACCATAGCAGTAGTTCTTACATGCTTCTGCAAAATCAGATAGTTTAATCATTATTATCAAAACATTTTTTGATAATAATTTTTGATGATTTTTTGTCATCCTCTGTAGATGCACCAGTGTTTTCCCATGAGTACTTCAAAGGACATAGAAGAGATTTTAAAATGGTTAATATTTAAGAATGATGTATTGTTAGCAAGGAATGTATGGAAAAACTCTTCCCACTTTTGAAGCACAGTCTTGAAATAGGCAATTTTCTTAAAGGTAGCTTTTTCTTCTTCTTTTTGTTGTTGTTGTTTCCAACTGAAAATGACATTACAGAAATAGACCTGCATGCTACTCACTACACCTGAGTGTAATTCAGGGCATTTTGACAGTTTCCCACATTACACTGGTACTTAAGAAGCTTCACTGCGTTAGGTAAAGTTTAGAATTAATTGATTCTTCTGCTCACATCCAGGGCACTGCATGGTCTTGCCCTGCCTTACCTGGATATCTTCAGTTCTTCACCTGCCAGGCACCCCTGCATTTTACTTCATCCAAGTCCACCTAAACCCATGTCAGCCTTGCTTATCTGCACAATTATTTTTTTTTTTTTTGGTTTTGAGTTTGTTGAGTTGCTTGCATGAAAAATGTTGTCTGAATTAATCTCTCTCTTCAAAATGTACTTGAGCTGACATGGAAATGTAGCAGGGTTTTTCTCAGCCATAAATGAGATTCTCAAATTAATTCTTAGGTAGCCTTCTAATTCCTGAACCTCCTGTGTTTGGGAACTTGGGAGCTGGTGTTTGTATTCAGGCTGCTGCCCTACACAGTCTTTCCTTTCAGGGGGTTGAAGGACTGTGCAGGAAGACAGCAGAGATAGCTCTTGTCAAATTGTCAGTGCTGTACCACCTGGTTTTTGGCAGTGGCTTGGATGCTCACTGTACATCTGATCCAGTTCATAACTCACACACTGGGGGGCTCACAGGGTGGCAGCACACCATGTGCTCAATTCTGCCAGAGATTTGGCTGTCTAGAGGGTTTATTTTCATTCTCTGAACTCTAAAAAGGGGTTCATTTCTTCTTTCATTTATTCTTTTTCAGTGTCTTTACTGAAAGTTAGTTGGTTTTCTGTAAAGAGTAAGCATGCAGTTCTCATCTGTAAGCTGCCTCCTTACAATAACCAAAAGTGTGATTGGAATGCCCACCTTTCCTTGTGTTTCTGGTTTCTCCATTGTTTTGTGAATTTATCTTCTACCTTCCCTCAAAAGTTCTTCTTATGCAAGTTTGGGAAAATATCCCTGCATTCTTTGAGGTAGTACCTGCGTTAGGTAGATGTGTTGCTTCCCCAGACAGGAGGTAAGGTTCTTCTTTGCCCACAGGAATCTCCCACAGAAGGAAGGCCATAGTTATGTTTAGACCACATTGGGTTGACTTCAGATGTCTATAATTTCCATTAAAAACTGCAAAATTCTGCGACTCCAAGGGGAGCATTTTAAGTACTGCTACGCTGTTCTTACTTTTAATGTGAGACTCCAGTGCAGGAGTCTGGTCAGCCAGGGAGTGACAAACATGGGAGTGGTGGTTGGTTTGCCTACAGCTGAAAGAATCTGCTCCCCTTTCCCCCTGCCAAGCCCCACACATCTACCTTGTGTTCTTCCCTGTTTGGAGCCCCAGGGAGTAGAAGGAAACCTGTTTTCTTCCACTGGTGATGCAGAGTGTTTCACTGGTGGTTGATCACGTGCTAGAGCAAGTCACACAGAAATTAGGGGGTTTTGGTGATGCTTAAGTAGGCTCAGAAGTTCAAATAAGAATAGATGGTTTACAATTTTTTCCTGATAAACCTGTGAAAATGCAGAATGTAAGAATAAACCAGCTAAGCATTTTCATCATGTACCACAGAATCTACAAGACAATGCTGGGTATCCAAGCTTCCATTTCTGTATGCTGACTTATTTACAATGCTTCGTTTCTTGTGATGTTTCAATACCAATTAAAAGTATATCCAATACATATTTTTTATACATTTGTTGTATTTGACAAAGGTGGATGCACACAGTGCCTTATCTATTGCCCATCTCCATTGGATGGTGCTCCAGGAGGAATGTGATGGAGATCTAAAGCATTTGCTGGAGAGGGACCTTTAACAAGAGCATGTAGTGGCAAGGCAAGGGTGAATGGCTTTAAACTGAAGGAGGTTTAAAATAGATATTAAATGTTTTACTGTGGGTGTGTTGAGGCCCTGCACAGCTTTCCCAGAGAAGCTGTGGCTCCCCCATCCCTGGGAATATTCAAGGCCAGGCTGGAGGGGGTTCTGAGCAACCTGGTCTAGTGGAAGGTCTTCCTGCCCATGGCAGGGGGGTGGAAAGTGTTGGTCTTTCAGGGCTATTCCAACCCAAACTGTTCAATGATTCTATAAAGCACTTCTTGGTGTTCAGGTTTATAAAAATATTTCTTGAATTGTTCCTGAATTTTACTGGGAAATGGCTATGAGATTTTGTTTTTAGAATAAGTGCAGCTTGTACTTGTGAATATGTTGCTGCAGAGAGAAAGGACTAATCAGGTTTACTTCTGTTTTCTTCTTTCTCATTCTCTAGGTAACCAACACTAAAAGTAACTGCACAAAAACAGCAATAAAATAGGCATTTTAAAAAATCATAACCTTTTTACATCCCTGAGAATATTAAAATAACATTGGTAAATTTTTAATGTTTAGGAAATATTAATGCATTATTTTAACCTGACAGGGTCTGCTTTTTATGAACAAATATCAAAACAAACTTTATACTGCAGTGTTAGCAAGTTGTAATGTGCCTTTGACATTAATAGGAATTGTAGGTACTTTAATTAAAGTTTCCAAAGGACATGTTTCCTCAAATACTCACAGTTCTATATAGATGGTTAATCTTCCTCATACATTCCTGTCTCCAGTTTATACTGAGTGCAAATTGTGCTTATGGCTTGAATGAAAACTTAATTTATTATGATAGAGTGGCTGTATTTTGTGAGCTAGCAGAGCCAGCTGTGGTGCTGGCTCAGCATGTGAACTCTGCCACTACCCAGTGCTTTCCCATCCGTCCTGTTCATGGCACAGAACCATTAATTTCTCTCTGCCCAGTGCAGAACTCTCAGGAATCTTTGTTTTATGGGGAAGTCCAGGTTTTAACATGGGATAAATAATTTGCAAATCGCATTTTTTACCTCTTTACTCTGTTATTCTTTTCATGAGGGAGGCAGTAAGGTGAGAATGTCCTGTTAGTGCAGTGCAGTGAGTTTTGGAAAAAGAACCCAGCTTTGCTCATCTCCATGTTACGGTTGTCCAGCAAAGGTCAGAGGTGAGGAGCTGCTCAAGAACCACGGTGGCAAAAACATGATACTCCCTTGGCAAGGGCTGTAACACCTGCAGGGCTGTGCTGAGGCCAGCCTGCTGGGTGCTCTGGGCCTTGCCTGCCCAGGGACACGTGGCTCCCTCCGGAGCACAGACTGTGGCCAGCCCAGCACCCGGGGCAACTGGTGTGTCCTGCCTGGGAACGCCTGCTGGAGTTGTTTCCTTTTGGTTTTCTGGGAGATGTGATGTGTGCCTTGTGGCTTGTAAAGTCAGGAGGGTTGGATCCTTGTGCCTGCAGTTACTGGGCTTAGGTATTAATTTGTGAAGGATGCTGGACAGGCTGTCTCTCTAAGATGCTTAGCTGTAGTTAGGAGCAGCCAGGCAGCCAACGCTTGCCACTCCAGCAGGTGTGATGGCCTTGAATTAAACAACAATTGACCATATTAGAATACGTGTAACACAGGGTTTTTTGTATCTTAGCTGTACGTTGATTTCTCTTTCTCGGAGATGAGCAAATGTCTGCTGGGGTTTAGGTTTTACTCCTTCCTGACCTTGAATAGAGCAAGTTTGAGTTTAAAGCATGTTTGCCTCAGCTATGCAGCAAACCATTGTGTTGGCTGCTTAGCCCTTCACTATTTACTAGAGAACTTTCCAGTTTGAAAAGGCCTTGTTCCTAGATATGACAGATGTGTTGCAGTTTATATAAGACAGAAATTTGGAGCAGGAGCATTTCTCTTGCATTAAATTGATGCTCTCAGCAGTCTCTGTATTGTGTGCAGCTATCTTTAGAAACAGCTGGATATATCTATGCCCTCAGTGAAATGTAGAAAGCAGCGCTACTCAGGAGGTATTTCATTATTTAAAAGGTGAATGTTAAGATTCACTGCTGCTGATGCTCTGTACATGACACAAACTGCAGATATAACACATTGGTGCTAAATTAAAGAATAATAGAACTGAGATAGAGATGGTATTTCTGAGCTTATCCTGCTGACAATTCTGTAGCAATAAGTTGCCTCCTCAAAATGTCCCTTCTCCTCAATTTTTCTCAAGAGTTTAAATTCAACTTTTTTTTCTTATTTTCTTTTCTATTTTTTTTTCCCCGTAAGACACCCAAGAGCTTGAGAACTGCTTATTTATAAATAATGAAATTTCCCCTAGTAAGGTATGCCCTGAGACAAGTATTCAATCATTTCTCTGCCTTTGGGTGCCAGCTCTGACAAGAGTTAGGCTGTGGTTCAGTGGAAGAACTGTCAACCTTAATCCTCATACTTAGAATTTATATAGCAAGTTTATTTGGTGAAGTAGTTTCTGTTTTCTTAGGAACCTTTAAAAGCCTGCAAATATTGTCATGCTTACTCTAATTTAAGCCACTGTCCTATTCTACAGTTTACTGACCTTATTTTCACTGTAATGTTTATTTTTGCTGATATTGTAGAAGTGGTCATTCTGCAGTAGTTTGCCCTTCTAACAGGTTATTTATTAAAGACATTGGAGAATTGCTGTGTAAAGCACACTGCAAAGGTGACAACCCCAGTACTTTAAACAGTGCAGCAAAGGTATTTCTCCATGACAGGTTTCAGAAGTGATCTGTGTCTGCCTGTGTGGCTGTTCTGAAGTTTTGCACAGCTCCTCTCTTAATTCCTAAGCACCAATGACCTTTGAACTGCAATTTAGGTGTCCAGTCAGCAGAATGATTTCAGGAGCAGGGGCAGCCTGTGAGTGTTGTGGAAGAGTAGAGAATGGAAAGCCCTACCTCTCTTCTTAGTGCTCCGCTCACACGTGCTGGGATCATCTTGGCACGGAGGGGCAGTGCGTCCTGGGTATGTGGCTTTGTGCTCCCATGCTTTTGTGGTGAAATGTGCAGCTTCTCTCACACCTCTGCACGAGCAACATGTATCCTGACATCTGGGTGTCAGCACGTTTGTCAAAGAGCAGAGTGGAGTAGTAATGAAAACCGGTGAAACTGCAGCAAAAATCATTTGTGGGGTTTTCACCAGGTATTTTCTTGTTATTTTTCTAGGTCGGATGTTGTTGTTCTGTGCTTTTCAATTGCTAATCCTAATTCCCTGAATCATGTGAAAACAATGTGGTATCAAGAAATCAAGCACTTCTGTCCTCGCACACCTGTCATCCTGGTGGGCTGCCAGCTGGATCTCCGCTATGCAGATCTCGAGGCTGTTAACAGAGCCAGACGGCCTCTGGCAAGGTAAAGTTTAAACAAAAACAAGATCTAAAAAAAAAATCACCTTGGTAATCAGGTACAACACTTGCAAAGGAGAAACTGGAGAGCCTGGTTTCCTTTTTTTTTTGTACAATGAGGATTGCTTTCTTCTTTTTTTGATTCTGTTGTCTGAGTTGGTTAGTTCTTTAACACACACAATTATTAAGTTTCCCACAAAACCTTTGCACACTGGATATCTAAATGTGTTTGGGTGGCAGAACACTAGGGTGAGATAGAGATGATAATGATTATTGAATGTTTTCTTATGTGTCTTTCTCCATGAACATGTGTATCATGTCCTACTCTCTCACTGTTGTTAGGTACTGTTTTAAACTGGCAGATTCTACTCCAATTTTCTTAATTCTCAATTTATTTATTTTTTAAAAATGTAATCTTAGATCACAGCAGAAAATTAAATGGTTGCAAATAAACCTTCTAGAAGTTCTGAGATTAAAAGAGAGTTTGGGGGTTATTCTAGAGAAGCTTTGTTTCTCCCAGATACAAAATACAACCGTTCACATATTTGGCCACAACAGTCCCACAATAACTGGCTTGCTTCTAATTTATTCCTTTTATGGGAATTTCAATGAGACCAGATTCACGGAAATGATATCCGTGATTGTGTAATTAATGACTGTATTGTAACAAATTTCCGTAAAGAGATTGAATTAATATTTTGTGGGCCCTTAGAAAACTTTGCATTGCACTGCAGTCAAACTCTTGACTTGGCAATATGATTTTTATAGATCTATTTGTTTACTAAACATTCCTTTGTTGTGAGGGTGGGGCAGGCTTTTTGGTTGACTCTTTAAAAGGAAATGGTCTTTTTTTTCAAAACTCTTCTTCTGCCCTGATGCTGCTCCCTGATTTCACCATTAGTAAGTTTGAGTCAGAGCTCTGCGTGCCTGGCACAGACTCCTGCCACCTGAACTGGTTGTTTATTAGCTGGCACTCAGCAAGCTGTTGTCTGTGTTCCATCTGTGCCAGCTCGTGTCTGCCCAGCATGGTGGGCTCAGAGAACACACTCTTGGGTCGTGTCTTCTGGGGAGATGATTTTTTTTGCTGGGAAAATGGATCCTAGCCCAGACTTTTTATTGGTTTGTTTACCCTGCATCATATACTAGAGCTGCTCTGGAAATTCATGAGTTCCCACATGACACTTCTACAGCCAAAACAAGCCTATCTCTTGCAGTGTGTGTTCAGTTACTCTTTTGTCGTAGGCTACTATCAAAAAGCATGAGCTTAAGAGATATTTTAATTTCATATTTAGCTGTATTTCTGGCTTTTTTAATGTCATGAGAATTTCCATTTATGTTTAAATAATGGATATGAAGAAAGGTTCTGACAGAATATCTGAGTAGTAAGGGGTGGTAGGGGGTTTCTTAAATAATGAAAGTTTTCAGGTATCCTATCAAATGTTTTTACTGTAAATTTCACTTTAAGTAAGAGGCAGCTCCATTTTGCGTGAATGATTTCTACGTATATTTAGTAACATTGCAAAGACACTACCAAACTTAAATCAAATTAAACGTATGTGCTATTCTAAAACTCTGTGGAGTCATGATTGTAGATTTCCAAAGGGCTTTGTGTACTTAGTTTTATATTTTGTTTCATTTGAATGATAGTTATCTCAGATTTAGTGCTGACTATTTGGTAAAATTCCATGCTTTCTAGCGTAACTTTGTGTGACAAGGTTCATTTTTTGTTTAACCCTAGGCCAATAAAAAGGGGAGACATTTTGCCACCAGAGAGAGGCAGAGAGGTTGCCAAGGAACTCGGGATACCCTACTATGAAACCAGTGTATTTGACCAGTTTGGGATTAAAGATGTGTTTGACAATGCAATTAGAGCTGCCCTGATCTCCAGAAGACACCTGCAGTTCTGGAAATCTCATTTGAAGAAGGTCCAAAAACCTTTGCTTCAGGCTCCATTCCTACCTCCAAAAGCCCCTCCTCCGGTTATCAAAATTCCCGAGTGTCCCACGCCTAGCATGAATGAAGCTGGATATTTATTGGACAGCCCGCTGTGTGCAGATGTCATGTTTGTTCTTCAGGAGCAGGACTGCATTTTTGCTCACAAGATTTACCTAGCTACCTCCTCTTCAAAGTTTTATGACCTTTTCTTAATGGAATGTGAGGAAAGTCCATACTTGGATGAGAAACAGTGTAATAAAGAAAATACAAATAAGGATGTTCTGACAAGTCACCTTGAGACAAACAGTGACAGTGATGAGGCGTCCCTGAAATCTCCTGATGTTAAAATTCCCCCACCAGAGAGCAGTGAGTCTTTAAACATGCTAGAACTTGAATCTGGTGAAACAAACTCTGCAGCAAGATCTCTGTCATCCTGGGGTAAGGGGTTTGTTAGTGTGCACAAGGAAATGCAGGTGAATCCTGTCTCAAAGCGGACGTGTCCTGTAACTGTGGTAAAAATGGATTCATCTGTGCAGGCTGCACCCTTTAAAACTGTTTTGCAGTTTTTATACACAGGCCAACTGGATGAAAACGAAAAAGACCTCACCAGACTGGCTCAGATTGCTGAAATCTTGGAAGTATTTGACTTGCGAATGATGGTGGAGAATATTATGAATAAAGAAGCCTTCATGAATCAAGAGATTACTAAAGCATTTCATGTCAGAAAAGCTAATAGGATAAAAGAGTGCCTTTGCAAAGGGACATTTTCTGGTAAGTAAATACATGCTTAAGCAGGAAGAGAACTATTTTTTTTTCTCATCCGTGTTACTGTCACTTCATAGACTTCAAACAATGTGACAGCTTACATTGTTCTGAGAGGAGGGCTGGCCCCAAAATTGTAGTGTTACTCAGGCCAACTGTTCCAGCCTGGGATTCTGTAGTTTCATTTCTCAAAGTCTACTCACAGCTTTTAAATAAGCAGCCCAATTCTCAGAAGTGTCGAACATCCAATATCCCCCTTTACAATCGAGGCTTTTCATTAACTATTTAAAATGCAAGAGTTATTTTTGAGGTTGAGGTGATGGGAAATGATGGAAGTCCTTGGTTAACAGCGTGCAAGTGGAACACATTCTTGAGACAAGGTTACACCTTAAACACAGACTTGCAGCACTCCTGTGCCTTTGTTCCCACGGCAGATGTGACATTTAAATTGGAGGATGGAAGCATCAAGGCCCACAAGCCACTGCTGATCTGCAGCTGTGAGTGGATGGCTGCTATGTTTGGAGGATCATTTATTGAAAGCTCCAACAGCGAGGTATTTGTCTATTTTTGTCGCTTTTGTTTACAATGTCTGATGGATTTAGGATGATGGAAGCATCCTCTATTTGAAAGGTTGCAGCAATCCCTAGAATCAGGGATTTATTCTTTCTTGCAAACCTGGATTTGCTTTTCTTCTTAAGACATTAAATAAGGTTGCCCAGGAAGACAACATACTTTCTCCAATGCACAAGTCTTCCTCCAGCACTGCAGTGTGTGTTTAAACCCAAAGTCCTGTGAAATATTAAATATGGGGAAGGAAATTAAATATGAAGTTGTGATTGTCTTTAAATTTTTTTGTGAATATATATTTATATAATCAAAATCACTACAAATAATACTTGGGGCAGGGACATTGATAAAGAAATTAAAGATAAAAAAGGGTTAAAGAACATACGAGTGTTAAACTAGAAAAGGAAGCTGTTTTCACAGTAGAAACTGAGCTAACTTTAGGAGAAGTTCTAACTTTAGTAGACACTCAGCATAGATTCTGTAATGCATCATCTTATCCTCTGGAGTAAAACAGTTTAAAAGATCTCAATGCTTTGAATAAGACTTTGCAGAAGAAGCCCTGTATTTTCATGTGCCTTCATGGTCTGTTTTTCAAATTCCAAACACTCTGCTAATATTTTTTCTTGTGCCATATCCAGTAGTTTTTTGGGGGGTTTTTTTGGGTTTTGTTTGGTTGGTTGGTTTGGTTTTTTTCGGGTGGGGGGGGGGGGGTTTTGTTTTCTTGTTGCTTTCCATACAATTTTGCTATGTATGAAGCAAACACTATGAAGTGTTCAAGTTTTTTGTGTTTAATATTCTGATAGATATTTTTCTACTTAGATTTTTCTGGCTTCTTCTAATACAGCTGTAAACATAATTCCTTTCCCAGAGGCATACTCAACAAGTGGTTCAATAAAAATACATCGTTTGATTCTAGTATGCAGCATTTGGCAATGAAGAATATGAAGAATATGCAGTTATTTTCTACCAGCCTATTTTAAATTATTAGCTTCATAGTCTTAGCTCATCTTTCCAATTTAAAATACTTAGCTTCCATTTTGTAGAGTTTAAAGCATTCAGTAATGATTTTGGAAGTTTTAAAATATAGGTAGAAATGAATGGAATGGTTTACAAATAATAAAAACCATCTATTTTTACATACTACCTTTCCTGTATTTGGGGCAAATTTTATAAACTCATTCATTAAATTTACAGTTCTCTGCATTAACAAAAATACATCAATAATGAATGAGTTTCACAGCTAGCTGCTCTCACTTGGAGAACTGAGCTGCTTCCCAGAGTGGCTGATATGCATGGAAGGTTTATGCTTTGGCATGAGGAATTAGACAGTTTTTGTCCTAGTCTTGGTAGCTTCATTCCATGCTGGTTACACTCATTACACGTGTGGGCAAAAAGGGCTTACATTTGTTTTTTCCTCATTTTTTCAGTTCTCAGTTCCTTTTCAACTTTGTTTACCTGGATAATTTGGTTATTTACCAAAAGACTGAGAGGGGTGGTTTTACTGTTATCACTTGTTTTCTGTTATTCTCAGAATCCACAGGATATCCCTTGCCAGGAGCAGATAGATTGCATTCCTCGAGGAGTCCACCAAGGGAGGTTTGGCATGGGAAGTGCTCAGTGACTGTTATGTGTAGCTGTCAATTTGCAGGCTAGAGAGCATTGAACAGAGTCACTGTTTGATGTGGATCCAATTCCAGCTTGGATATAACCTGGCAAAGCATCTGACTCTGGAGCAATGCTTACCTGTTGGCAGTGTCTTGAACTTGAATGGGAAATTTCTGCTTTGAAAAATGTTTTCCCTGCATTTCTGAAATGCCTTGAAGAGAAAAAGAGACAGTCAAGCAAAGTGAGAGAATTGAAATATAGCTGCTATATGAAAACCCCTTAATAATTATAAATTCTCTTCTTAAATATCTTTTCCAGGTAGTTCTGCCCAACATAAACAAGACTTCCATGCAAGCAGTTTTAGATTACTTGTATACCAAGCAACTGTCCTCCAGTCAGGAACTGGACACCCTTGAGTTAATTGCATTGGCAAATAGGTTTTGCCTTCCTCACCTGATTGCTCTAGCAGGTAACAATTTGTGGCCATGTCCAATGCAGTATATTCTGCAACAGCTGAAATGTGCTTTAATGATTTTTGGAACACATAGGATTTTCTCAAGTGTCAGAGAAAATATATTTTTTTTCCTGAGAGGGGTATTGTAATGCAAATTGATATTTTCACACAGAGAAATGTATTTGCCTCTCTCTTGCCTTTTTTAGTTTCGTGCTAATCCAGCTGAGAACACTGAAGTTTTCTGTGCTTTAAAACAGAAAGAGTAAACCTTCTCTTTAGCACTGAGGATAATGTCTGTGGATTGTAATATCCATTCTGCTCTTGTTAATTTACCTAAAACCAGGAAGGATTCTGGGTTTTCCATTAAGTAATGACTGAAGTGCTCCACTTTATATTTCTGTTCAAAGAGGGTAACTGAGCCAATTCAAAACTTACCTAGATGATCATGTTTTTAGAAATGCTGTCTAGGTCCCTTTTCACTAGATGAGAATTGAATATTTTGGCATATCCATGGGGATTCAACCCTCATTTCAGGAAGAAAACCTTTTCAATCCCATATTTAAAGAAAAGTTACAGGTTGGAATACCACTAAAGTTTTAAAAATAAATCCATACTCAACCCTGACCTCCGGGGTTGTTTGGGTTGTGTTGTTGTGTTTAATTTGTTTCTCTCTATGTCAGTAATTTGGCATTGTTCTGAAGACATGACCAAGACCAAAACTCACAGAAAGCTGAAACAAAGCTACACCTACCTACAGGACTACATTTAGGCAAAATTTAATCACATACCAAACCCTGGCTCTCCTTCAGTTGTGCATCAGGACTGTGTCTGTTGTCTTTACTGGTTCTGATAGACCAAATCTTTATTGCTAGATTTTATTTGCACATTTTAGCTAAAGTTTCGGGTATTTTTTAAGGTAACTGCAGTGTAAACATACATACAGTATTAAGAATATTTCATTCCATTCATTTCTTGGTGAAATAATTTTGAGTCCAAAGGCTACTGACAACAACTGAACCCAGTAGAATCAAACCAGCTGCCAACGTTTCCCAAAAAACACTCAGACTTTTAAGATTCTAGGAAAGGGTTAAGGAGGATCTTGAACTGAGATCGGTGGGGTGGGGGGGCTGGTCAGCCTTCATCTGAATCCCTAGGAACAGCTGATTTGAAAACCTAAAAAGAGGGCCTGAAGTGACCTTTTCTCTATCAACAGTGTGTGTATACTCATTAATAAATAATTCAGTGGCAAGTGCACTGTTGATTACAAACTTTGTATGACTGAAAGGAGACAGCTGATCCATATTTCTAATTGAAATTGAATATTGTACCCTTGCCAGAGAGAGACTAGTGGCTGCTGAACTTTGCCTTTCTGTAAGTGGTTATGAACCACATCTTCAGCCACAGCTCTAAAGGTCAGAATTTGACTTCCCCCAAATCTCAGCTTGCTAAGGATATCTGTGTGAATGTGGCCCCTGCATAATGCTGGTTAGCACCGGGAGGAGGGAGAACATGCTGCCTGGGTTCTTTGTTCCCATGGTATGACCTTGCAATGTGAGTGTTTTCCCTGTGAGTGATGAGTTTTCTCCCCTAACAGAGCAGCATGCAGTGCAAGAGCTGACAAAGGCCTCCATGAGCGGCGTTGCAATAGATGGAGAAGTCCTCTCCCACCTGGAACTGGCCCAGGTCAGTGTACACAGCTTCTGAAGGTACTCTGGTCAGCTGCAGGACTTGCTTTTAGCTCCCTGCAGTTCTGAGCATTGCTTCCAAGTGGCTCAAAGCCTGCAGTTCTGAGAGTGACCGATGGTAAAACTTAGCTCTATCTTCTATTTTAAAGGAGGTTTTTTCATTAGTTCAAAGGAAAAATATCCCTTTAAGTAACCTCAGAGGAGTTGTCTTTCAGATATATATTTTAGTTTGTCTTGATTGTGGACCTTCCAAGCTCCGTGTTCTCGTGACCATGGTGCACTAACTAACATGAAAAGCAATGCAGTGAAGCTGTTCAGCTTTGTAATGGTGATTGATTCTTGCATTCCTTTCAATTCAGTTCTTGGAGATATATTTAGACCTGTACTGCAAAGACAACATTTCTTGAATACTTAAACTGGCTACTTAAAGTCAATCTACTGATAATTCAGAGTATGTGCAAATCTTCTTTATGTTCAAAAGCATTTCAATATTTCTTGAGTCCCATAAATAATTAAAAGAGAGAGCCCCCAGCTCACGGTTAAACTGCACACCTCTGTTTCCCAAAATGCAGCAAGACTCCCAGCTACAGTGGAACAAGCTAAAATATTGTTTAAGTTTTATTATTCTTGATTTCACACTAACAATGAGTCAGCTGCAGCTTGGCTTGAAGTAGCACTAAAACACTGCACAAAAGCATCACTAAAACTCTGGCCACCATGCAAGATTCCCTGCAGCTGATTTCGAGACCCTCTGTGCAATGCCTCTAATCCTGTTGCAAAACCAGAACTGAAGCCCTCCCAAGAGAAAGCAGCTCGCTTCATTTTTATCTTAAGAAGGGCAATTTTTCTTTTATTTCCTTCTCCTGTTTGGAGACAGAAGCAATATCTCTAACTACTGTTAGAATATCCTCTGTGGCCAGCACCTAGCTCATGTTTATAACCCGAGATCAGAGCTGGCAGTCAGAATGAATGCCTGGGAGAGTACAGCCAGGTACCATCTGCTGGGACCACTCTAGCTTGAGCTGTTAATAGGGGCTGCAAAATGAATGATAGCCCCAGGAAATGGAATAAGCTCTTTGTTTTTCTTCACAGTTTCACAATGCTAACCAGCTGGCAGCTTGGTGCTTGCACTACATCTGCACCAATTACAACAGCGTTTGCTCCAAGTTCCGCAAGGAAATCAAAGCTAAATCTTCAGGTATGGGCAACTTCCCCACCAGTGTCCATCAGGTTTCCTCCTCTTTGTCCTCACCCAGTTGGTTAAACATAAAGACAAAGATGAGCTCACATAGCTAAGCCATGAGACTGACCCTCGGTGCTATCTTGAACAGCATTCGTAAATTCTGATCTGCAATGAAAGGTCACAATCATTAGCCCAAATCCAGCACAAGCATCATGTTCTTTACCTAATTCAGTGATGCTAAAAGGAGGAGAGCTCTTTCCAGGCTCTGCAATGAAAGATACACTCTGTAAAGGCCTTGCTTTTTTTACAGTTTTTGGTGAACTAATGCCTCGTGTGTGTAACCACTTTCAAAGTCTTTTCACACTTAAAGCATTTGAGGAAACTGGGTGAATCCTTGATAAGCAAGCCAGCATAGAAAATGGATAAATGATTAACTGCATAGCTTTTTGCAGACATTTCTGGGATTTGTGTATCTTGCTGGCATCTTTGGGGATTTTTTTCATTGTTTCTTTTTACCAGATAATCAAGAATATTTTGAGAGGCATCGGTGGCCACCTGTGTGGTATTTAAAGGAAGAAGATCACTACCAGCGAGTCAGAAAGGAGAGAGAAAAGGAAGATGTTGCACTGAACAAACATCATTCAAAGAGGAAGTGGTGCTTCTGGAATTCCTCTGCTGTAGTTGCCTGAACAAAGCAAATAAGTGGAAATCCACAGCCAGAAGTTACTCTTATTGTTAGAAATA
Source organism: Leptocoma aspasia (assembly GCA_013399835.1). Taxonomy (NCBI): domain Eukaryota; kingdom Metazoa; phylum Chordata; class Aves; order Passeriformes; family Nectariniidae; genus Leptocoma; species Leptocoma aspasia. The sequence continues at coordinate 1,358,615 of VXAX01003556.1, forward strand.
AGATAAAGTTCAGGTTTTCAGGAAACTGTGTTCCACGTGTGCATTTATTACTGCTAGGGTCAAAAGCACAAGCTTACTGAAAATGAGCCTGGAACAGCTCCTTGAAGTCACATGTATATTTTTGACTGGTAAGCAGATAAATGTCAACCATTATTACATTACTTTTTATACAAAAAAAAAACCAAATCCAGCATTAATGTTTCAATCTCCAGTTGGGAAATATTTTTATACTGTCTGGTGTATTTTGTTCAGATAAAATTCTGGATACTGTTTTATTTTACAGACCACAAAATAACCATGTAGCAGCTTTGTAATTAGATTTTAACTATTTTTACTATGCGAGTACAGTGAAATAGACAATCTTCAGTCATAAGAGACTGCTTTTAGAGTATCTCATAAAAAGTCATCTTAGGAAAAAAAATCTAGCTGTCTACTATAGGTTGTCTTTTTCAAACTAAGTACTGTGCACTGGTAATATAATTAGATGGTTATTTCCCCTTTCTAAAGCAAAGGGTTAGAATAAGATCCAATAACTGCAAGATATAGAGTGCTTGATCTTTGCTCAGCTGAATAATAGGCAGTATAATTACCTGCTCAACTGCAGGCAAATGTATTTCTAATATTTGCCATGTAAGTGCAAATAATTATGACTATGTTGGCCATGTGAAATCTAGTGATTCTAAGTATTCAGAGGTTTTATATGTCTAGATCAAAGAGGATATTTCTAAAATCATTTAGAAGGGCTTATTAATTTATATCCTTATACAAGTATGGATCTGAATGCAAAAAGCAGTTAGACTGCTTGCATTTGAATTACTGCATGGCAGTTACCTTGTTCTGCAGGATCTTCACCATGCAGCCGTTCCTCATGCTGAATTCCTTTTTACTTCACTGCAAGCAAATGAAAGGGCTGCACAAACAAGTAGATGTTATCTAGTGTTCCAGCATTTTGTAAGTGAAGAAGGGTCTTCGCACACAAGATTACTTCAGTTTGATCCAAATTCTTTTCTAGCTTTTCCCAGGTAGAACTGAGAGTTTTAGGTTATTTTGAAGTAGGTGATACATTTCCTGTGGAAGTAGATGTTCCCAGAATGCCGGGAGCAGACTGATGGCAGAAAGGCAGGAATTCTGCACAAGTGGCGCAGGCCAAGAAAAATCTTCCAGTGTTTCCAAATAGCCTGTGTGTTTATGACTTTTTATCAACCATTACTCTAAAGCTGCAGTGTTACACTAGATTACGTAAGGATGAGAGCATTTTTTAAAAGACCAAAACTAAAATACATAGACTGTAGAACATACACATGCAATCCTGTGCAGTGTCTCAGGCACAACTCTGTAACCAAGGTAGTATTGTGTATTAGGTTTGTTAATACTGTTCTGTGCTGGCAGCTCAGCACACCAATGTGAAAAGCTGTTTGTTTGTTGTTTTTTCTCTGTATCCAAAGGCAAGGCAGTACAGTCACCCCCCAGCACTGTAGGTCAGGAAAGGCTTTGGCCTGAAAGCCATAAACACCTCGGCATGTTTGCATTCTGCACGGACTCATGCCCAGCTGAGGCTACCACAGCTGGGTGGGAGGAGCCCCCCAGCACAGGAGGAGAGGCTGCTCTACAAACCCTTACGAGGAAAGCAAGTGAGAGATTCCTACCCCTCTGAGATCCATCACCACGTGGTGATAGAGAAGGGCTATAAACAATGGTTGCAAATATGTCTCCTTAATTCTTGGCCGGTGACAATGTGGACAGGAACATGGAATGAGAGGAGTCGTGTCAAGACTGAGAAAAATAGCTGTTGTCATAAAATGTTAACCAGTCACATTTTAAGTAAGTATTGCTACTAGGTTTTACACAACCAAAGCTACTGTATGATTGTAATCTTGCCAAACTGTAATGGATATATAAATGAACTTGAGGTATATGCAATAATATCCAGTTATTCTAGTTATCAGCTACTATAACCAAGTGGCCGGTTCATTTGGTTAATGCTGTCTATGGCCTTTAATCTTGGTGGTTATTTTGTGTTTTTTATTTTGGAAAAAAAAGTCAATAAAACTGTTTAGTTACAAATTGTCTCCTAGCTCTTTGAAGAAACTTCCTTAATTTTGCCTTGCATCCTTCCCTTCCTAGTGCTGCTTGTAAGCATTCAGTTGTGCTATCATTCATTGAATTGTACTGAAATTTTGCATATTTGCATATTTGCATAGCACATTAGGATTTATGGTTGGGAATGTCACAAGGAAATCCTACAGAGTTTGCATATGATATTGGAAGGTTGCTGCTTGTCACTTACTGTTAAACTGCACAGCAAAAGAAAAACAAACCTCTTGCCACTTTCCCCCACAGTTTCTAATATTTAATTAGCATGATATTACCCGAGGGACATGAAACTAATTGATCATGACAGATACAGGGAGGAAAAATGTAGGTAAACAGCAGGATGTCTGTACGGTTTTCAGTATGCTCTGAAATTTGTACAAACACTGTTTTCCCTGCTTTCTCTCTGCCTTAGTTGTCAACTATCTTACACAATTCCTCATTACCTATTAGCAAACCCTCAGCAACTACCTTCCTGCATACAGCTTATTTAATTGATAGATGTGTAAAGTTGGTACTTTTCTAGACAATTTTTGCAAGATATCATGCAAAGAATGCCATGTTAAGAGCTTTGAAAAAAATCACAAAGCAATGCCAATGACACTGAAAGTAGGTACATTCAGTACAGTGTTTGTTTTTCAAGTGCTAATTTATGAAAATGTTACATATCTAATTTACTTTTGGAAGCAAAATTTTATTTCTTTGAACTTACCATCAGTAAAAGGTAACGGGCTCAAAAGAAAGAGTGGTGATGTCAGGTCTAAAAATGTTCTTCTTGTTTATGATAAAAGCAGTAGCATGGGAGGAAGGAGCAAGTCAGAAGCGTTGCTCTCCAGGGTATTCTTTTTGAAATATTGAGACCAACATTAAGAAGTCTTTGTTTCTGGGGAGTCTCATTCATCTTACCTCTTAGAAACAATCTTTTTCCTGTTTGTTCTTTAAGACAGAATTTCTGCCAGCAAGTTTCTCTGCACCACAACAGAAACCAGTTTCTGTGGCTTCCTACCCACGAGTAGCCCACCAAAGCCAGAAATAGAGTTGTTGAGTAAGATGGGAGTGGCCAGACTTCAGCCACAACTCCCTGATTTCATTCACTGAAGACCTCCTCTTCACAGCCCTTTAGTCAGATCAGGCCTCAAAGCGAGCAGAGGTAAGCTAGACAGTACTAAAAATGTGGGTAAGCTAGGGGCACTAGCTAAAAATGTGGGTAAGCTAGGGGTACTAGCTAAAAATGTGGGTAAGCTAGGGGTACTAGCTAAAAATGTGGGTACTACTTACTACTTAGTGGGTATGTTAAGAAGGGTTGCCTAGTAGAAGAGAGTAATCTGGAAATCCCTTCTGAGCACTGAAAGCATGGACCTTACAGAGGGAGTAAGGAAAAACAGCACAGTGATTTATTGCCCTAATTGTTCAGCAGCTTGCCTGCAGATAGCCCTCAGGAATAGCTTATGCCTAGAAGTGTTTGATTTGTAAAATTGGGGGATTTCTTTTTTTTTCCATGTTCAAATAACAAGCACTGATAGAGCAACTGAAGGCATCTTAGAAATGCTCCTCTCAGGGTCAGGTCTCTCATCCTCTGTACAAAGAGGTTTAGATAAAGATCTAATGTACTAAATAGGATTAATGTTGGTACGCAAACTCCAGGATGGTGACATATTTCAATTCTTCCAGACTTCAGGATTACAGTATGGTGAAGAGATTTGCTTTGTCAGATGAAACTATAGTTTTGTCCCTATTCTGTCCCTTTTTTTAAAATCACAGTCTTTCTACTCTTGTCATGGATAGACCAGCATTTACTTACTCTGGGTTGGATTCCAAAGTATGTACTATGCAGTGAGATGTCTTTAAGGGGTATGCTTGCCACTCCTGAATCCCCTTAGATTTCTGGTCTATTAAAATGATCTAACAGCATTTGCATGAGTTCTCCTGCAGGCAAGACTCCCATTGAAATGGATGAGATACTACACACACACACACACACACTTTGGGCTTTGAGCTGCTGCCTAATGAATTTCACGTTATTGCTTGCCTGTGTTCCAAATCTCCCAAAGAAGTTAGCTCTGTGTACTGCATGCAGGATAAGACAGTGTGTTAGCATTGATAATCTCCATCCTGAAGGCTCTACAATTGGATAATTCATTGTCAGTTAACTTATGCCTTTGCCTTTAGCTAAGGGAACACAACCCATGTCATGGATTCACTTTGCACTAGCAGCCAGAGTAGTGAGACTATTGTACATTTATATATGCAAGCTAAATCCCTCACTGCTGCTTACATAAAAACCTTGATTTCTGGTATAAATATGAAAAGCTTTTGGATCAAGGCTGCAGGAGGCTAAGATGAAAATTTGAACATTAGAAGATGCAAGAATGGTTATGCTAATGTATCCCAGCTCTAGAGAAAATCAAACTGAAAAGGTAAAGCTGTGATTCAGGGCAAGCCTAGCATGGGACAACAGACTTGTGATGGCTCCATTATAATTGTTCAGCCTCACCAGCTGGTTTGTAAGCAGGCCACATAGCTACAACATCCCATGGGATGTTCTGCAGCAACAAACATTCCCAAGAGGCAGGTCCTGCATCCCACCCCCACAGCCTGGGGGGCACATGTGAAAATATTACAGTACATTGCTAATTCATCTCAAGTCCTTTCTGTACACTGGTACCCCACAGTCTGTCCTTTGGCCTGCAGAGATGTCCAGTACAACCTCCTGGACATCATATATCTGGTTTTGTGCCATCTTGAAGGATATTGCAGAAGAACAAGGAACTTATTCCAACACAGGAAGAATCCTTCAGCCAGTTTCCTTCCAAGTGGCAGCAGATATTGGAACAAAACTCTGTGGCAGCCAGGTATTGGCCTGTTTAGGGATTTCAAGATAAAAATAATATAAATTAACAAATTTGCAAAAACACTGGAAGTCAGAGACTGAGTGACAGAACACACATGAGCTGTGTGCTGCATGGACAGGAGTATTTCAGGCACCATCTGAAGATGCTAAACTGGGAGGGGGATATTCCCTGGAGATAGCAACTCTGATTTTCAGCTTCAAAGAAAAGCAGCCTTCACCATTAGATAGAATTAGCAAGCTGGGTGCCATCCCTGTGTAGTGCACAGGTCAGAGGCCATGGAGGGCTGTCTCACCCCCCACACTTGCACTTATCTAAAGTTTTAGATAAGCAGCCAGGTGATGACACTTCACAGTGAAGATTTTCATAAGAAAATTTCTTGCCTTTGACGTTAAAAAAGAAAGGATTCTTTAGTCTCCATTGGGATTAATACTTTTTTTAAACTTATGGCTGTATAATAAGGATTACATGGCATTCCTGGAATTAGTACTGAGTATTCAAATTATCTTCATAGGTTATAAAAACCCCCTACAATTAGCAGTTTATGAGTATATGATTAAATTTGCATCTTAGTCATTAAATATAAGCTGGTCATTCTGACTACATGATCAGATGTGATTGCCTCCACCACCCAATATTTTAAATATTAGTTATGCACTACATATTACAAAGAAATTTCTTTACATATTTCTCCTGGGCCCTCAATTACAGCTACTTGTAAAATTTTATGGATCCCTGTGCTCTTTGTATCACATTTATATTTTTCAATTATAGAGTATGTAGGGTGAGTTTCTAAATAATTGGCAGATCTCATCATGTGTTGCAAATCCGATGATGGTGCCTTTTCCCACAAGCACTCTAAAGAAAGGGGGTTTCTGAGGAGTCCCTGGGGACTCTCTGGGGTGGGAAGGTCTCTGTGAATCCTTCCTGCTCTCCCTGCACAGGAAGAGCTGCATCAGCTTACAGGGGATGTGATCGAGTGTCACCAGTCCTGCAGTCTGTAAGACATCCCACAGCACTCTGAAACAGCCTCAGCCAAGTGTGACCACTCACACACTCGCTGCACATCTTTCAGTGACTCCTTCAGGCTCTTCTGTTGGGGCAGCTCCTCCCCAGCTTTGCTCCCCTTTCCTTTTGGCTGGCCAAGGGCAGCAAAGTCCGAGCATCCAGAGGTGATTTTTGGCTTGCTGAGCACAGTGCAGCTCTGGCAGATGCTGCAGCTCCCACAGCTGCACAGCCCTGCCCTTCTCAGCTCTCCAGGGTAGGAAAGGTAATGAGCTGTAGACTGATGGCTGTCCTTAATGGGTTTTTTTATCTGCTCAGGGGGTCTGTTTGTTTGCTGTAGTCACAGCAAGGTTTGTTTTCTGGAAGCTGTTTATTAAGATAGGAGGAATAAGAAATAAAAAATGACTGTATCCAAAGATTATTGGGTGATTGCTTCAAGATAATTGGATAATTAAGTTAAAGACTTGCTTTCCTTTCTGCTTAGACCTCCAGTATGTCTGAAGGTGAGGAGGTGACTGAAGGTCAGTGCAGGCATTGCTGGGCAGCATTTTCCTGTTAATAGAACAGATTGCTCCTCTGTAGCTGAACAGAGGGGCAAGCAGGCTGGTGCCTGGGAGTTTGTTAGAATCCATGAAATTATTCACCCTCAATTTTTTCTGCTACTTAATTGGCAAGGCAGTACAATAGATGCTGTAGGGCTCCGGGAAGTGTTCTGTGCCTGCACTGAGTGGGAGTACAGGGAGCACATTTCCCATGCATCTGTAAAAGACAGGCACTTGCTGCAGCTGTAGGGGTAGGATTTAATGGCCTTGCTGCTCTCTTCTGGATCCATGGCTTTTGTTTTGACATTGCACACCTGCCCAGACCATTAACACAGAGACTTGAGCCAGAGAGTGTCATCCTAGAACTACATTCTCCCCTTGGGCTTCAAAAGATTGTTTCCTTAAATCTGGTACCCAGACACTGAACAGAAATCCAGCAGTCTTACCCACTGCACTTCCAGCCCTTCCAAGCTGTTTTTCAGTCCCTGTCAGACTTCCCATGCAGAGCAGTCAAGCTGCAGAACTTGCCACATGACACTGGGGGTGTGAAGAGCTTTGAGTTCCCAGGTAACTGGGAAAGGTTAATGGATGAGAAGTTTACTGGGAGTTAATAAATGCATAGAAAAGCATGCCTGACTGAGCAATTTCCAAAGCTGAACAAGTAGCTGGGGGTGTATAGAAGAGCTGTTGCTAACTGGTCATGCTGTTCTTTGTTTCTCTGGGCATCAGGTTTTGTCAGACACAGTGCAGGGACAGACAAATCCTTGGTCTGACCCAGTAGTGCTCACCTCTTTGCTCCAGAAGTGCTGGGATGAAGAATTCAGTGCAAGAGAGAGGCTTTTCCCACCTAACCATGTGCTCCTTTGCAACGAGCCTACCTAAGAACCCTATCCAACAGAGCTCCTTCCATGCCCTTTGGCTGATCACCTTCCACTATTCAAAGTACTTGTGATCCTCTAATGCTATTGTTGTAAGTGCTAATAATAAATCCAGGTGACACTGATGGCAGCAGGCTAACACACAGCACTTCAGTGTGCTTTCACTGCACCACCTGCACTGAATGGAATTATTGCACATCCACTAAGCCACATCTTGGCAGGCTGTCCAGCATCCACAAGCGCCCATAACCACTCCAGCACACTTTGCACCTCCTGGATGTTCATCTGAAAGTTGTACCAGACTGGTCTCTGGATTTTTATCTCTATTGTTCAGCAGAGTTGAAACAGAAATGGTTTTGTCAGGGTCACGCAAATGATCAAGACCTGCCCCCGATCTCTCCTCTCCTTTAGGTGCACAACTTACCATAATCAATGCTTGAATGGACTGTCAGGTGTGAGCTACAGACTCAACTGCTCTCTCTGTGACTGCTTCATTTAGCTATTTTCTTTCAGAGACACATAAGTGTAAGACAGATCTCTTTAAATTCCCTTTTGGCCTCAACTGCAATACCTAGGGAGTAAAATCCAGCCACCACATTTTCCCCTTCTCCCTTCAGCACTCAGCTACACCATCATCTTCTGATTTAGCATCAGCTGAGTGAAGCACTAACACAGTCAAAACCGTTTGACAAGGACACTTGGCATTTCCTGAGCATCCTCATTCTTTGACAAGGCTTTAGCTGGGCACAGGGAGGGCAGACTGGCACGATCTCTGTGTTAGTTCTGAGCTCTCTGTGCACTGGCATACTGTAGGAAGCCAGCAGGCTCCTCAGGAAGCGTTAGCCCTTCTAGCCAGCCATGAAGGCAGGCATCTGTAGTGCCTGGAGGGCTGTGTTCAGCCTGAGGTGGAAACTGGACAGCCCCAAACTTATGGAAGGTGGAAAGGCTCTCAGAAAGTAACTAAGCATTCCATTAGCATGAAAGCTGGATGGCATCAAATGACACTACACAAGGCAGATTCACAACCAAGAGCTCCTCTTCACACCAGTGTTAGCTGAGCTGCAAAATTTCTTGCCAGAGAGCACGGGCTGGAAGCTTACACACCTCCCAAAAGAAACATTTAGGGAGGAAACCTATCAAATACAGATCATCAGCTCTACTTCAGAACTTAAGCCCAAGTCATTGGAAGTTGGGAATATACTACCAAATATCATTTTGTGCTTACCTTTGTTTTATATTTCCTGGAGCATCTGCTGTTGGTCGCTGTCAGAAGCAGGAACCAGGGCAGAGCAGACCTTTGGTCATCTGCTTCTGGCTGTTCCTGAGATTGTGATTAAGGACTCTCCTGCCTCACTACAAAGACCCAAAGCTGCTCCCTGTGCTGCAGCAGAGTCCCTTGTATTTGTACAGGTTGGGCTTCTACTGGGTGTCAGTTGAGGAGCTCATCACTTGCCTGATGGTAAGTACAGGTTCAGCCCATGAAGGGGGAGGAGGGAAAGCAAAGGGATTTATCCTTCTATCCATTCCTGGAATGTGGTAGTGTTCCTACACTGTTGTGTGCCAAAGAGGAGGTCAGAAGAGGTCAAATCCATGAAGGGAGTGTGGGACTGAAAGACTGCAAAACAGACACTCCTTTGAGCACAGGAGCCACACCCAGGCATCAGCTCCTGGGAGTGAGATGTACTACTCCTGCCCAATTGTCCTAATGATGAAATCTGGCCTCAGACTTCAGTGAATGCTGGTTTTTGTTCTGGATGATGCTAAATCATATGGGGATACACAGCACAAATAGCATCTGCCAAGGATTTTAAACAATCTTGAACCATTTTGCCCTAAGCCAGCACCCTGAGTGATGCTGTAGGTTCAGCTCTTGTGATCCCCAGGGTCACCTACACTGCCCTGCTCTCTAGGAGTCCTTTTTGCCTGTTGGGAATTAATCAGTTTCCAATTCTAGAGCTGCACAGTAGCATATTAACAAAAGAAATCCCTGATGTGAGCAGTGATAGTAGGGAAAGAGGGAGATATGTCTTGCCTTAAGTATGGCCCTGAGCCTGTTGCTGACTGCAGAGAGCCAAGGTAAATATGTGTCCAGCATCACTTCTGCCTGCCCTCGGCCTTGCTTCTTCCTCACTTGGCTGACTTTCACAGACAAAGCACAGTCACTTAGTGTGATACACATTCCTTCTATTGCACTGGGAATAATCCTTCATTGCTGTAAGCTTTTTCAATTTTCTTAAGGCCTTTTACTACTTTGCCAGCATAGCATAATTTATTTTGTTGAGTGGTTTACACATTGAAGTGTGTGAAGTTGTATTTATATGTCTCTGATGAGTTCTTTCCTGGCTAGTGGATCAGCGTTGTGAGGTTGGTTTTTTTTTTTTTAGTGTAGCTTTCTGCTTTCACAGTGCAATTTTTCACCTAAAAATGAGACTTCAGACCTGCTGACTTCTGCCACTTCACACCAGTTCAATTCTCAACTCCAGCAGACACAGTAGAGCCTGGCACCTTCCCTGTAGTGGGAGCTTCTCACTTTTGTCCAGAGTAGCTGAGGACCCTTTAAACAGCAAACTGCAACTGTCCCTCTGAGGTGCTGTCCTTGGGTTTTCTGGCTTCATGCCCCTTAAGTTACATATGTTTTTGCCATGTATTTCTTACACATAGTTTTAAATGTTTAGGCTCTGTCTACTCTAAGTTACATATGTTTTTGCCATGTATTTCTTACACATAGTTTTAAATGTTTAGGCTCTGTCTACTCTTGCCTTGAAAACTGAAGTGGTTCTTTCCTCTCTATACATTCTCCTCCCTCTTGGAACATAAGCTTTTTGTAAACTATCAGGTGTGGGCAACAAGTGTGATTAAATCTAGCTGTGGGCATGCTCACATCAAAGCACAGCTGAAGTTACACTTGTTTTTGTGCAAGTGCCAGCAGTGACTGAGAGCTTGTGCAGAACCTCAGGTGGGACAGAACAAGGCACAATCAGAGCCATCAGACACTGCCCAGTCCTCTCTGTTTTTTGTGAAAGGATGAAGAGGCAACACACTCCTCCCAGATATGCTGATAAACAGATTTCAGTCACAGCACATCAATTGATCTGCCAAAAATGCCTTTTGGGAAGTGCCCAGGTTCAGCTGAGAGCCACGTTTATGTGAGGCTTAGGACCGGGATTTTTTAAATAGAGATGCAAACCTTAGAGAGAACACCTATGTTTGTCAATGGAGTATGGAGTCTATTGTTATTAAACTAATCTGGTTAACAAAACCCACAGCTTTTCCTAAAGACAGATTCAGAGGATTTAAAGTTCAGGGAGAATAGCACCTTCTGTCCTTGCCCTGCCTCACTGGCATCCTGTTGGGCAGACCAGGCCCTTGGTAGTACTGTGACACTTACTGCCTTTTGGACTGGTAGGAAGAAAAGGCAAAGAATATTTAGAGGAGGCTGAAGTGTTCATCGTAGGGAACAGGAGGAGAAACCAGGCCTTGTTAGTAGATTCAGAATCATCCCCATGAGTGGATTCACCTGCATTCCCCTCAGCTCAGAAGGGTCTTTGCAAGCCTCATGCACACACTCAGCTCCAGGTCCTTCCCCTTGTCCCATCACCCTCTGACCTCCAGCTGCAGGGAAGCACTGGAGCAACTCATTAGGCAGAGCCACAGGTGAGTCCTTAGGACAACCCTCACACCCTTCCCTTTGGATGAGTGCCACCTGCACAGGTGGCTTCCTCTTGGCTCTGCTTTCTGCTGAATTGTAGGTATTGGAGCCTGCCTCAGATCAAATCTGCCTTTGCATCGCTAGCTAGAACAGAGCTGTGTGGCTGGTTGTGAAAGAGCATCATACTCCCTCAGAAATAGGAGGCTCCCTTCCTGTTTTGGGATATTTTACTTGCTTGTTGTAAGGGTTTTGAGGATTGCCAGGAGAAGAGGAAAACATGTCAAACAAAAAATGCATTGCAACTTCTAAAGAGGGTAAGTTAAAATCTGAATGGGCTGTTGGGAGCTTAATTCAAGCAATAGCAGTAGCTGATCATTAACTTTTCCATCATAGAGCAGGCAGTGCTATAAAAGCATATTACTAAGATTAATTAATTTAGCACAACACCACCTCTTTTAAGCAGGTGGATTACCTCCCTGAATAGGGAAAAAGTAATAGAAAAGTATTCTGTGGAAGTTAATTGGAAGTACATCAGCTGCACAGAGCCCCACACCTACTTGTCCTCACTCATTTTGTAAAGTTGCTACAACAATTCCCTCTTATAGTTTTGAGCAAAGCATTTGCCCTGCTATTAGTGACCAGCTGGGATTTGTGGTCAAGGCATCCCACCTGGCAGATCATCCCTACAGTTATTAGAAGTTTTACTACTTATTCCTTAATTAAACACCTCTTTCTTTAGCACAGTAGTGTAGTATAGCAGCAGGGAGCAGTGACTGAAGTCCAATGATGGGAATTTACAACTATTTTCTTACCAGAGGCATCCAGCAGTGTCATGAACTAGTACAAGCCAACCCCAGTGAAACCAGCAGAAGAAGTCTTATAGCCAGCTGAAGTCCTGGATGCCAGAACTAGACAGAAGAAGCTGTAAGGAACCCTTAGCTCAGTCCACAAGCAAACATCCAGGTTAAACAAACACAGGCCTGATCTGCTAAGAGTGGGCAACCACTGGAGTGCCATGGGATGGAAGATTTTATGCAAAGGGTTCCTATATGGGATTTTTGGAAGATAAAAATCTCCTTTTCCAGTTTGCACTTCATACATAATAGAAGAAAAAGATCCGTTTAAGCCCAAGAAGCGTGAAGCAGTTTACCTTCTACTTCCTTTAGCTCTGAGCTGCAATTACCTCCAGCAGCACTCTGAACAAGCCCCTCTGCTGCTCCTTCAGTTTACAGCCCTCCTGTTCTCCAGAAGCCTTTGCACCCCTCCCCTCCTCTTCCTCCTCCTCCCCTGGGCTTTATTTCAGTGGGCTTTAACCTACAAAGTTCAGCGTGGGTTTTAATTGTTATATCCATCTTTTTCTGCTAAAATTGTGTTCTACTGCTTGTGTTCTACTTCTTGCTTTCGTTTTGGAAGGAAAAGAATTTTAATGAAAAGTATTTTACATCAGAGTGTAAACCTACTCATATGCTTTGACATGTTCTTCTGTTGTGGAGTCATCTGCTACAGCCCTGTCTAAAATTTGGAGCTTGGATCTCAAAGAGGGCATCTCCTCAGAGGATCTTGAGGAAGAAAGAGAATTCTGCTGATCATGAGATAAAGAGATAGTGGTGTTTTAATCCTTTTGTGTGTGCTGCTGCTTCACTTTCAGTCTGCAGCTGAAATTTTCCTGAAATGGTTCAAATGTAACCTTTCTTCCTTGGTTCCATCAGGCAGCAAGGCCTGAGGAAAGATTTCAGTGTTTCAGTGTTGTTGTCCTTTGCACAACAGAAGGCAGACACTCCTCTGTGTGTGTTCCCTGACCTCCCATAGAGGTGAGACGTTCACCCCTTCCTTGGAGAAGCCTTTCTTTGATGCTCTCTCTGTCCACGTCATGCACACTGCATTTGGTGACAGCCTGTGGGTTTGCAGGGAATAGGTGCATGTGACTAAATATATGAAGAAATTACTGGGGATGCTCACCTGCTTTGGATGTGTCCATCAGAGTCTCTGGAGCTGTGTGTTTCCCTCAGCATGATGAAGCTCTTGGGGGTGCTCTGCCAACCTGTTCTGTGGCCCAGGTAAACACTCCTAGAGCTGTAATTTTACCTGCTCTAGGGGAGATGCCTCCTGCCAGGAAAGTGATGGGTGTTTTATGAAACAGATGTTTTATAAAACATCTGCTTCACTTGCTCCTGGCACCCCCTGTTACTGCTCCTTGGGGCAGTGACCTCCTGAGCCCACTGCAGTTGTCAAACATGGGACAGGCCCCTGGGATTGAGCTCCCCTCAACAGAGAGTTCTGGGGGACCAGTCCCTGCACACAGACGGGGACAGCTGAGCCAAGCCTCACACCCTCCCCTCTGGGCCCTTGCAGGAGGCTGGAGTGGGGATGTGGAATTTTTTGAGGTGCTTTGCACAAGGCAGTGGTTGTGTCCTTCCAGCAGATCCAGGCTGACAAGCCACAATCAAGTACAGCTGGTTCCTATAACAGTGGGGATCTTTATCTTGCAGTCCCTCTGTGAGGCCTAGAGACTTTAAAATCACAGAATCACAGAATATGCTGAGTTGGAAGGGATGCACAAGGGTCATTGTGTCCAAGTCCTGGCCCTGCACAGCACCATCCCCAAGAACCACACCATGTGCCCAAGAGTATTATCCAAATGCTTCTTGAGCTCTGTCAGGCTTGGAGCTGTGACCACTTCTCTGAAACAAGAAGCCTTTTAAATGAGAGCAGACACTGATAATCCTACGTAGCCACAGGACATTAAGCCTCCAGTATTGATGTCTGACTTTGACTCATTTATCTGGTCAGGAAGTCTTATGGGGCCAATTGAGATCACATAGCTCATAATTTTATAGGCAGAAATTATTAAAATAATAACAATAAAGTAATAATAATAAACCTTCACTTACTTTAATGACAAATCTTTATGACTCTGACAATTCCTCCAGCTTGCATATAACTCCCATAGACTGAAACACTTCTGTGTGAGTCCCATGCTCTTGTTCCACAATCCCAAGGGTAAAATCTGAAAAGCTGACTTGAACTCCTCAATAGGTGAAAGTCTTTCTGGGCCCTTATAAGAGAATTCACTGAATAGAAAACTCTTTCCTTTAGAAGCCAATTTATTAAAATGGCAAAGTCAAGCACTGTCAAAATCATGGCAAATGCTTTGAGCCTGTCACTTTGAAATTGTAGGGCCAGATGGTGGGAAACTTTTCTGCTGGTCAGGGAACTTTCTGGATGCTCAGTTGCTTAGACCAGACTGGGTTTTGAGTGGTTTTTAAATTATGTTTTCTGTAAGAACTTAGCTTATATTACCTTTGATTTGTCATAGGCTAACAGCATGTATCACCTGGTACAGGCCAGATGCTTGAGGGTAACGTCATGTCCCAGAATAACCTTTCCATTTGGCCATGCCTTTGGTAAATCAAGGAAGCCTGTGAGCTTATTCCTTGTCCTGTGTTCCTCCTCAGTCTTAGCAAGGCACAATTGTAATGCAGTGGCATGTTAGTTTTGGTTTGTTTGGTTGTTTTCCCCCCAGGAGACCTGACAGAATAGTTTCAGTGCAGGGCTTAAGGTCCAGAGAGCACGACAATCCCTGTCCTAACATAAAGAATGACTGCAGAATAACTAGTGCTGGTTGTGGGCTGGCTACTGAACTGAAAACTGCCTGGGGTATGCCCTTAACGTGCTCTGAGGCTGTTCAAAATTTGGGGGGTTTGGTTTTGTTTATCTGGTTGCTGCTGAAGAAGCTTTCCTTCCTCTGGTATTTTAAAGGCATGTGTTGTGACCTGTCACTTGCTAGATTTGTTTGATGTGAAATTTGAGTCTGGCCACGGAAAAACACACTGCAGGAATGTGTTTATTTTGCTCTCTGCTGGAGATAACACTAGTTTCCAGTTTTCTTGAAGTTTCAGCCGAGTGTTGTGTTGTAAATGTAATAATCACATTCAGAAGGAAAACTGGCATGTGAGATCTACAAAAGGAAGGCCTAGAGCCTGCAACTTTGCTTTAGCTTCTCCCAGGCAAACAGCCACATTCCCACAAAACTCATTGCAGAATTGGTGCTGGAAACAGCAAAGTTCAAATCCCAGCTATGTCCATCCTCCCTAGACATGAAGGCACATCTGCTGAGCCTGTTGGCTTCATCAGCTGGGAGATACTCTCCACATTTCAAAATACCAAATAGATTTCAAGGCCATTTACTCATATCCTAAGAAATTAAAGAAATCAAATCAAACAAGCAACAGAACCAAAGCAAAACCGCTTTTTAATGCTGCTTGGCTGCAGAGAGATTGTCAAACACAATCATTTGCTTTGCAAATGCTCCCTGTTTAAAGTAACTGGCACATGTACGCAGAGTACTCCCAGTTTATATGACAATATAAAGGTGTTGAGAGCTAATTAAAACAGTTGATACTTGTTCAAAGCTTGAAGAAGGGAAAACCTGGACAAGCACTGCTTTTTGTTATCCATAAACTTGTCTTTCTCTAAGTCAGGGTTATTCTTAACTAAGAAAACATTACATGAAAAAATTATTTTACATAGATGAATAAAATGCTATGTATAATTTTTTCATTGCAGCAAACCCTAATGTTAGAGCTATTTTTTTATTCTTACTGACATGAGAGCAAATCAAATTCTACCTTATTTCTCTAGTTTTTTTTCATCAAGGGGACCAGTCTAGTTTTAATTGTACATGGCAGTAGCCATCTTATTACTCTAGTTAGGGTACAGCTAATAATTTTCTAAGGGAAAAAAACAAAACAAAACAAAACAAAAAATAATAATAAAAAAACCCCAAACAAACAGATCTTCCATAGATTTTTTTTTTTCCCTGTAGCTTTTTAGCAAGAAGTTGAGTACTGTCAGCCTCCTGAACATGAGGTTTAGCATTCCTGGTGCAAAGGGGCACAGCCTGGCTCATGGTCTGGGGTGCTAGAGATGTGCAGTAAGAGTTAAATCCCAGACTCAGTCCCTGGCTGGGGTTTCCAGGAGTTAAAGAGTGATATATGGGGACTCTGAGAGTTAAGTCCATGACAGATTCTGCTAAAGACTTTCTTTTTCTTTGTGCTCAATCTCTGTCCATAAAATTAATGTTACTTAGGGAAATGGGTATGTTATGTGTGATTTTTACTTCTCTTTGAAAATCCCTCCATTATAAAGCAGCTGCTTTAGTATTTTTCCCTGCTTCCCAGAACAAGTACTCTGACAGGTCCACATGGCATAACAGAGGGACACCTGCTGTGTATTTACATTTATTTGTGATCTTTTGCTATGTGCAATTTTACCTAGACCATATTATAAGTACTTGAATGAGAACTGGGAAATTATGTAGTGTGTTTTTTCATTCCCAAGAATAACTACCAAAGTACAGCTCCTACACATTAGCACTTGCATTTCTGCCTCAAGCAGCTCAGTGAACAGAATTATTAGTGTAAACGTAGGGTGGTTATTTGACTGTACATCACTCTGTACATTGAGAAGAGAGAAGAAAATCCTAATGCTTCATGTACCAGCACTGGGGTGAATTTTACCAGGCATGTGACTGTATAATCCCATGGCTCTAAGAGCAGATGGAGTCATCTAGGAAATATTTGACATAGTTCAGCTTTTAGCTCTTGCATTTAGGAGAACACATATCAACAAGTAAAAATAAGAGCTTACATTTGAAGTCAGTGTTGAGGACCAGATTTTCAACTGCTATAAATGTGACTATTATTATTACTATTGTTATTACTATTATTTACCAGCAGAGAATCTAGTCAAGCGTATGAAAGGTACTTTAAAAATGACAGACTGCAAAAGAAAACCACAGGCGCAATTTTGCACACAGGTATCAAATTCAAAATGGAAAATCTGGAGATTAAGCATGCAGACCTCAGAAAAATCCACTGCAAAACTGGCCACTGTGGACAATTGATAGTGATTTGAGAGACTGATTATGAGCTTGATGTAGTTTAACTATATTGACTGGCACTCCTGTGGTAGTTGCTTTATTAAGCATAGTCATTTTGATCATTAATTTCAGCATGAAACATTTTTTACAGAGGCTTTTGTGCATTAGCCTAAGTGATTCTTCACTAAAGAGAGAAATCAGTATGTCAGTACGGTACTGGACATCTTTGAAGTTTGCAAAATTTAACTGCCCAGATGTTTCATGAAAGGCTTTCAATTCAGATATTATTTTCAGCCTGGCTGCCTACCAGAAAATAAATACCCTTCAATTTTTCATGGAGCCAGGAGAGTCTGAGAGAGTTTTTCTGCTCTTCCCTGCCCCCCTGCCTGGCTGCCAGTACCGAGGTGCCAGAGTGACACCGCGTGGCCAAGGGAGAGGCAACACAAACGTCAGGAATAATAACAAAAATGTAACTTTTATCCCAAATACACATCAGGACTTTACATGTCTTGTTGCAGCTCTTCAGAAATAATCTTTGCTACAGTTCCATTGTTTTTATTTTTATACATGTATATATTAAGCCCTAAATACTAAGAAAGAAAATAAAAGTTATTTAATTACTGATCTAGGGAAAAGTAACAGATTCAAACCATGAGATTAACAAAAAGAAAAATTACACTTTCCTGAAGCCTTTTAAATGTTATTTTACTATTCATGATAATTTCTCTGACAACTTTTAAGAAATACTTTTTTCCTTATAGAAACACAAAATAATCTAAGCTTTCTTATCCATCTGCCAATTTTATATGTTCTACACTGTTTCAGTTCTTCTTTTTATCCTTTTGCCTGTCACCAAAGGATGCTGAGTAGCTTTCCAGGAATTCAGTAGTTCCAGTACACCTCAGGAAGAGATTCTGAGCTGGGTGAGGTAATTAACAGAAGTTGTAATTCCTCATCCTCAGAAGATAGTTTTAAAATAAAAAAGGATAAAGAAAAATCTAAGAGAAGAGAGCNTTCTTGCAGCAGTGATTTAATGGATACTTCAGAAACATATCTGGCTTGTGGGGAGAAAAATTGACAGGTCCCAGGCACATTTGTAATACAAGCTGTTATATGCTCAGAGCCCAAATCAAACACAGTTCAGCAAACAGCTGTGAAATATTGAGACTCCTGCCCACAGCTCACACGGCAAAGGGCTGAAATGAAGCACACGAAGTCGAGGAGTGGCTCAGTGAGTTCTGAGCTAACACAAGAAAGATCCTGTGAGGAGCTACCAAAGATGACCCACCAAGAGGGACACCAAGAAGAGACACAGTCTTTTCCCTGCCTGCCTTTAGTTAAATCCTTCCTGATCTCCACAGGGATCTAGGGTGTGCCAGGCCCCAGCAGGAAGCTGCTCCCAGCAGATCCACTGAGACAACCTACAGGGGGAAAAGGACTGACCTCTCTCTCCTTTCATCCCCCCATTCGACCAGCTGGGAGCATTTTAGAGCCCTGCTCTTGTATGAAAGAGTCAAGATGGGACCCCTCAGGGTCAGATAACCTTCCTCCTTGTCTTTAGTCATCATTGGAAGCAATGATGCAGAGCCAGCCCTTGGCTAGGCTGTGATGTTCTTCCTCTAATCACTGTCAAGGGGAACGGCCTTAAAGTCCATCTGTGATGCCTCTTAAGGCAATAGATAAGAGGAGAAAAATAGCACTGAAGGGTAGTTGGAAATGGCAATGAGGACTGTTAATGATACAGGCACAAAATCTCTCCATTTTTACACAAACCCGCCCCCCCCCTTGTGAAAGACCAACAATTGGCAGGAAAAGTGATAGTTAATGTGTCTTGTGCAAAGAAAAGCAGTAGATGGAGAGCAAACGAAAAAGAGGGAAGGTCTTTTAGCCCCACGTGGGTTAGAAGGGCCCATGGGCCTTGCTAAGCAAGTCCAAGCTGTCTTGGGAAAAACATGATCCTCAGGCCCAAGGATCCATGCTGGAAATTACCCAGATCCCTGGTTTTGGCTCTCAGTCAAACACTTTGCCTTGAATTTGGGCAGGTATTTTGTGAGTTGTATGCAGGCTTTTTTTAAGAATTCAATTGGTTGTCACTTAAAATAGTTGGGGAAAAATAATTTTTTAAAAAATCCCCTCCCAATAGTCTAATCTAAACCCTTCAGAGGTCAGCAGAAAGGTTTTCATTAAATTCGAAGAACTGAATATAACTATTCCTGTAAAGCCACTAATTATTCCCCAGGGCATAATGCCTGTCACTTTAGCAATTTGGAGAGACTAGCTCTCACCTCCAATTCTTCCATTAAAGGCAGCCAGCCACCTGTACTGGAGATGCATGTTTGAGATCACTCAATTAATCTGTTAGCAGCAGCATCAATAGCCTGCTATTGATTCAAACACAACAAGATTATATTGAAATAGCCAGGCTGAAGTAAAATATGCCCAACAACAGAGGAGAACACCCAGTACCCTGCTGACACTTACACATGAGGAGGCAATGCTTTATACAGGAATACAGTGGGAACAAATCAAAAGCCATTACCTGGAATGAGCCATTGATGCAGCAGATGTAAACCAGAGCAGCTGGTGGTCAAAGCAATGGGAAATTCTTAGATTACTCCATAAATTGATGCAGCCTGCCAGAAAATAAGGCAAGGAGCTTGGTGGGGAAGAAATAGTCAGGCTTAATGAAAGTAGGGCCTGTATATCAGTGTTTCCTTATTCCCACTCAGTCTTTACAAACCCCATAAAAAATAAAATCAAACAGAGCCAATGGTAGTGCTGTGCCTTTGTGCAGGTCTGTGGGCACCAAGAAAGAAATAGTGCTGTTCAAAACTGGCTGTTCAGAAGTAACCCCAGATACCAACATGGGAACACTGCTAAGTTCCCAGTCATTTGCTGCTTTAAAGTAATTTTAAGTGTAGCAAATGCAACTGGACTAAATAGATGTCTTCTTTCTGACTCAGCAGGTACATTGCCTATGCCCTCTGGACCAATATAAAACTTACACCTACCTCATACTTCAGCAGCCCGCCAGACCTTGGCAATTTAAAAAAAAAAACCAACCCACTGCCAAAACCCTAATCTGATCCTGTGTAAAATCCTATTCTTGTAGACACAAAACTTTTTCATCTACATTACTTTTTAATGGCATGGAGGACAAGCAAGTGAAGTCAAACACCAAGTTTATCATTTTCAGCTGGGGTTTACTTATGCTCTAGTAGAAAACACGATACTGAGCAGCCATAGTACCAGAAGCAATACTGATGCAACATTACATTATAGATCTTCATTTTAGACAGGAGCACATTGCTTTTAAATAAAATAATTTCATCCCCAGTTCTTACAACATTCAGGAGAGAGCTACTGCAATAGGTATCAATAAATAGGCCTGCTGATTATCACCCACAGTGGGTTAAATCCTCAAAGTGCAGGGCACACCCAGTTTTCACTGGAATAAATTTGAGTTTTAGGGGGCCAAAGCTTGGCCATCACAGACCTTCCACATGCTAGGTGCAGGCAGCAGGGCAGTTACCAAGGGCAGATGATGTTATTTTCCACAAGGGAAGTGATTTGCCTCGCTGATAACAGTGGAGCTGTGACAGTGAGCCAGGTGTCTCAGTATGATATTCAGCACCTGATCTCACCTGAGGCACAGAGAGATAGTATTGTGTTCTCCTGCCCCTCCCCTTTACTAGGAGCACTATAATAGCTCCTTCAGAGCTACACTGATGTCACAGCAGCTGTTACAGTGCCTGGCTAAGCAAGAAAGATTGCAGACTTGGACTAAGTTATTGTTTGAAAAGCTCTCTTTGGAAATTTTAGTACTTGTTAAGATAGGCTAAAGCATTCCCCATATCACATTAAACTGAGACAGACACCAGTTACTTACAAAACAAAAATAAGGCTTTACCAGTATTCTAACAAAATATTTAGTTTGCCCAGGTGGGTCTTTTCCACACACAGAACCTAGTCTATGCACTAGCTTCTGATTTTTAATGCAGTTACTGGCAGGTTCCCCTTTTCCTACACCAAGGTAGCCAATTAGCAGCAACAATTACAAATCTCCTGGCCTGTAAAGCCTGTATCAAGTTACTACATGCAAATGGAGACAAATTACTTCCCACTTTGTCTTGAAATTGCATCCTTTCACTGCTGTTAACAGAAAGGAGTCAGCCATCACAATCTTCTCCCCCACTGCCTTCAATTCAGTAACTTACCTGCATGATTTCAAAAACCTCTCCTCCTCAGTGCTCTGCTATGAAATGATTCCATTAAGCCAAGTCTCTGATATTTCTGGAGATTAAGAAGCACTTTGCAGAGAACAGTGGAAACACCCCAAGTGGTATTTATCTCTCACCATGCTGCTTGTTAACAAAAGCTAGGTCTAACACTTTCAGCTACTCATGGACACAAACATATGATGAACTGGATGGATGTCATCTCCACTGCTTTTGGTGTCCAGATTCAGCAGCTGTAGGACAGGGCTCCTACAAACCTGTTTATAGAGGTCATATCAGTGCTTTCACACACCTGATTTAGAAATCTAAATACTTCCAATACTGTTCCTCACTGTGCTGCAAGCCTTGGCCCCTAACCAGCACTACAGTGCCTAGAGCCAACACACCTTGGAGCAGATGTACACCCCATCCCTACTGATGTGTCTGAGGGCCAAGAACGGAGGCAGCAATTGGAAACTAACACACAATCCATTATTAGTACACACCTTTGAACTTTATTTGAACCTTTGACAATACTCTCACCTGTTCAGTTAAATGCCAGGGAGCTTTAAAAAGCTTCTGCTTTAATTATGGGAAAGGCTGTAGCCATGTGGCATCTCAGTTTATGATTACAATTCCCAGGAGTTCACATGCCAACATCTCAGTAAATTCTTGGGCCTCCAAGATAACAAAAACAGAGCAAGAGACTCTTCTCAAATAATGATTTGCAGCTACCTTCAAAAACTCTAAACCAGTTTGGCCACCCACACTTTTGTAAGTTGCTGTTCTTGAGCATGTCTCACAGTTGATGTCCTTTGGCACAGCAGCTGCCACGCTCAAGTAAAATTGTAACTGACATGACACTGAAACAACTCAAACTTGAGAATTTCCTATCAGATCAGAAACAGCCATTTAGAAGTTTGGGTTAGCAGCTCTTTTAGCCAAGTGGTACCTTTCCAGTGCATTCCAAAGAAAACAAGAATCCTTCTGTAGAGCAGCTGTGGCCTAGAAATAAGTTCAGTCCTTCACTGAGGTTAAAGCTTTATTTATAGAAAGTTGACTGCATAAATTGCAGCAATATTTGCATTGTATTTGAACTCAGCACTAACAGGTTAATATTTACATTTAGATAACACTTAAACCAAAACAAACTGAATACAGCCAATCTGAAGAGCAAAAAGACAGACATACAAATTACAAACTTAAGAGAAAAAGTAATCACAATTATTTCACTCTGGATGATTTAGTCCAAAGGTCTATTTCTTAATCAGATTAGCAGGAAGAGTGGATTTGTCCAAGTCATCAAAATATGGATGGTTCAAGGCCATTTTGCCAGAAATCCTTTTTGCAGGATCATAAATTAACATTTTCTGGAAAAAAAAATGAAACACATTTACTTCCTCATGAAATGTGATCTCAAATCATGTTAAATAGCTATTTAACCATAATAACAATAATAATAAAGTAACTATAAAGACATTTTCCCCCTTTGTTCTGTGCTCTCCTAGTTGGAGAGGTTATTTCCCCTACCAGTCAGTATAGCAGTGCATAACATCTCAGAAAAATGAAGAATCCCATTTACGCCCTGTTCAGTAACCAAGCCCTTGCCTGTGTCTGGGTACCACATCCACTGAACTAAATCCAGAACCAGGCAACCAAGCAGCAATAATTGTCTCAGCTTCTTACTGAGGGAATTTAATAAGCTTTAGGCTGTTAAAGCCCTGAATGTTTACAAGGACAAGTGGTCTGACACTTGTTTTGTTATTGACATTGAACAAAGTGATGTCAAATTGCTTCTGCTCAGGTTGGTGACTTTACAATTAAAATAAGAGAATGCTCCCTCAGTTTCAAAATCCAAATTGGAAAGTAGACAACAAGCAGGTAACTGAAGAAAACAGTTAAAACTTGAGTCTCTTTGCAATAAAAGACTTCAACTGAATACCTCAATAAAGGTGATGAGAGCAAAAAGAGGAGATGTCACAGCCATTAAAATAACCCCAAGAAGTTTCTAAAACTGGAGGAAATTTGTTCTTCTAGCCATTATTAAAAAAAACCAACTATCTATAGCTTATACAAGGGGTCAAAAAAGGAATTAAGCATTCAGCAGTTTTGTACTAGACCCAAAACAAGCAAAGTCTTTTTCTTTCTCCTTACTAAAGGACAGACCATTTCAAATTCAAGTAATCAGGATTCCATCAGCTGCCTCTCCCCTGTCTGCACAACAAATCTGTCTTCCAGAGCAAAACTTAACCAGTATTACTCTGCCCAGTATTCAGTCTTGACATTTAATTATCTTTACACTTGATTCTCCAGGGAGTCTTCCAGGTTGATTTAAACTACTGAATTTGCATTTGTATTCTCTGAACTTCTGCCAAATGCAATGCTGCCTCTAGATTTAACCTTGCCTGTCCAATTTTACCTTGTGGCAGGTTCCCATTACCTGTACCCAGAACAGTGCCCTATAGTTAATTCTGATGTCAAAGGTCCTCTCAAAATTGACTCAAAGAGGGAAATTTCTCTGGAAAAGGGATGCTGTGACACTGAGACTACAGCACCTCAACTGATAGAATAAGTGAAGGAAACTTCTCTGAGCAGTCTGGAACATTAGTTTTCCCTGGCACCTGATAATTCAAAGTTTTTGAGGACAGCCATCAAGTGCTTTGAAATGTTGGTCATAGAAGTCATTTAGCTTATGAAGGTCTTAATCTCAGTCTCACTCATGGAATTGAATTACACATTTTTGTGTTAAGACATTTTCAAAACCAGCTCCTTTACATACCAATTCCATCTGCAATAGTCTATAGAAAAAAACATTAAAACATTTTTATTGACATATCTGAGCTTGTGCTCTAGAACAAACTATTCAGTTTTGTTGCCTTTAAAGTTATATTATGGGTTTAAAAGGCTTAGAAGTGCCATAGGAAACTTAAAGGGATTTTAGTGAGAAATATCACTGTCACCAGGCACTAATAGGAAACTAAAATGTCAGCATTGATTAAGGTAGAAGTGTAGAATATGCTTTTAGAGAATATGCTTTGAGACTAGACTTATGTTAACATCATGAAGAACTACTACTTTTTTTTTGCCTTTACTAGCAGCAGCCCCAACCACTGGCTTCACACAGTGAAGCCCCACCTAAGCTCAGATGAGCCCTTGGCAGGTCCTTTATATACAGGTTTTCCAACAAGATTCTCCTGCCTGTTCTATTAATTTTAGTTTGTAAATACAGTCAGCAACAATTCTACTTCAAATTGATTTAATAAAGATGCTGTTAGGGGTCTTATCTCTGTGAGACAACTGTGCTGCAAGGTTCAGAGCTATCCAGGACAACATGTCTGTCAGTGTGAACTGGGGCTCTGTCCCCCAAGAAAAACTGAGAAATTGTGATAATTTGAGCTTTTTGGGTAACACTGCTTCATTCAGAGTATTCTGCCATATCCCAAATATGGGTAATGAACTGCTTTGGGACTGCTTACAGCCATGAGCCAGGTACACAGGTACTTCCGTACAAGGGGGGTCTGAAGTGTCAGCTTCTCTTGAGACACACAGAGCACCCAACCCACACCCCCACACGTACATCTGCACTGTACAAATGCAGCTTTAGAACAGCCAAAGTACACTATTATACCTCAGGACATCTAAGAGCACACCTAAGATGTGATCTAAATTAGCACACAGTGGTAGCACATGAGCTGGAAGAGCACTAAATGGAATAGACTGATGAAGAGCTTGCCAATTAAAAGCCTGGTGTGGTAGTTTAACTGCCTGGCCACAGAACTAAAGGAAACTCACACTAGACACAGAAGATACCAATTAAAAGTTAATACACCACAGCCAAAAATATTTAACTCAAAATTTAAGGGCAATTGAGACAGACACTACAGGCAGACTTGAACTAAGTTTCTTGTCTCAGCTAATCAATAAATTCAGCCGTTTCTATCCTTGTTTATTCAGTTAAGACCATCATGAAAGTTTAACTAAGATGAGCCCACCAAGATTAGTCCACATGCTACCATAAAATAAATATTTCCAACTGGCTTAGCAGTCATACAGGTGCTGGCAGCAGAAAGGTGACAGGCACTTTATGGGCAGAAGCCGTCACTTAAACCTCTTTGTAAAGACTCATCCTCACTTTCAAGTTGTACCTGGCTTATTACAAAAAAGCTGAGGCATAATTGCTTCATGTGAAAATGGTCTGGTATTACTTTGAAAGGAGTGACTGTCACACAAGGTGCCAGTTCTACAAGAATGAAAGCTCATACCACTGCTGATAGCTTGAAGATCTCCATATTTTCCTTCTAGCCATGACTGATTAGTACAGCATTGTGTATTCTGGAGTATTTCAAACAGCCCACTCAGCTTCTTCATCAGCAGTTTAGGACAGACTACTTACAGCCAGCAGATCAAGTCCATCTTTATCCAAGTTTTTGACATGTGTTTCCAGGCTGACAGGTTTCCATTTTGGGAATGTGTTTTTATAGTCTTGCAGGGATTCCACCTCAGGCCATACCTCATTGTTGGGGGTCCCTAAAGCTCTGTGCAAATGTAAGCAAAATATTAAGCAATTTAGTCTGAAATCTGTTATGTGCTATTACACTTTTAATTACAGACAACTGTTGTGTGGTGCCACACAGGTAGCAAGGAAAGGTTCAGCCTTACATACCTGAAGATTCTGAAGATCTGGTCAATCTCTGAATCCCCATGGAAAAGTGGCTTTTTAGTTGCCAGCTCAGCAAATATGGTTCCTATGCTCCAGATGTCTACAGGAGTAGAGTAACGAGCAGATCCCAGCAACACTTCTGGAGACCTGTACCACAGTGTTACTACCTGTGGAACAAGGAAAGGTTAAGTTTGTAGAATCAGGTCCTTTAATTGACTGCAAGATAAACAGCTCATTTGTTATTAAGCAGCATTCACAGTTTTTTGCTAAAAATAGCCAGTACTAGAAGTTTTAGTGGAAGTGTAATATTAGTTTTAAACTTCATTTGTAGACAAACCAACTCCATTGCAGTAGCTTCTACTTCAAGAAAAGCAGCTGCCTGCACAACTTCCCTAAGAGCAGGAATCCTTCGGCACCCAGCCACAAAACCTCTCAAACCCAAATGCTCTGCAAAGTAAAAATCCCTTTATGAGACAGTGAGTAACAAGTTTGAGTCCATCTGACTCACTGTGAGTGGGATTCATAAAATGCTTTGGAACCTTAGAGTGAAACCGCAGTCAAAGAGGGGGAAAACTGTTTTGGAAAACAAAACATTTTTGTAGTTTTGTTAGCTTATGGCTTGAAAAAACTGATCCTTTTTAGCTGTTTCAGAATCAGTTCTTAGCAGGAAGCAAGTCTGCAATATCCCAACCACCAGAGGTATGTCCCAACTCACCTCATGCGTGTAGACCCGCACTGGAATTCCAAAGGCTCGGGCCAATCCAAAGTCAGCCAGTTTAATCACCCCCTTGTCATCTATCAGGAGATTCTGAGGTTTCAAGTCTCTGTGCAGAACTCTTCTTGAGTGGCAGAAGACAATACCTTGCAAAATTTGGTACAGATAACTCTAGAAAGGATGAGGTGGGAGGAAAGAAAGAAAGGAGTTACCTTTAGTACATGTCAGTGTCCTGCAACACAAAGGTGTTGCCTTCATTAGCTCTCCTCACAGTAGCAGGAAATGGAAATCCAAAGCATTGCAGATATTGAGTTAATATCAATCAAAAAGCTACACAAATTAATTCTGAAGATTAGTTTAAGGCAGTTTAATCTCAGTAATTAAAAGATTTTCAAGTGGCATTTGAAAGCAAAACTCACATTCATCTTATTATCTACAGCTGCTTATTTAACCTTTCATTTCTCCTCAAGGAGTTAATTATACTGAAAATAAGAGCTGCTTATGGCTTAGTAGGTCATCTTTAATTTAAAGTCCCTCTTAGGTTAAGAAATTGTCCTCATTACCTTAACACGTGAACGTTCCAAATACTGGCCAGATGGAATACTATCCAAATATTTCTTGAGATCCATGGAAAGGAATTCAAAGACGAGGTACAGTCTTGAATCCTGCATGAGAACATCCTGAAGACTAAAAATTGAGTATACCATTACTTCCACTGCAAAATGCACCAACTCACATTTCCTCTCTCAACGGGGATACAAGCTGATATTTCCAGGTTCCTATTATGGAAGTCTTAAAAGTCTTCAAACAACAGACTTAGTGAGTTATACTGTCATCTGGAAAATCAAGTGTATCTGAAATAGTGTCAATCTGAGATAAAAGCCTATATGCTTCCTCTTAAACTTATGTTCTCTCAAATCAGACACAGGACTCTGAAGAAAAAATACTGTTGCCATAAAAAAAAAACCCACCTGTGGGTGTTGGTGCCTAACTTCTCTTTGAAGCTGGCTTGTCACAGCAAAGCCTGAATTACTAGGAACGTTTAAGGGAATATTTAATAAGAATCTAAAAGTTACAGCAGGATTTGCACACATTTTTAAGGATCTTCTAAATCCTTATTAGAGTGTAAGGGTTCCTAAACCCAAGCATACATGCATTGAGGCACCACCTGGCTGGAACCTGGCCAGTTTTAAGGCACATTACAGATCAAGTATTTTGCTGCCTCAAAGAGCAGGGGAAGACAATAGCTGCAATCATTTTTACATGTCAAGTAGTCACTGATGGAAGTCACTCATAGCTCAGGTGTGCCAGCTATGACAGCATCAAAACACATCTAAATTCCTGCTACAGAACAGCAGGGAGGAACATCAGAACACTTAAGTCACACAGGCTATTCCAAGGTGGTAAATAAACTTCTGAGACTGCCTGAAGTAACAGCTACAGCCAGTTTTCATGAGGTATGCTGCCTCCATTCTCACAATAACCTCTCTGAAAAGAACTTACAGAAATTTCAAAATTAACAAAAATTTGTTAGATTCCTAGAACAAAAAGAGGCAGCGTGAGGAAGGCTTAATTAGAAAACTGTCATAAATGTGGAATTTAAACTATTTGCTGCAAAGCAGACACTGTATTAAGCAGAGAGGTTCTCACCTCACTAGATGAGTGGAAAAATAATTTGTGATCTGATGGGACCCAGTGCCCCTTCAAGAGTTTAGCTAAATACCAGTATATGCATACCAGACTATATTGGGATGATTCAGCTCTTTTAATAAAGAAATTTCTCGGATAGCAGTACTTGGAACACCTTCCTCCTCACTTTCTAGACGTATTTTCTTCATTGCAACCACTTGGCCTGTGGTTTTGTGACGACCTTTATACACAACACCATAGGTACCTGAACAAAAAGACAGTGAAACAAATATAGGAAGTACCAGCTTCAGGTACAAATAAGTTATTGCAAACACAAGCTGCTAACTTAGGAAAAATCCTTACAAATGGAGTATTGGTTTAGATTACAAACTACTACTTAGCGGTGGAGTTTAACTGAGCAATATTTTTGTTTGTTTAAGGCATGCCACCCATGAAGTGCAGCATTTGTTAGGGCAGGGTACTTAGAAGCCTAAGTGTAAAAGGTGAATATTTGGAAGATGTAGTTAAAAATCAGACACTATTTGAGTTTCAAGTTTATTAATTTCAGGCAAGATCATTATAAAGGATTGTGATTTTGCCATTGATACATCATATTAAAATGCTAAAGGTTTAGCTGCAAAGGGAGGTAGTGCTCCTCCTGCAGTCTGAGACCCAGCCATCCATGGGTGTGAGCTGTAGGAATACCTCTGGCACAATGCCCAGTGCAGGAGAGAGTCTAGTGCTGTGGGTCTCAGCAGAAACTGAAATTGGAACCTCAAATAATCTCCAATCAATCCATCTTAATCATCAGTGTTCACAGAAGCAGACCCCTCAAACCAAGACAGAGTAAGCCTTCTCTTTTTACCCTTCTTGATGCATTAATCCCTCACATGAAGCCCAAACTAGTTTATTTCAGAAAGATTCACGCACAAGGCTTTGATTACAAAGCTTTGGTGCAAGATCCAAGCACACCTTTTGCTATTGCCTCAGAGTGGGCAATCTCAGAGCAATGTACTCCAAATTTTCAAGTGTACATAAGGCTAGAGCCTTATGTAGTGTATTATAAAACACGCTGACTTCTACAGTTAACACAGGCTGGATTTCCAGTAACAGGGGGGTTGTGACTAACATCTGCATTGAAGCCATCTTCTTAGTGCCTCAGTGTGAAGTAATTGTTAAAAATTCACTTCTCCACAGAGCTTTACCATCTTGCTTTCCCTTGACACCCACACTGCCCATATATAATCAGAGCAGAACAATCCAGAAAATACTACTCCCTACCAGCAGCTCCATGCAAAACAACACATTGCACAACTTCAGGGGCAACTGGTAAGTTCATACTCAGAGAAATGGGGGAGCTTCCTAAACTGTACGCTGGTTTCAGGACTCAGAACATATTTTCTCTCCCTTTCGGAAGAATGTTACACCATTAGCCATCAAAATGAAAGCAGACACTTTTCAACATTGGCCAGTTGTTTTAAAAAGATGATGTCACTTTCAAAAAAAGGGGCAGGCTGAAAGCTTTTACAGATATAGGTAACTACCACAGTAATTAAGCCACAGGCTTATTCAGCCACTTGGTTGAATCTCAGTGGTCCCTGTAACAGACAGAGTGCACAGATCTTCTAGGACGCTTCATAGCTCAAACTGTGGAGCATTTAAAAGTCTCTGGCTCCCCATACTTACCTTCCCCAATTTTCTCTATTTTCGTGTAATCATCCATTGCTGTGGTTATCCCTGAAATAGGCAGGAAAAAAGAAACAGAAAATGAGAGTGAACACTCGCTGTCCTGAACACAGACAAGTCACTGAATCTGCGCCAAATCTTTAGAAGCGAGTTGTGCCTCACATAATTAAGACATAATGTGAAACACTTAACTGTTCTCATCAACAAAAACAAAGAGCATATTTATTCAGAATTCCAGCTAGAAAAACTACACCTCAAGGTAAGAGTGGGCAATGATTCCAAGGAGGAAAAAAAAAAAGTCTCTGAAGAAAGCTCCTCCAAGAAACTGAAAAAAGTGCACCCTACTCATCATTTTTACCTAACTACTCACTCAGGAGGAATGAGGTAGAAACGGATAGGAATGCCACTAGGTAAAGATCGGGGAAGCGGGTGTTAGCCAAGCCAGGGGACACCGGCCCAGGGTGTCACCGGGTGCGCGCCCCGCACAGCGGGACGCGGCGGCAGCAGCCGGGGCAGGCACTCCACGCCTCCCCGCTGCTCCGGACCAGCACCAGCTTCGGAGGGGGTTACGGACACCGAGCAGACCCGAGTTACCTCCGGCTCCGGGAGGCGGCCGGCTCCGGCCAGGGCGGGCAGCGCCCGCCGGCCGCGCAG
>VXAX01003556.1:1389251-1519459 GCA_013399835.1 Leptocoma aspasia
GCACGAGCCGCCGCCGCCGCCGCACAGGCACGTCCGCAGCTCCGCGCGAGCCGGGGGCGGGGCCGCCGCGCATTCGAACGGGCCGCCCGCCGCGCTCCGCCAATGGCGCCGCGCCGGGCCCGTTCAAAGCGGCCAATCGGCGCGCTCCGCGCCAAAGCGAGGCCCAAAGGGCGGCTTTCGGCTCCGCGAGGGGGAAAAAAAAACCGAGAAATGCCGCGCGGCCGGGCGCGGCAAGCTGAGGGTGCACAGGACGTCCCCTCGGTTCGCGGACGGCGCGAGGGAGGCAGCCTGGCAGGGCGGGTGGTTCGTTCGCGTAGCCCTGAGTCGGTGACGCGGGGGCGCTGGGACGGCGCCACTGGGCGGACTGGCCACGATCCCAGAATCACGGAATGGGTCTGGCTGTAAGGGACCCCCGTGGGTCACCTGGTGCCACCTCTCTGCTCGTGCAGGGCCGTCCCAGAGCACATGGCACAGGATCGCGTCCAGACGGTTCTGGAATATCACCGGCGAGTGATATTCTCCACATCCTCTCTGGACAGTCTGTCCCAGTGCTCGGTCACCGCACAGTAAAGTTCTTCCTCGTGTTCTGGTGGAACTCCTGGGCATTAGCTCCTGCCCATTCCTCTTGCGCCATTGCTGGTCCCAAGGAGCAGCGCCTGGTCCCTGCCCTGAGCCCTCCCTGCACACAGGGGTGATGATGCTCCCTCCCAGGGACACACAGGGATGATGATGCTCCCTCCCAGGGACACACAGGGGTGATGATGCTCCCTCTCAGGGACACACAGGGATGATGATGCTCCCTCCCAGGGACACACAGGGGTGATGATGCTCCCTCTCAGCTGTCTCTGCTCTAGGCTGAACAGCCTCAGCTCCTTCAGCCTTTCCTCCTCGGAGAGATGCCCCAATTGTTTGATCAACTTAGTATCTCTTCCCTGGACCCTGGGTACCACTGGAATAACACTTTGGGCTGTTGCCATGGTTTGGGGAGTATAATCATGTTTGGAGCAGGCTAGGTATTGGCTGCAGCTTCTCCTTTTAATCAAGTCTGTTAGATTTGGATGCCATGGCCAGCCAGAGCATAAATTCATTATTTCTGGCTGCATGGACACTGATCCGGGATGTGCTGCTGCAGCATTGGGAGCTGCTTTTAAGGCATATGCCCTAATAAAAGGTCACTGGGTAACTTAATTCCCCAGAAGCCAGGACATGTGTCTGTAGGCAAATTAAAGTTCTGCATCCCTCCTCCCAGATTAAGAAAGATTAGTCGCTGTGCTACCCCAGCTTCTGAAAGAAGGGTGGGGGATGTAATCAGAGACGCACCTGTGGGCCCCGCTCAGCAAGTGCTCTGCCAGCTGCAACCTTCCTCCACTGGTACCCAGGAAAGTGATACTGCAGTACACGAGTTAACAAAAAGCCTGGGAAAATGCTACTGCAAACAAATTTTGTTACTGAGAAACTGAAATGCTAAATAGATTACCCAAGGTCACTTGTTTCTAGTTTTACAAGTCTTTCCCCTGCAGGGCAGCTCCAGTGTGGATTCTGTGGTGCTGCTGACCCACTCTAGCACCAATTTATCACCACCACTGGCAGTCCTGGACCAACAGCTCCTGTGGAAACCTTCAGTCCCTGCAGGGGTGAGACAAAGGCATCTCTTCACACTGCTGATGTTATTGCCTTTTTTAATTACTTCATTGCACTGGTTTACAACATTCTTGAAGGATGGCTTTGCTGCTTGTCTTAAATGTAAGCAGGGCAGGGTGCTGTGAACAAAAACATGCAGCTTCTCCCTTAAAGCATTTCTTTGGGATGCTGATTCCAGGAGGCAGGGCTATTTATGGTACACTTCCTTCTTCTCATCTCTACCCCATGGCAAAGGCAAGAGGCAGCCCGTCCAACTCCTCCCCCAGAGTTTGTTTCAGGGGTAAATCCCCTCCACTTTCCCCTCCCTCCCGGGGAATTTTTGCAGCATATGGTGCGCATGCTCACGGGTCTCTGTTTACTTTGAATCCTGTATTACCACCACTTGCTGGGGATTTACCTGCCTGGAACAAGGCTTTTGTATATCTGGGAAATTCTGTATGGGAACGTGGCCTCACGTCTTGTGCAATTCATAGGAAAAGAGCGTGATATGCTTTGCCCTGCACAGTGACAGAAAATTTCTACCCTGTGTGTGTAACAAGTCCAAAGCAGCCAGGACAGTCTGGGCACAGCAATGCCCATGGATCAGCTGCACAGCTCAGACAGATTGTGGGACACATCCCTCAGGCCTGGCTCTGCACCAGCAGCACTATCAATGTGCTCTGCAGCTTTGGGGGAGTTGTTTTCTATTGCCAGCACAGGGCTGGAGCTACTGCTGCTGGACTAGTCCTTGCCTAGGGACCTTAGGTAGGTGGCCAAAGCCCAACTTTCCCTCCAGAGGAAAAGAAAACATGTCTTGGAAGTCCCAGACATATGGTAACCCTAGTTAATTTACGGGGGTTGGGGATGGTATCATAATCATTCAGTACTATAAATTATTATAAGTTATATTAAAATATAGAGAGATTATATATAAAATATATAATACTGTAATAATATATAATATACTGTGTCTGAAAGTACTGAATACACTGATCCGAATTTTCTTAAAAGCAAGGTCTTTTTTTCTAGCTTTGGTTAAAATATGCACAAGTATTGCTTAGCTGTGCTCAGACTGTCCTGCGTGCTGGACACTGTTCATTCTCAGAGTGCTCACTGAGGGGACTTCTCCAGGAGCCAGCTGCACATAGCGCTGTGATCTGTTTGAGGTTTTGGTCATCCCCTCAGTCAGCACCTAGGGTGACAAGTTTAGCCTTTTGTAATACCTTTAGAAAAGGTCTGGGAGGTGGATGGCTTTGAGATCTGTCTGATAGCTGTTGCACTGAAGCCCAGCATCACTGCTCCTGCCTTTGTGTCAGCTCTCCTGCCTCACGGCCCAGGCTGTGCTGGCTTAATCAGGTAAGCGTCTCAGGGACATTATTTTGCTGTGGCCTCCTGTTGGGTGGGCAGGTGGCCCTGCCAACGCCTCAGAGCAATGCAGAGTGTGGTTGTGTGCCATGGTTTCCTCCTGGAGCAGCAGAGGCTGCCTTGCCCTCAGCCTGTGGCCCTCCCTTAGAGCTGCCTTGCTTAGGAGGCCGAGTGCAGGTAAGTACAGACTCGACATGGCATTAATTTGTCAAACATCTGTCTGGCACCTTGTGTTTTCCTCCCTCTTGTTGTCTGCATACCCTTAGGATATAAATCACATCTCCTTTCTGACTGGACAGTGCTCATCTTGGTTGATCATTGCTTTGGACTTGGCAGGAGCTAGTGATGCTGCTTGAGACAAGCGATGCAAGTACATTTGCAGTGATTTTTGTGTTTGGGGGGATTTACTGCTCTGCTTGAAGGAACAGCAGCAGTGAGCCTGCTGACAGCTGAGTCACAGATGGATGGATGCATGTGGGAATCCCTAGGACTGCTGCTCCCCTTTACAGCAAAACATGGTGAAATGCAGAACTGAGGGAAAACTCCAAGGCAAACAGCAAAAGAATCTAGGTCTACCTTTGACAACACAATGTTAATTACATTTTGTTTATATAAATATATTAAAACCTCTTTGGCATCCCAGACTTCCATTGCCTGAACTGCAGCGCTGTTTGTGCAAGGCACTCGGGATCAGACTGACAGTGCTGAGCTCGGATTATGGCATTACAGTTGTGCTCATGGCTGAGAACCCAGTGTAATGCTCTGAACAGCTCCTTCTCTGCTGAGTACAGGGCAGCTGCACGAGTCAATATCATCTTGTCTTTCGTATATTAATCATATTCTCCTCACCAATAACTTCACTGTAAGGAAGAGAAAAAGTGTGTTCTGTCTTTTACATAATGATGGGACTAAAAAGGTCAACTGGTTTGTGAATACTCATGAGAGTATCTGAAATAGGTTGTGTTCACTGCTCAAAAGCAGATAAGTACAAACATTGATTGGCTTCTTTTAACATTTATTAAAACTCAAAGATTATTTTGTTAACATGACAAATGCAAAAGTACAGTAGGGGAGATGTACTACCACTTAGGAATGCAAGGTAATATTAGAGGGATGATATCTCTAATGCATATCTCACATGATACATTTAACCTGTTAAATCTCAAGTTATGCAGGACAGTTCCCACTATCATGAAACATGAAGAACTTCTCTGCTGCTCTCCTTCTGCATTAGCATTTTGACAGGATGCCAGAAAACAAAAAGCTCCTGAGAAATGTTTGAAAATAAAACAAAAGGATGGAAGTTGCTTAGAAAAAATAATTAAATTGTCAGTGTCTCCGTACAGCATTAATATAAATATTTTAAACACACTTAAAGTACTTGAATTTAGGTTCAAATTATTTTAAAGGTTCTTTTGTAACATGCACTAAATCACTTGGCCTGAAAATCCCAAATATTGATATGATTGCAATAATGAAAATATCATAAACTGTCCCTTCATTTCAAATAAAGAGATATTGTAGATAGAAGAACTGGTTATTCATGGTTACTGGTTATTCATGGGTTTGTACCTTCCTGGAGGAAAACTTAGCTGAAAATCAGGGAAAGTTTTACAATGAACATCACAGCACACAAAGAGGAGTGAGGGAAGAGTGTGGGGACCTTGTGGGAGGGAGCAGAGGGGTGCACAGGGTCCCTGCTGAGCTTATGGGGCTGAAACCCACAGCTTCAGGGGCTGAAACCTGTGACTGCTGGGCTGAAATCTTCCCCCAGCTCTGACTTTGCCAAACCCTCTTCCCACAGTAGGGAATGCTCCACTGGCACTGTGGATCTTCCTTCATCATGGGACACACAGCTGGTTTCATATAAACCTTTAGAGAAATACCTACAAATGTCCAACCTGGATTTTATTTTAATAATTAAGTGAGAAAGGTGAACAGCATACATGTATCAAACCTTGGGCAGAGGGGGGAAAAAAAAAAGTGGTTTTTGTTTCTTTGGAGCATCTAGGCAAAAAGCCAGGCTTCACCAAAGTCTTCGGCAAAACTCCAATTAATTTCAGTTGGGCAAAGCTTTCACTCTTGACTCCAGGGCAGGTGGCTGGTTCCTGATTTTAGTTTTTGCATTTCGCTTGGCTTACAAATCAAGAATTAAAGTGGTAGAACCCAATAAACTGCTTTTTACCTTCTGTTTGGGTGCATGAGAGCAGGGGACGTGCGGTGAAGGTCACACTCAGCTCCCTCAGCCTGGATGCAGGCTGGAGGTGGCTGGTTTTGAGGTAGGTGTGGAGGGCTGGATAGCAGTGCATCCCTCCAGGGAACAAGGCACAAACCCCATTCCCGAGGCTGTGACCAAATGTGAGGCCCTGTCTTTGGCAGCAGTGTAACTCAATCAGCAGCATTCTTCACTTGGAGACAGTTACATTAAAAATCGCTTTCTTGTAATGGCTGTTTCATTTCAACACGTAATACTCCTTTTTTCCAATTTACCTCACGTTTTATCTGTTTATCCTTTTTCATCTTACAACAACCACCCACTACTGTGCTCGATCAGATCAAATGCACTGCAACAGCACATTTAAATTCCAAACCTCTGTCAAGGAAACCTGACCTGAAACCTCCCCTGAAGTAAGGGAAGTCAACTTTTCTTTCCCTCTAGGTATCATTCCCACTGCCAAAAAAAACCCAACTGTACTCTTCCAGGTGGGAGTGTAGATGAGACAAGTGAGGTTTATAAGCCCGTGGAAATACAATATGGATTTACATGTACACATCATGCTTGACTTTGTTTAAATATTCCTCCTCCTAGCAATTGTAAGAGTAGACTTAAAAACCACTTTTCATTTCAAGTAACCCTTTTTATTTTTTTCTCTCCCTTAAGGTGTCATTTTCTTTTTCAGTCTGCAAATCCTGTTTTAAGTCTCTCTAACTGTCCTTCCCAAAGAGCGATGGAAGATGGCATGCAGTGCTGGTGTGGTACATGAGTTGTATAAAAACAGTGTGTGACCCAGGCACAGAACTGCTAATTGCCACTGCCCACCAGTGCACGTGACCAGCCTTGCTTCACGCTTGCCTTCAGCCAACAGGGAGCTTGTGATCCTTTACCCCCCATCTCCTCTGGCTCCCAGTTCTCCAAGTGGGCTGAGGAAATGAGTCATATCTAAAACAAGAGGGATAAAAAACATTCTGGGGAATTACCTTCTCCATGCGAGACACAGCCAAGGTCTTTGGTTAAATATTTTTATTTGGCTCTGTATACAAAGAAAAGAGTTTACATGGGAGGGGGAGTGACAAGCAATTAGTTACACAGTATTCAAAGATGTATAAACACCTATAGTCAGTTTATGCAGCTGGGTAGTGTTTCGTAAATTTCACCTACACCCCTAAGGCCCACGGCAGGACAACTAACTGGATTAAGTTGTTATCGCCAATATTTCTAGATAATTCTGTGCTTAATAGCATTTGTTGTGTTTCACCATTACAAATGGGTTCTAATTAAAACAGGAAAAGGAGTTGATGCACCAGGACAGCCTTCTGAGAAGTAATGAGAGGATAAAGTAATTTAAGTAAAAACTAAAGTAATCTTAATTGCTTTTACATACTTTCACAATTTTGTGCTGTGATAAAACGCGTTTTAATGAGATTGATTAAAACATCTTTTAAACGGAGAAAAAGTACGAGCAGAGCTAACTGCTGGTTTGATCACCGTGGAATCTCACCTGTGAGGTTTGCACAGCCCTCATCTCGGGCTGGGGGAGGGAGGAAAATCGGGACTGACTCCCGCAGGCTCGAGCGCGTTCTGAGGAGCATCAGCTAATGATTATCCACAGGTGCAGCTCCCGATGGCCATTCTCCCGCCGCCGCTGCCCAGGTGCGAGCGGTTTTGCACATGCTTTATAGTGAATATACCACACCTGTGGCACTCCTGACGGCAAACCAGCCAGAACTGCGGGACGGAGCTCATCGGCGCCCAGCGCGAGGATTTGCTTGGCTTTGCAGTTTTGTTTAACAAACTTCAGCCGAGCTTTCGCCCCCCTCATCGGCGGGCAAAGCAGAGCCCGCCGTCTCCAGGTGAGCCGCGGTGCAGGTGAGCCTGAGGGGGCTCCCCGGCCCTCCGGAGCCCCCTGGCAGCGGCCGCTCTCCCGGTTCTCCAGCGGGGCGAACTTCGGGGCGCTGCCCCCGCCTTGTGGCACCTCCGGCGCGGCCGGCCCCCGGCACGGGGCGGTCCCGGAGCCGGCGGTCCCGGAGCCAGCGAGCGCGCCCGCCTCCCGTGCCCTGCCCGCCGCGGGAGGANTGGAGCCGGGAGAGCCTTGCCCGGCCCCGCCGTGAGGGCCGCGCGGCTCTGCTAGGGCAAGCGATGGTCAAACGTCTCCCAGAAGAGCCCGCGACCCCCCGTTAATGCCCCGCTCCGTTGGGAACGGTGTGTTGCCTGTGCTTTGCGTGCCTGCCTTGCCTGTGTATCGCACCTCTGTCGTGAGGCAGCGATGTGCTTGTGCGATGGAGGCTCCCACATCCCTACCTGGCCCTGTACCTGGCTGCCGTCCCCGGTGTGCGGGTGGCTGTAGGGGACGGTGAGGGCTGGTTCCCATCCCAGCACCCGGGGACATCCACATCAGGCCACCTTCAGCGTTGCTGCAGGGCAGGTGAAGAGAAGATGCTGTTGAAAGCTTCATTTCACCGTGGCACAAGCGGCCACAGGAATTGTTTTTCTCCCTAGCCTTCCCTCCTCCTTCCCCCTCGCTGCCTCCTGGCAGTGGTTAGGTGGCCGCAGGGTCAGGTGAAGGAGCTTTGGTGCTGTGGTCTCCCCCAGGTATTCGATGTGATCACTGTTTATTGCTCTCACAAACGCTGCCTTGTGTTGGGAGCGAGTGGACTGGTCCCACATTCTTCCTACTGAACACAAATGGCATAATCCATTTTAGCTGTGAAGATTTGTGTTCTCAGGGCAAAGAAAGAGCACACTTTGGCCTGTTACTGGCAAAATGACACTTCTTCTGCCAGAAGTAAGTGTAGTGAAAAGGGATTGGGAAAGTATGATAACTGAATTATCTCTCACCCACCCCGGTTTTTTTTTTTTTTTTTGGGCTACTTGCCCAGAACTCCTGAAACTAAAACTGAAAAGTTTCAAGATTAAAGCTATAATTAATCAAGGCTGAATAAGCTTTATTCTTTGGGGGGTTTTTGGTGCTTTGTTTTGGTTTTTTTTTCCCTGAAGTTGGTATCTTTCCAATCATTAAACTTTCCTGCTTTTAACACCACTCTTGCTACTACTTGAAACATTTAAATGGACACAGAAGATGGAATATTATCTGTTTTACTGTAGATTGTTATGGGTTCTCATGTCTCTCCCTCAAATCTGTGTGGTGTTCGTGATTTGAAATGGAATGTAAATTAACACCCCAGGAGGACTGATCAGCTAGAAATAAGTCTGCTCTGGCAGTCAGGCCCTCTAAGTTCTGGTCGAGCAAGGTGCTGTTCCCCCTGCCCAGCACCTCTTCTTTTTGTGAGCCCTGTGTTTGGAAGGAGAGTTCCCTGAAAAAGGAGATAGCTTCTTGTTGTGGTGTCAGAGCTCCAGGCATTTTTGTCTCTCTTTCAACAGTTGTCTCAAGGATAAAGAGAGAAAATGTGACCTTGTGTGTTCACAAAGTGGGTAGCTTAACAATTCATCCTATGAAAGGTTTGTAACCTAGGCTGGGCTGGAAGTGTTGAGTTCCTAAAGAAGGTGACTGCTGTCAGTCTCCAAATTGGGTGTGTTACAGTCTTGGGCTCGGAGTAACCTCAGGATCAGTAGACACTCAGCTTTGTCCTCTGCTCCTTCAGCCCAGCACATTTCCCGTTGGTTTGAGAAGACTCTTAGATCAGGCTCTAAACTTTCAGGGTGTTTTTTTGTCTGGTGGGTGTGTGAGATGCTCAGATCTTGAGATGCTGTTAATGCTCACTGTTGGAAATGGGGATATTCTTTGACACAGTCAGTGTTTGTTAGTGAGTTCCTTACAAAAATATTTCTGCCATTGTGAATCTGTCTCTCATTTCTGTGGAAACTGATTAGTGCTCATTGCATGATTTTTGTTCCAAGTGATACTGTACTATCATATGCTGTTACTCTGTTGATGCCTGCCAGAGGATGAGGTTGGGGATTTCCATTATTGAAAAACTGTCACCTCTCCCATCTTTTCCAGATCCTAATTTATTGCTCATGTTCTTTTTGGAGATAATGAGATCTGTCTGTTATAATGCACTGATTTGGAAAATCATGTGAATAGTTGTGTGTGGCTAAATATTTTCCTTTCTTTAAAAAAAAAAGAAAAAGCTAATTCCAGTTTTTCCTAAGACAATTTCCAGGCTTTGCAGAGCCAAAATTTTTAATGGCAAAAGAAAAGAAAATAATTTGTTATTCAAGGTTGTTTATAGTCCTGCAGTACTTTGCTGTTGATTATTTGGGTGGCCCTTTGATCTTTATTTCACTTCAGTGTTTTCTAAAATGTTTTGTTCAGAAGCTTGTGTTTTTAAAATATGACAGGAAGACTAGAATGTACTTTCTTGTTTTAGTTCTTTTGTTTTGACAGCTCTTGGCCTTAACACTGTGAGTACTATTAAAGTCAATGCCTAGAAGTTAATTATGCTTGTAGGTCACCTACAGTGCTGTGTTTTGTTCTGAAGTATTTCTATTTGATATATTTAAGGTACTGAAAATTTGGGGATTGTCTGTGGCTTGAAAGAGATCTTTGAACTTTAGAAATTAAGAACTTCTATGGTTTTTGCCACTTAGCTTAAAACTGGGGTGTTTCTGGGAAGAGAGGAGACAGTGGTCAAGTTGTTGGGCAGGGGGAGGAAAAAAACCAAGTGCAGTTCAAATGTGACAGCTCTGTTGTTATCACATAAATAATAAAAATAAATAATTTACTGCTAAATTGGAAAGTGTATATCACAGAGTAAGCTTTTAAGTGTGCTCTGTGAGACTGCAAGTCAGTCATAGCTGCTCTGAAAAACAATAATACATGCAAATGTTATTCAGTCACTGAAAACTCTGGGGAAAATGGCAGTTTTGCAGTTAAAAAAAAAAAACCTAAACAACCCTCCCAAACCCCTCCCTGTGTAGCATACAGATCAGATCATATGAGCCTCAGTTCTAGACAGTTGTTCAATACAGGCAAATTCCTGTCCTTGCTGTTTACTCTGGTTTCATCCTACATTTTTATCAGCTTATTTTTTTTTTCTCCACTCCAAACTCTTGGAGTTCCATTTTTGTATACTCTGCTTCTGAAAATTCAGTGCTCTTGACACCGTGTAAAAACTATTGACATACTAATCCAGTTGATGATTACCTATTGAAAGTTATTTTTGCCGCTCTCTGTTGTCTGGAGTGTGACTATTTCCCATATATATTAGGTTTTGTGATAAGCTGTTGAGAATGGTACTTGTGCTCCTGCTGGCGTGGCTCTTGGTATGACAAAATAAGACCTGGCATGTTGCATTTATTCTGAGAAAAGCCTGGTTTTGCAACCTTTAATCAGGCAAAGTTTCATTAGCTCTTTGAGGGAGTTTGATTCTTGGCCTAAGGAAGAATTTTTTTTAAACAGCTGGTGGCACTTGTTAGCTTTTTCCAGAGGCATGGAGTGAGGAGGAATCAGAGGCATGAGGGTAATATTTTATATTTCTGTGGGTTTTGTGCTTGACTTCTGATGTGTAGTGTTAAATAGCTATTTATGATGCTGACATGCCTTAGAAGGAGAGTTTTGAAGCTTGAATTTTCTGAAACAAATCCTTCAAAATAATTTTAAGCATATTTTTTCTTTAATTTGATAAAGCTAGTTTAGATTCCATTCCTTTCTTCTCTGAAAAATTTTTGTAATTGGTCAAAAATGGGAAAGGAAATGTTCCTGCTTTTTTTCTTTTTTTTCTTTGAAATCTAGGGAGGAGGGGGGAAGGTTGTAGGAACTGTTACTCTCATATTCCATAGTTACTAAGTGCCAGAACTTTGCAACTCTTTGAGTTGCATGTGCTGCCTGCTGGTTGGTTCTGGTCACTTTTGCTCTCTCAGCTGTTGAATTGCATCAGCACGCGCATAAAACACATAGAAAATAATAGTTGTTTGCACTGTGTTTTTCTGCTGCCCTTGCCACGGGGGTGCAGTCACAGGCTCTGTAACTCTGAGGAGGATGAAGAGGACAGCAAAGAAAATTGCTCCAATAAAGTATTTATTAGTGTGATTGTGAAACTCTGAGGAGCCTCGCTCTGCTTGTGTCAGTCATTGCCTCATTGTTCACGGGATGGTTGTGCACTCCTAGAGCCTTGCCCAGCTTTAGTAGCCTCTTGAGCAGAACCCACCCTGTTTGGTCTTGGAGCAGTGGCTGTTCTTTCTTCTCTACCCCCCTGGGATATCCCACAAAAATGAATCTATTGTTAGCTACTTGATTATACTGTAATTTCTTAGCTTAAATGCATTTTAAATGCTTTTAAAATGCTTCAGCTCCCACTGACTCTTTGGAGAGGAAAGGGTACCATACTCCAATCACTTTTTAAAATTCAGGAAGTTGTTCTCTTCCAAGGGCATGCTGAGGTTGGTGCCCTTCAGAGGAGAAATTCTTCAAACTTTCCATATAATATCTGGAGTATGCATCGTGGCTTTATCAGGAGGTCTTATTGATCCTATCTGATCATGACTTGGAAAAAGCTGTGAGCTAATGAAAGGAGTCCTGTATAGCAAAACCAAGAGTATTTCCTTTTGCCCTATGTTCCACTGCTAAAGCAAGGCCTGGCTGAGCCTCTGCACTGACCTGCTGTTATTACCTAAAACAGGCTGTGATGACAGCTCCTTTTAATAGGAGAATCTGAAGTAACATTCTGCAATGACAGAGGAGTTAATGGCATGTGAATGTTGTAGGAGAGCTGGTTTCTTACCAGAGACTTCATGGAGACCGGGTTTTTAGGTTTTAAAACCTCTGTGATATTTTCCATCTGTTTTGGAAAATACTTTTAAAGGAATTTTAATAAAGGTAATTTTCAGTTGACATGCACAGAACAGGTGTAAGCTAGTTTTATGATCTTTGCATGCTGTTGTTAACTAGTACCATATTTTAAGCGTGTGTGCCTTTTAAAGAGAGGAATATGGAATTTCTAGCTTCCATGACAATTAGTTGACTCTATGAAAAAGCAGAAATCAACAAGATTATGGATGGCCACACCCTGCCTTAATAACCAGCAGAAGTTCCTCTGCTTTAATTGCTGTGGGGTCAGAATTTCTGCCTATTCCTGTATTGAGGGTGCTGATGATGTAGTATGTGAGGAAATCCTTAGCATTAGGAAGATGTTCAAGCAGCTGTCTCTGCTGTTCTTCTGAATTTAAAATTTAGAAGTCTGAAGCCATCGATGGTGGGAAATGTCCATTTTCAAAGAAGTGTTATGCAAACAGCTCTAACTTGGTTTTGACCCAGTTTACTAATCTGTAGATTTTTGTTGCGTGTGTCTCATTCTTAGAAGATTATCTGCTTTTCTGTTTCTTGCCCTCATTTTATTTTTGAGGGGGGCGGGGCTGGGGGGATGGTATGGGTGTGCATGGGGATGATTTTGTTTAAGATCTCCTTTCCATCTCCTTTTGTTTCTGTCCATTTAATAGTTTAGTGCTGCCTTGGCCAACGTAGTGGTTTCTGCGCAGATTCAGTTTCCTCAGAACACCTGTTCAGCTTTAGGTCAAAGAAAATTCATCTTGAGGTTGCTAAACTTAGCTGAGCAAAGAACTCCCGGTCACACCACAGAACGGATCTGACAATGCTGAAAAATGATAATTACTTTTTAGCCTTTTCTCGCTGAGATAATCTGAGCTTTATGTGAACTCACAGGTGATTTTAAAAGCACAAAAGTCAGGCTCCTGGGAGGTGTAGGTGTTGCTTATTGAGGAGAGCTAATTTGAGCCATTAGAATCTTCCTTGTTGCTTTACAACTTTGCTCTTTGGGAGCTTTCTGTTTCTGTTGTGGAGGAATCCCAAGAAGCTGATTCCTTCTGCCGTGCAGGACTGATCCTTTTATGGAGGTGTTTTAGGGATTGATGTGTGATTTTGGGTGAGGAGGTAAAGAATGATTTGTGTGTGTGGTGAGAGGGGAGTGTGCAAGGTCGAGTGACGCCAGTGTGTTCTTTAAATTGTGTCTTTGTGGTATAATAGAACACTGGAAACTGAACAGAATGGGTGAGTCAGCTGGTCTTGTGTTCTGACAATCAATACTGCATTCAGGGAGAGCAAAAAGGCATCTAATCATAGTGTAAGTATTCTATAATATTAAAAAGTAACGTGTACTAGTTATCATGTGATGGGTATTAAGGGAGAGGTTAATTAACTTGGCCAAACAAGGAATAGTACTGACTTTATCATAATCTTTCAAGGGAATACTAGAGGAATGAATAAATTTGGTAACTTTCTCAAAACCTAAAAATGATTCATTA
Source organism: Leptocoma aspasia (assembly GCA_013399835.1). Lineage (NCBI taxonomy): Eukaryota > Metazoa > Chordata > Aves > Passeriformes > Nectariniidae > Leptocoma > Leptocoma aspasia. The sequence goes on from VXAX01003556.1 coordinate 1,402,675, forward strand.
CTTACCCTCCAGTGCTGTTCTGTAAAGGCAAACAGTTTATTGACAAGCCTGAAAATGAAAAGAGGGAGATTCTATATGAGTATTTTTGTATTTTATTCAAACAGATAAATTGCGTTGTGTTGTATTTTGGTGGGTTTGGTTTTTGTAGATATCTTAGGCCACTTCTGTAAGTCAAGATCAGCAGAGATTAGGGTTCAGGCATAGTAATTTTGTTATTACCCCATATCTTTACTGATATGACTGCATTGTGCAACATCCCAGGTACATAAACTGGTACATGTATCACCCAGAACTGTGGAGCAAGTTGTCTTCAACGTGTGGTAAGATAAAGGAAGACTAAGATGTAAGATGTTCTTAACAGCCTCTTGCAGCATTTAACTGAGAACACTACTACACCTAGGCTTTCTCTCTTGAAGCTCTTGGAGATTTTAGGCATAATAGCTACAAAGAGATTGTGTTTGAATTTAACTGGGCTTTAAATTGGTGAAAGTAATGACTTGTTGTGCCACAGACACAACCCCATTTTGCAGGTGAACGATCTAGAAGTGTGATTCAGCGTTTTAAACATCCAACAGCAGAACCAATTTCCTTTCGTATTCCACTCTATATCTGGATTCTGCTTGCTCCTGTTCAAAGAATACTGCAGAGAGAGCACATACACATTTGTCTGAGAGGGCAAATAATTTCACAGGTCATGACTTTGCAAATGCATGAGGCAGCCTTACTCTGTGATAGGAGCCTTTGGTGGGAACTAGTAACAGTGAAGAAGGAAAAGGCCAGAGCCTCCTAAATGGCATCCACCTCGTAAACATTTGCCATGTAAAACAGCAGCAAGCAGTGCAGGGGCTCAGCTTTTACAGTTGGGATCATATGTAGCTCACAAGGCTGATCTTGGGGCTTGCTGGGTCTTACACTTGGTGCTTATGTCCTCAGCTGGGAGCTTAACCTGTGCCTTCAACATCTCATTCAGGTGCCCTAGTTCCAAATACTCTTTACACAGCAGAGAACTTTTTCTTCCATGTTGTTTGTTTAGTTGGTTTGGTTTTTAAAATCTTTTTCCCCCCTCCCTCCATTGGGGCGGGGGGGGGCGGGGAATATCATAGATCCTGCTGAGCTCTGTTGATCCTTGCAATCCTCTGCAAAAAAACCCTATTTATTTTCCTCCATCCCTCTGTTACCACTCTGTGAAGATTTTAATTCAGTAAGCTACTCTTGCTCTTGGAGTTTTTGCTTTACCTTTCAATTGATACAGGCTAAACTTTGCAGCCTTTAGTCATTTTGGTGGTGTAGCTCACAGCATGTTTCTGAGAAGTGTTTTGTTGCTGTAGTTGGGGAGAGAGGGGCTGTAGGATTGTTGTGGGAGAGCAGGGCAGGTGCTTTGCTACCTGGTTTCACTGCTGCAGGAGGTGTTATGTAAATAGGCTGAGCCTTGCCTCTGATTTCTGTGATGTAATGTTTCATAAATAAGCACTGTGGTGTTGGAAACCCAGATGTCAGAGGCAGCAAGCCAAACACATTGAGAAACAATGGGACAAGTCTGAAGAGTGATATGGTCTTCCAGCAGTCCTCCTGTAGGAGCTAATCCTGCATTCTAGGGAAATTCATTGGAAACAGCATCTTTCTGGAAGGGAATGAAAAATAGTGACACATTCACCTGCACCTGGTTTACTGGTTGGAAAATCCTGGAACTAGCAATAAGGAGGTCAGTAAGTCCCAAATGAGGCTGTTTTTATCAAGTCTCATGGATAACAGGATAATGTTTCAGTAGGAAGATAAGATATTCAGTCTGCTGTTCTAATTGAATGGTAAATCAAACGGGTTCAAAAAAAAAAAAAAAGAAAGGGAAGAATGCAGATGCATCAGTCTGTGTCAGCTCAGCATACCTTCCTGTGGGTGGCCTGTATTTCTTTTCATGGGCTCCGTCCCTGCAAAGCTGCTTTGTGATCTCAGCCTGATGTGGGTCAAAAGGGGAAGATTGTTAACATTCCTCCTGCCCTTCTCCATCACCATCAGCAGCTCTCAGTGGATATCAGTCCTTTGGGCTCGTGTGGGAGAGGACAGTGGAATTCTGTGCTGCTTCTGAACTGCTCTTCCAAATATTTCTCTGTCTGTCTCTTATCTGGGCAATAACCCAGCTCCCAATTTTGGATGATTATTATGAATTGTGATTGATTTAGTAATTGCATTGCTGACAAACTAGTATTTTCATATTTTATTTGCATTCGTGTGCCCATCAGGATGTCTATGATATAAAAAAGCTAAACAAACAGCTTTTGTCTTAGAAATCATAATTCTAGGTAGTGTTCTCTGTTACTGCCTTCTAAGAGCTGTCTTGTCCCTGGTTGGCACCTTGAATGCTATTGTTTATGTGGCTCTTTGTCCCCACTTTAATAATGGTGCTGTATTTCCTTTGGTACTAGTATAGTGAATTTTGGTTTTACAGGATAGAAACAACTGTATTTTTTGGCTGAATTTAAACTGCTTTCCAAGTGGCATGTACTTTGTTCTGGGAATTAATTCCACTGGATTGTTGTAAGGAGTTTAGGATGGCTCGTTACAGCAATACAAGTAGGCAACAACATGGCTCTGAAGTGATTAAGGGCTTTTAATTTTGTGTTGCATTTGTTCCAACCATCATAACCCTAATGAAGTGCATGTCTCTTTCTTCCAGTCTCTTTCTCTTGTCTTTAATGTGTCCATCTTCCTAAAGAACATGTCAAAGAACATGGTGTTGTCGATCAATGTTCCCTTGATCAAACTCTGGAGCAAAGGAAAACACAATACTCAGGAGTGATCTGTAGCCTGAAAAGTGAATACACAAAGATCATTAACCTCACACTGAGCTCAGATATATTCCCTGCTGGGAGGGGATATTCCAAATATGGTTATTACAGAAGTTTAATGTTGGGGAGAAAGAAGATTAGAAACAGTTTTATGTCCCCACTATAAATAATCTTTACTGAAGATGAGTATGTATAAAAGATACTCCCAAGTAAGAGCAAGTTCTGCATTTAATTTTTAATGCTTTTTTTTTTATGCCCTGTTTTTCCTACAGTTAAACACAGTGTACTCTAATGAAAGAGGCTGAAGTATGATAATTTTATTTAGTCAGCCACATGATATGTGTAACTGGACTCTGACATTTAGCCAACAAAAATCATTATAATTCAGATTGCTCCATCTCTGGGTGCAGTAAATGGATGGGGCCAGATGAGCAAAACTCACTGGAATTCCTAATTAGGAGCAAATGCTTTTCTTAAAGATGGAAAGACCACTTTTACAATTGCTAGTTGTAAAAAATGAGTTTAATTTGAAAATGGATCCGGAGATTTGTTTCATTTTTCTACCAGTTAAATCAATTAAGAGAAGTAATGGTCTTGGACGCCTGTAATTTTGTCATCTGCTTACTTTGGTGCCAATTCCAAATGCTGCAGGTGATTTTGGCAGTTCAGCAAGATAATCATGCTAAGCCTTCTGCATGAAGGACACTAGTATCTGAAAAATGCTTCAATAGTAGTGTAAATAAACCACTCAAATGTGTTTTATTATGTAAAACCCTTTTGTTCTTGATTATGCTGACGTAAGTGTAACACATCCATCTGTGGTAGTTGTTCAGTGCCCTTGGTAGGGTTTTGGTCAGTTAAAATTATATACAGTACTCCTCAGCACAACTCTTTAAGCACCTTGGAAAGCACTGGTATAATTTGTGTATTTTAAAGTATTATGAAGAAACAAGTTTATACTTCCTGGAAATGTATCCATGCATTATATTGATTTTCTCCTAGCAATTACTATTAAATTACTATTAAAATTAAATTAAAATTTATTTAAATTTTATTTAAAAACTTAAATTAAAATCTATTTAAATTAAAATTACTATTACTATAATTACTATTAAAATAGCTATAGTGGAACAGTTAAGAAATGGTAATTGATGTTCCTGTGACTGTTGTAAAGGATGAACAGAAAATGTGTGACTGCTGCTATGTGATGATGTTCAGCAGTTTTGAGTACACCCTCTGCTAGCACTTCTGTCAGGGCCAGGTGCTCAGTTGCTGGTTTTGTCAAGGTCCATCCTCTACAAATGCTGTCTTCCAAGGCTGTATGGAAGATTTATTGATCACTCTTGCTGTGTATGATGCAGGTGTTGCTGTTCTCCCTGTATGTTTAAATGTGTTTGTGTGTGATGCTAATGAATATGGAACAGGAAACTGGTCATTGCAAAACAGCCTCTAGTTTAATGAACCACGCCAAACAAAGCTGGGGCTCAAAATCCTGCTCACATGGATAGAAACCCTGAAGCTGATTATGGGTACAGGAGTGGCTCTTTGCTACTGACATTACAGTAGCCTTCTCTACTTCAACATCAATTTATTGCTCTTTTTTCATAGTCATTAGGTAGATGATGGTAAAACTTGCAGTGCTTGGTGTTCTCTGACTACAAGCACACTTGAAAACTAATTTTGTGGTGTTCAAATATCTATTCATAAAAGGCTATAATTAATACTACAGAAGGACCATCCAAGAATTTATTTTACTCAGTATCCTCCAGTTTCTAGTGAAACATAATACTTTTGTTCTAGTGTGTCCTAGACTGTAAGATAAGTATGTATTCTATTTGCCATCTGTTAAAAGTGGGGCAGTTATCTTCTGTTAATTTGGCAAGTTTCTTATCTCTTTGACAACCAATCTCTCCCTCTGGGGAGATATCTTCTGTTAATGGGCCATTAAACCTCACTGCATGACTGATAAAAATTACATCATCCCGTTGGGAGATGCTCCACCCAGGGGGAGGAGCCAAGCATTCCTACCTGGATATAATCAGAGATTTTGGGACACCAGAGCAGCCTCTTCTACACTGGATTCCCAGAGGAAGACCAGGCCCATCTACTCTATCACTAGACCTTCAGAGAAAACTATACCCTTCTGCAGGATCACCTCTTCAGCAGAACTTCATCTGCCACTCCAGGAGGAGCAGGCACCGTTCAGCTGGAATGTTACAAACACCCTGACCTAGAGAGTGTCAAGTCATAGTGTGACTCTGTCAGTAGTTTTGTTTATACTAATTACATTTGTATTTTCAGGTTTTTTTCCTAGTAAAGACCTGTTATTCCTATTTCCGTATCTTTGCCAGAGAGACTTTTTATTTCAAAATTGTGGTAATTCAGAGAGAAAGAGTTTATCTTTTCCATTTCAGGAAAAGCTCCTGCCTTCTTTAACAAACACGTGTCTTTTCAAACCAAAACATAGTGGAACAAGCTGTATTCTTACCTTCCCAAGCCCATTGAATTGCCTTCCAAGAAAAAAACAAAAAAACCCAAAAAAACCAACCCCCTCCCAAAAAAATCAGAAAACTCCAACCAGAAACGAAACAAGACCCCCAAACACCAGTGGAAACCAGTGTTTCATTTTTGTTCTGAGATCTTGATCATTTTCCCCATTAGTGCTACAGGGAACTCTTGAATCCCACTGTGAGTGAGCTCTGCTTTCTGGGACTGCTGGATGCTCTGAAGTCTTGTTCTGACTGCTAAACCAAGGAGAATCATCCTTAGCACAGATATTGGATTTCCCCCAAAGCCTAAATTTTTTTTCCTAAAAATATGTGGTAAAAAAAAGGTTTCTGCTCTTGGGGATTTGCACTAATGCTGTCAATCCCTCATCTGAAATTTATTTCTTCTTGTCTGTTTTTAACTGTGATTGTTTCTCTCTTGGCACTTGTCAACACAAATCTCTGTCACTGCATTTTTGGGTATTTAGCACTGTGCCCTGTGTAACCAACCAGGCAGCCCAACCTGGCGTAAGGATGTAGAATTTAAGATGAAGAAATGCACAGCACATCTCTGGGTGCAATAAGTGGATGGGACCAAGTGTGCAAAACTCACTGGAATATCTAATCATGACCAAATGCTTTTGTTAAAGATGGAAAGGCTACTTTTGCACCTGCTAGTTGTAAAACATGAGTTTAATTTGAAAATGGATCCGGAGATTTGTTTCATTTTACTACCAGCTAAATCAATTAAGAGCAAAGAAATTAGGTAGCAATTGCTTAATTTTTTTTTAATGTATATCCTAATGTGGTGTAAGGATATCTTAATCTGTATTCAAACTCGTAGGTTATTCATTATGAAATATTGTAGTTTATTTTTAAATAATGATTGCCATAAACAACAATTAATCTAAATAACAATTGTCAAATAAATAAGGTGCTGCAATAATTTTCCTCGTTTCCCTATCCCCTGCCACAGCTTGGGGGGCGGGGGGGAAACCCTGTGTGAAAACTGATGTTGTTTTGATGCTAGTCATCAGTAAAACTCCATTTATCTGCTTTCGTTTCTTTGACGTGGCTAACTTCTAATAAATGAGCTCCCTGCTCTTCAATTGAGGCTCAGTGAAGTGTATAATTTTGTTTCATAATCATGTCTATGTGATTAGCCAAGTAGAAAACTGCATACTCGGTAGAAAAAAGTAAATTAAAGAGGGTAACATTGTAATAATAATCTTCCCTAAATTGTAGTAAAATGCTTTGAAATGGAAGAAACGTGTTTCACGGCGTATTTTAGGACTAGAAGAAAATTCTTTAATTTGCGTTTGTATACAAATAGTCTTTCTCCTGTGCTTAAGTGAACAAGTGAAAATAAGTCTTTACACTTAGAACATTTATACTGTTTGGGGACTTTTGCTCAGGTTCTTGTTTGGAAATCTTTTACCTATATAAACTTCCAATATCTTAGGTATTCTTTCCCTTCTCATTGCTTATCTCCTTCCACCCCAATAATTACTGGTAGGTATCAGATGTAAACAAATCCTTTTGGCATGTTATATGTTCTCCTAGTCCTTTCAGAATCTTTGTAGTTTTGGTAGGAATTATAAACTGTCCAGGACTGCGCCAATTTTGACAGATTTTCCACTGCTTTTAGGACATGAGCATCAGTTATAAACAAATTACTTCAGGGTGTTTAATGGCACAAATTACCCCAGCCAGCAGAAAATGGTGTTCATGGTCACAAACAGCTCAGGTTCATCCTCTGAAGTTCACTCTGGCATGATTGCAGGGCAGTCTGGGCTGCTTGTTTCTTATGTTTAGGTCGTGTATTTTTGTTTTATTCCTCAGAAGGATTTTGATGATGACTGTTATTAGTGCAGGCCTTACTCTCAGTGCTGAGCTCTGAGGCTGCCTGGCCCGAGAGCAGAGTGAGCTTAGGTGGTGTCTGTAAATTCCTGTGATCAGGGGTTGTCTTAAAACATGGCATTTAGGAAGAGATCAGTTTCAAATTGATTTAACAATGGATATTCTACACTGTCATAGAGGCAGCAACTCTTCTCAAAGCCCGAGGGTTCTGAGGGACAATCTGTGGGTCTCTGCATTCAGCTGATTTCTGTAACATGTGCATGAGATTTAACTTAATGCTCTTCTACTGTAGATACCTTCATTGTGATATGTTCTTGTTGAAATGAGATGTTTTGAGTACTTTTAAATTTTTAATCATGCACAGTACTGGGAATACCAAGATTTTCCCCCAAGCAAGCATCTTGCAGTATAAGTCAATTTAAACTGCCAGTGTCTAGGAAAATGTGATGCAGAGTATTTTTCTTATGATTTTTTTCTTTTTTTTTTCTTTAGCACATTTTTTCTTGTCCTACAAAACTTGAGGTGCAGCTTGATATCTATACTTGAGGGTTTAGGAGGGGTAGGTTGTGTTTGACCAACCTGGTCTCCTTTTATGACCAGGTGACCCTCCTGGTGGATGCAGGAAGGGCTGTGGATATTGTGTACCTGGACTCCAGCAAGGCCTTTGGCACTGTCTCCCACAGCACACTCCTGGAAAAGCTGCAGCCCGTGGCTTGGACAGGAGCTCTCTGTGCTGGGTTCAGAACTGGCTGGATGGCCGGGCCAGAGAGGGGTGGTGAACGGTGCTGCATCCAGCTGGGGACAGTCACCTGTGGTGTCCCTCAGGGCTCTGTGCTGGGGCCAGCTCTGTTCAATATTTTTATTGATGACATGGATGAGGGGATTGAGTCTTTCATCAGTAATCTGCAGATGACACTAAGCTGGGAGCGTGTGTCCATCTGTTGGAAGGTAGGAGAGCTCTGCAGGGAGACCTAGAACAGTTGGATGGATAGGCAGAGTCTAACTAAAGTCCAAGTGCTGAGCCCTGCATTTTGGCCACAATAACCCCCTGCAGTGCTATAGGCTGGGGACAGTGTGGCTGGACAGTGCCCAGGCACAAAGGGACCTGGGGGTACTGNTTTTTTTACATGAAGAGTGATGAAGTACTGGAATGGTCTGCCTGGGGAGGTGATGGAGTCACCATCCCTGGATGTGTTTAAAAAAAGACTGGATGTGGCACTCAGTGCCATGGTTTAGTTGAGGTGTTAGGGCATGGGTTGGACTCAATGATCTTAAAGGTCTCTTCCAACTTAGTGATTCTGTAATTTTGTGATTCTGTGATATTTGGATGTGTTGTCAGCCAGGGTGGAGCATTTCAGAATTAGCAGATGGACTTTGTTTTTGATGGGGAAAAGTTGGGGTTTTAGGGGAGCGAAAAGAATATTCTTGTAGTCTTCAAAAACTGCATTTTTAAAATTGATGTGATCCTGAAGAACTGTTGGTGCAGCACATGTACATAAGCCAGAAATGTGTATGATTATTAGCTTCAGATCTGTATGTGTAACAGCTATACTGAAGCAATACGGATTGGGAGAAAGCATCACATTTGGAAAAACAATCTATTTCCTTGTGCTAATAAAAACCCAGGTTGAAGTAGTGTAAGTTAGTAATAGATGGAAAATGTAGAACAGGCAAAAAATCTGGCTTCACATTTTTTCTAAATGAGTGGTAAAAGTTTTGCTCCTAAAAGCCATGTTTGTATATGCAAGCACTGACTGCAATGTGTTAGGAATTGCCAAGCCATCAAAACTGTTGTAGCGTTCATGTTTAGAATGTATCACATGGAAGATGCAGTGAAGTCATTGCAAAGCAAGACAGCACAGATTGTTTTTCCTCCAACCAGACCTGAGCATATTTGTTCCTCATTCATCCTTCCCTGCCCTGTGCCCATCCAGGTGTTCCAGGTGTGCCTCCTTGTAAAGGACCTCTAGAGTTTCCCCATCAAAAAATGAGGTGCTGTTTTCAGAGAGGGAGAAGTTGTTCTCTGTCGTTTTCACTAACACTCAGATTAATTTGAAATGGAGCTTCTGCTGTGGTAAGGAGACTTTGGAAAGTAAGGTGGGAGGTTTTACCTGCAAATTGTGATGTCAGAGGTATTTTGCTTTGCTACCCCAATGCACTGGATGTGCTGGAGCAAGAAGGATCTACACAAAGTATTCTGAGAGATGTCTCTAAAGAAACTGAAAGAGCAGCTGGTGTCAGATATAGCCCCAGGTTCTGTGTTCACATTAGGGAAGCCCATTGCAATCCTTAAATCCACGTGGCAAGAACAGACTTGTCATGCCCATTGATGTTTAACTGTGTCTGAAATAAATACAAATGGGTCTCAGTTCTGGGGTGCTTTCACTCCCCTGTGAGTGGGGACACAATGGGTGTGATACACTGAGAAACCTGGCAGATAACTGCAACCCAAAAGAAGCAGCAAAGTCCCAGATCTGGAGGTTGGGATGGAGGATTTCATCTTTCCTTCTCCCTCTGCCTCAACAGTAAGTTTGAATTTAGGCAGCCTGGAGTGAGCAAGCAGAGAAGAAAATTCTGCTGTGTACTGAGAGCCTCCCTGATTCAGGGCATGTAGGGTAGCACATGGGATCATGTCCTGTGATGGGAATTCCCTTCTTTGCCCTGTGGTTCTGGATATCCCTGGATAAGCAGGTTTTACCTCTTTTCACAAACTGACCTTCTCCTGTATGCATGCCTAAATAATTTAAGCTTTTTTTCCAAGACTTCTTGCCCTTCCCACTCTTCCTGTAGCATAGTTAGAAGTGCATTTATTTACTCTTGTGTGTGTGAGAGAGTTTCTTCTGTAGTTTGGATCTTTGTGCAATGGTGGAAAGAGAAATTGAGTTGTTTTCAGTGTGCAGTAATCTTGTACAGTATTTCTCCCCAGCGTGTATCCAAAACTGTGTCCTTTGCTCAAAATAAGTGGTTTTATTCTATGCCATCGGGACAAGAAAAAATAAAAGGTTTCCTTGTATCATCTTAATATTTCTGCAGTGTTACCATGCAGAAGAACACCAGTGATGTTGGTATTAGCAACTCTCAAGCATTTTCTTGGTGAATAAATAGAGAAGGAAGAACTGTGGAAGAGGAACTTGAAGAAAGACTTGAGTGTTTCTGTAGTGAATGGAGAGTGTCATTGTTGGAATTAGTGATAAAAACAACTCAGCACGTTCACTGTTGAATGCCAACTTAAAAAAAAGGCAAAAAATATTTTAGTCAAATAACTTGCCAAAGAAGGGGCTGTAATCCCTGAGTTCTGATGTAAGTGGCTATACTCAATTTGTTGTGTATATCTTGAAGTGAGAGGATAAATGAGGCTTTTTTCTTTAGACCTGCTCTAAGGTTTTTTTAGTTTGTTTTACATTTCTGTAAAAGGGGTTTTCCCTACCCCGAGAATAAAAGAAAAGTGGAAATTGGCTTGCTCCAGAGGCCACAGAATCTGAAAAATGAAATACTTATAAATAAGTGAGAGAAAGTTCCTTAATTCAGAAATGGGAGGTAGTTTGGCATAAAAACTGCAAAGATGGTAACAGCTGCTTTGTCTTAAATTTAATAGTTTGGCTTTAAGATGTTTGACTGTGGATCTTCCCAAATTAGATCTGGTTTGTTTTTCATTGCATTTAATCTAATGACAAATAGTGCTTAGAGTTCCCTCCAAGAGCTGCACAAAAGGGCATTTTGGGAATCACAAGTGATACAAATGAATACTATGTGTGCTTTTGTCAAGTCAGACTTCCAAGAATCAGCTTTTATGGAAGAAAAAGATAATATATGTGCATTTCTATACTTGCAAACAGTTCCCACCTCCCCATTATTTTATTTGGGATAATCTGGTGCCTTTTAGTCACAAGACTTTGGGGCTCATTCTTTTGAGAAAGTGAGCAAACAGGCAGAGATTTGAGAAGCATATTTTGTGCTGGTCAGTTCATAATGTTCATGAAATCGTGTCCTACAGAACTGTGAGGTCCCTGAGGGTGGGGGATGGAATAAGTTGTTTCAGGAGCTGTGTGAACAGTCCTGTACACTGAAGACTTTCTGAGCTAAGAAAGTTCTGTAAACTGTATTTTTCTTTTCAGTTTTATTTGCAGACTGATGTCTCCTGGAGAGTTGGGCTATATTTTAATATATAAATTCAATTATCATGCTTTCTTGCCTGTAAGAAATCAAATATAGAATATCAACTGCAGAGCCACAAGCATTTTGTAGGACTCCGTCTTTAGGTGAAACTACAAAAAATTACAGCATAACTGCCCCCTCAGAGCTGTTGCTTTTTTTCACCTGATTTTGTGATCCAGGTTTACTACTTTGCTTCCTGAATGGCTATTCAGAGTCAGGACTGGATGTTTAATTTTACACAGAAATTAATGAAGTCTGGATGACTTTCTACCCTTTCACTGTAGTGTCCTTCAGTACAAACATTTTTGTTTACTCCCTGACCAAAAAAAAAAAAGGAGAGTAAAAGAATTTCTACCCAATTTATATTAATATTGTGCTGTTTTTCTTGCTTTTGACTGCATTTCAGGACAGTTCCTGCGAGTATTTATGCTTTCTATTGGACTGTAGCACCTGATGGAATTATTGTTCAGAACAGGCATGTAGTCCTGCATTAGAGCCAGAAATCAGTAGTGCTGTTGTGAATGTGAGTCTGAGTCTTCCTGGGAGACTCAGTGCAAGATGGAGAAAACTGAATTGAAGCCTTAAAGCTGAAGCTAAAACACAAATCTTGTGTTGGGTTCCCTTGGTAAAAAATAGATCTGTATATCAGTTACTGTAAGGAAGCTTGGCTCAGCTAGGTATTTTAGTGTGAAAAATTCTGGTTTTATTATGAGAATCTCTCCATTGGATAATGAAAGAAAAGAACTTACTCCTTTTTTCCCCCAAAGCATACATACTTCCAAAGGTTTAACAGCATCAGGATTAGGAAATTACACATTCCTTTTATTGTTTTTTGCTGCTATGAGTTTTGTTGGTTATTGAGGATGCATAAAAATTGTTTCATGTGAGCGCTATGGAGGTTGTTGAACCACAGTGTCAACATTCAGCTAAATCATTGTTTAGCCTTGCAATTGTTTCTTTTGGGAGGAATTGCAGGTGGGAGGTAAAAAGTTCAGTGTAATTATTTCTCTACTGTGTTGGAAACAAGCTCTATGTCTATTGTATGCACTTGCCTCTGAAGTATAAACAGTTTATGCTGTTGGAATGTTTTGGGAAAGCAGGGAAGGTATTGGAGGAAGGATGTGATTTGTAGCTATTTAAACTTCTGCATTTATTCAAAGGGGAACTATTATTTCATTTTCACTTAGATTTAATTGATTAAGCTCCAAGATTAGACCAAGCTGTACTTGGGTTTAGCATCAATGCATGGGATCTGATATGCAAAGCACTTTTACTTGCCCAGTGCCCCACAGAGGCCGAAGCTGTACAGATCTGATGAGCTTTGGTGGCAACATAGCTCATGTGCAGGGAGGTCGATGAGAGAAAGCTGTGAACCTCCCTGGTGTCTGCTCCCATTCCTGCTGCCTGTGTCCAGCTGATTTGCTGCTTCCCACAGCCCCCTCCAGCTCATCTGGCTGCTGCCATCAGCTGGGTTGGGAAGGCAGCAGGCACAGGAAGAGCCAGAGGAGAGAGGAGGGCACACAATTCTGAGTTACTGCAACCTGCTGTCCTATTTCTCATTTTCACAGCCTCAGCTGGCTGGTAAGGGCTCTAGCAGGAGCTGACAGCTGCAAGAAGTAAGGCAGAAGTTGTGAGCAGAGCCAAGTATGGGAGAAGTCTGAGTCCTGAAACTGCCCATGGTGGCTCTGCTAGCAGAATGTAATCATCTGGGGATAGCTGGTTGAGAAGACAAAGATCCCAGGCAAATAATTTGTATACTTTCATCTGCCAAGTGTGTTACTGTATGACCTATTAAATACATAACTCTGCAATGAGCTGACAGAGTGTTTTTGGTGAGAGAATGTACTTTTCCTCTGGGTTTTCCTGCACTGGTAATTCTTTCTGTCAGTATCTCTTTACTGACTCTCAAGACATTTTGAACTTCTTGGCTGCTTTTGATTAAATTTGACAGAGCAGAAATAGTTCAAAGCTAGTTTTCCACAAGCTTCTCGAAAATAGGTGCACAGACAAATTCACATTCCCAGTTCATGCACTGTAGTGTGGGGTTAGCTGTATTGCCACACAGCAAAGAATCTCAGCTGGGGTGGGGAACAGGCAGGGTAAGTTCCAGTGCTTACAAAATGACTTGCTTAATTGTGTCACATGCCCATTAAACAGCTTTGCCACCAACCTTTGTTAAAGTTTACCAAAAATGAAGTTGAGATCCAGCTTGGAGACTGTTCAAAGATGTGGAACATGTTTAAGAAACCAAAGAGGGATTTTTGTTCCCTTTATATTATACAGTTAGTAGGACCATGTGTCCAATGGGTATACACTTCTCATCCTTACAAAAATAGGGTTGTGACATAGGCAGGCACTCCTAAAAAGTTTAAAAACCAAATCATGGGATCTTCATGATCTTACCTGTGGAATGGTCTTCCAGTAGCTCTGCCACTGTAGGACCTGAGGCACTCCTGCCTGTGGTCTCCAGACCTCATTATCTCAGGAGCTACCAGGCTTTGGAACAAGTGTCTGGGGGTCAGCTCTTGGGGCTTTCTGATGGATGCATTTCCTTGCCTATTTCTGCCTGCTCTCTCTTTCTTTCTTTTTCTTTCTTTCTTTCTTGGTGATATTTTGATTATGATATGTGTCTGTTTGTCAAGGAGAAGGATAAATTAAACAGAAGAATGCTCTGTAACCAAAGATATTTTCATAAAAAGGCAAACATTTGTTGTTTTCTGCATACAGTTTTAGAAAGGACAAGAGTTTCGTCTTGCCTTTTAGGTGTACATTCTTGTTGTAACTTACAAACAACTTACAGTAAGAGTTTCTGCCTCTGGCAATTTCAGTTCCACTCACTTATTCAGTCTCCCAGCTGTTCGCTTTTTACAAACTGAAATGACCAATTTGCATAAGGCCAGTCCATACTAGATCTAGCTGGTAGATCAAGTTGATCCCAAAATTTAGTTACTTGGTTAAATGATAATTTTAAATTGTATTGATAGCCTTTCTATTGAATGGATGCTTCTGTACTCATTTTAAGTGTTCTTAACATTCTCATCTAATTATCTAATATCTTAAAAAGTGCATTAACTTTGCCCATAGCCTGAATTTCAGTCTTCTGCAGCCTTACAGATTTGCTAGACACTATCTTCATTGCAATTACCTTTGTCATCTTTGCAACCACTGGGAAAAAGCTATGTAGTGGAAAAAGACAGGATGGGTACTTTGGATTTTAACTTTTATTTACAATTTCTGAGTTCAGTCCTAAAAAAAATTGAATAATAGACTAGTGCTGAAGCAGTGGACGTGGCAGAAAGTCTGCTTTCACCTAAGTCTGAACCTGAGTTCCCTGGGCAAGTGCATAGGGAAGAATGGTAGTTTTGTGTTATTTGTTCTTAAAATAAGCATGGTTTTGAAGTTGATATATGAAGGGCATTGAAGCATTCAGAAAAGAATGAGGAAGAAAAACACTTTCCTTTTACAGTAAGTTATAAGTAAGTGATGTATTAAAACTATAATATTGGATCAGAGCACTGTGGTCTGCAGAACGGTGTCTCTGTATAGACAAGAACATGTAAGAATGATGGTTGCAGACACTCAGGCTAATTGTATGCCCTATTTCATAACATGTTTATTCATATATCATGTTATGTACCATGTAAAAGTATTCCAGTCATTATAATGTATGTTATGAAAATAAGGAATGATGATTTTTCTGTGCCACTTCTTGGTAGGATCTGAACTGATAGATTTGTAGCCTGCATTTTCTGCTTTGCTTGTCCCTTTTTATAAATGGAAAATTAATAAATTACTTTTTGTACTTAATCACATCTTGTATGTGGAACCTGACCTATAGATTTAGGGATATGTTTAGACCTTAGTCTAGTTCCCAAATATAACTATTTTATAGAATTGGTTTTTGTTGTTCAAACATGCTAAGGAATTTGATTAGAGAGTTGACTGTATGAATACCTGGTGGTGGTGGTTTCTGTGGTGCTCTCAATTCTGATGGCAGTTCTTCATGGAACTGCTGATGGTCTTCCAGCTTCCCTGGAAAACCTCCAAATGTCAGTGATCCTTCAATGTCTTGATTATTAGCCTGGAGGTTAACTGCTGTTGTTTTGCAATGCTATTGCAAAATGTAAGTTTGTTGGTTTAGTATAAGAAGGCCCTTAGAATTATGAAATTAAAAAAATTCACTTTTCATAACGGTCATGACTGAGCTTAGTCCTGGTATGTGCAATAAATGTCAATTCATATATCCAAAACCATATTCCTGTCTTGTAAGGGCCATGAATTGATCAATAATATTGTTATTCAGAGAACTTCATTTTGCTCGAAGTAGTATTTAACTTGTGCATTTTGAAATTATTCTCCAAGTACTCATAAGCATTTGCTTATACATCATCACCAGAGATTATATCAGTTCTCTGCAGGAAATTTGTTCATGTGGTGATTGACACTTTTTCTTCCTCCTAGAGAGAAGAACATTACTAAATGCATGGAAACTTTGCAAAAGGTTTTTTCTAGAACAGGAAGTTTCTCATTAGAAATTTCTCCAGGATCCTGCCCACTGAGAAAATATGAAGAAAATATACAATTTAATTACTTAATGAAAAACATGGGATCTCTAATACTTGTTACTAGGAGCAATACTAATGTCAGTAGTAGGAAAAGGTGGCTGTCCTGCTGAGCTTATATTTTCATGCTTCCAGCTGTGATTGCACAACACCAATAGCAAGTACAGTGTTCTCCGTGTGCAGTGCAGTAACATGGTGTTTATTTAGTGAACCATGAGACAGCAAGGCAGAAAATTTTGGGTGTAGACTTCATAATACTTCAAAATTAGTACTTCAAGGCTCGTCACACCATCCTGTGGTGGTCTGCACTGAATGGGGTTTGTAGTTTAAAAACATATTTGAGAGAATAATTATGTGGCAGAGCATAGTCTTATACCACGTGACTTAGAAATGAGAAGGGTCTTGGAGAATGGCAGCCAGCAAGAACACCTTTGCAGTAGTAGGGATGTGGAATTGGTCCTAAGGTATTAATATTCATCACCTGTCCTTGTGCTTTTAGACATTTAGCCCACTGTCTGGTATGTGCTGCACGATCACAGTAACAAAGCTTACTGCATAATGACCCTGGGTGTTGTATTTTTAACCTTCACTGAAAGCAGTCAGCCAGTCCTCCCTAGCTGACCTGAATAAATTAGTAAATTTACTTGTTTAATTAATTTGCCAATAGTGATTTGCCATTGCCTTTATTGGGGGGTGGGGTGTGGGAGTGGAAACAACAAAGGTGAGCAGAGAGAGGGTGTTTCATTTGTTGCCTTTTAAAGGTGTAGTTAAAACATGTTGACTCTAGTCTTCTGTGCCATTTTTTAGTTGAAAGATGTTTTCTCAAAACCTTGAGAAGGTCTATGGATAGGCTTGTAAAACTTCTGATGATGACCAAGAGCTTTAAATGGCTTAGCAGGCTCAGAACCCATGTCAAAGCCAGGGCACAGAGCTGGGGAACATCCAAGAGCTGCTGGATGCTCTTGTGCCATATGTGTGGCTTTCCCCTCTAGCAGGAGTAGGTGTGGAGCACTATTTTCTGTAAAGAAACACGAACATTTGTAGTTACAGTTGTTTTGTGTGTTAAATCAGTGCTTCTAGGCAGCAGCAGACTTGGCGTGCATGTGTTCCTTCACCGTTCTGCCAGTGTGCAGTAAGGCTCAGTGCAAACCAAAATTACAGGGTTTCAGCACACACTTGGGAAGCTTTCAGTCTGTGCTGTAGGCCTGATGCTTTCTGCAGAGAACAAGGCTTCTCAGAGCACAGACCAGTGAGGGAGAACACGTGTAGTTGGGCTACTCTTAAAGCTTTGTATTTAAAAAGAGCTTTTTGTATTAAAGCTCTCCCCTGCATTGCCAGAGCCCGTGTGGGACAGCAAGACATGCTTAACACAATTGTGTTCCAGATTTTTTACCCCCTGAAGTATTCTATAGTAGTGCTTGGATAAAAGTGTTGGTTTTTTGTTTGTTTTGGTTTTTTTAGAGATCTGAATTTTCTTTTTTCTTTTTTGAATTACATTGGTAACTCCCCCTTACTTGCCAGAAACCAAGCTTATTCCTTGTTTTATTCCTTCACAACACTTTCACCTCTGTTTCTTTCTATGCCTGCTGTCAGTATCAGAGTGTCCTGTTATCATTGTTGCTGCCTAAATGCTTCCTCTAAATTTTGCTCTGTGTACTCAGACCATTTTTGGGAGTGGAGCAAGGAAGGTACTTTAATTTCCTGCATATTTGCTAGAAGCAATCACCCATTCTATCACTCTTCCCAGCAATCATTGTATGGTATAATTTTGCCACGTTTCACTGATTCAGGTCAAGCAGAGTGGCTACAGAGATGTGTATCTGTTTCCAGACAAATACTGGAATACAGCTGTAGCTAGTCCCAGTTACTAGTTACACTTATTGCTTTATTTCAAGCAGTCTAGCTTTTTTTTTTTCCTGCAAGACATTCAGCTTTCTGTGAATAGCTTACTGAGAGACCAAAAAACCATGCATGACTCATCACCTTTGTCAGTATGTGGTGGATCTGAAGAAAAAGCTAGAAACAGAAGTGACCAAATTCAAATTTATCCTTCAAGTCCTGACTTTACTGTTTCTCCCTTTGCCTGTGACAATTTTACAGCTTATTCATCAAGCATATGCAGCATGTGCTACAAACTGCTTCCATTCTTAGTGGTGTTAAAGAAGATCTGCCTCTGTCCTCTCTGCAAGGCTCTGAATTTTAGGTGCCTGTGCATGCTTCCTACACCCACTCCCTGGAGCCTGTGCCCAAGTGTTAGAAATGACATGGCACTGCTCTTAGAGTGTCAGGGGACAGTTGTAATTTTGTTAAATATCACTTATAATATGGGATGTTGCACAGCAGGCTTTTATCTCTGTATGATGGCAATGCCAGATGCTCACCTCAAAACAAATATCCTGGGTCTGGGTGACATATACTAAGAAAAAGCAAAAGAAGCCAGAGTCCTGGAGCTTTTGTAGGTGGGTGGTGTTAGTAATTCTAGTGGAAGTGTTTTAGCAGTAGTAATTTCAAGATATAAAAAGAAAAGGTCTCATATAAACTTGCATAACCTTTGGCTTTTATAATCTGTCAGGAAGAAAGGAAACCGCACAAGGTTTTTATTGTGTGAAATGACTTTCTCCTTTTCTCTTCTCCCACCTTTATCAGTCAGTTTAATAAAAGATCACACCTCTTCGGTTCATTGCTGGAGCTTATAGCTACATAATGGCTCTGGAGCTGGTGTAGTTGGGGAGTGAATGAAAAGCGTAGGGGAAAGAAGAATTCATTCACTGAAAAAGTGAAAACAGTAGGCACCGAGGTGAACAAAAAGCCACTGTCACTGACACACTCGGGCAGAGTTTGTTTTACGAGCTGCAGAGGCGTGTCGCAAACAGGTCCCGCTGTGAGCAGCCAGAGGCGTTTCCCTCTGCCCGGTGGCTTCTCAGTTTTTTGGGAGCTTGCCGCGCTGTGACAGCTGAGAGCCCAGCCCTGCCTGGGCGCAGGGCCGGCAGCAGCGGTGCCGGTGGCCACCAGGTGGCACCGAGGCCCCACGCTTGTGGCCACCGGAGTGTGCCGACATCTCCCGGGGGCGCTCGGAGGTGATGCGGGATCATGGGCTCCCGTGTGTTTTTCTGTCTCGAACAGCTACTTCTTTGAGATGCATATCTTGTTTAAATGAGCCTGTTTGCAGTGTTAGACCAAGTAGTTCAGGGAGGGCACAGTTTTGTTCCTAAAAGCGATTGAGTCGCATCAGTGGCTATTACACAGGAAATTCCCTTTGGGTCGTGACAAATAATTATTTTTCTTTCTTTCTTTTCCTGTGGATGTGTTTGTTCTTTTGATCCTGCTCAAAAAGGTTATGCTTTTTATACTGGCTGTTGTTTTACAGGACACCTTGTCAAAAAAAAAGTGACGAGATTGCTGTTCTGGTTTAAAGCCCTTCTCCTGAGGGCTGTTCCCGGGTATAATCTGGAAGTGCTTTGCTGAACGGGATAACTCTGTGCTCGGAAAGGTCCTAGCTTTGTGTGATGTCCTGTGCTTCCTTTGCATGCTTTGAAACGAGGACTCCTTTTAAGCGAGGACTCTCTGCATTTTCATCTGAAATGCAGAACTAATAGACTTTTCATGTCCTAGTGGATGGATAGGTGCCGAGCGAAACATGGGAGAGAAAAAGGCACATCTGCCTCTGCCCAAACATGCAGTTCCTTTCTCTCCCTCTTTCTTCTGAGAAGTTTCAGTCTGTGAGTGTGTGTTGCTCTTGCCTGGCGGTCTGGGTGGAAGGTGGATACCCTAAGCTGCAACGAAGAAAACACTTCCAAATGCTTTTCCTTTCCTTTTTTTGCTCTACAGACTGTGCTAAGTCGGGGCAGTAGGAGCTCTTTGTTCTGCCTGCAGTGTGTTATGTATGGCTCCCCAGCTTGCCTTTCTCTGGTAATTGATCCTTCCTTTCAGCATTTAATCAGTTTAGCAGGTTCAAGTGCCATCATTCACGTTTACGACTGTTCTCTGAGGTAACACAGCTATTCAATATCTGTAGTGTGGGGGGCTGAGGGTGGAAGTGAGAGGTTATTGCAAGCTAAGTATATTAACTGAGAAAAGGGATTTAAAAAAAACCATGCAGAAAGGTGTTGATTTTTTTTTTTCACAAGGAAACACAAAGTAATAGCATGGGAAGGATTAAGAGGATTTAAGGCTCTAATAGCCCAAACTGACTGGGCTGGATCTTAATGTGTATTTTTTAGATAGGACTTATGGGACTTCCCATATTTTCCAGGAGATGAAACCTTTTTAATTGTCAGTTATGTAGGGAGGAATTTATTTGGTTTAGTTGGCAAATGTCATCTTGTTGCTGTTCTTAACTTGCCTTGCTTGCCTGGCTGCCACTCCTTCCTGAAGAAGATGGGTCCTTGTATTTTTCACAGTGCTGCAGAGATGTCTGTGGTCACAGTGCCATGAAACACTGGTTTTCTGTGTGCATATCATTGCATTTGCTATTGGGAGGAAATAAAGTGCGGATATGCAACCAGGCCTCCAGCCCCAGTCATGCTGAAATTATTGTTTTGTCTTGGGACAGCTTATGCATTGACACAGTGTTCATCACTCAGTGCCTATCCCAGCATTTTTTTTTCCTAAGTAGTAATTGCTCCTGCTGGCCACAGATCAATTAAAATCTGTATTTTTCTTGGTAGGAGATAGTGTTGAACTACCTGTCATGTCCCCTGACATAATATAAAACAGTCCCAAAGAAAGAGGAGTGCAAGAGAGAGAGTGAAAAATACCAGCTTGGGGAAAAAAAACCCCAAACCAACAAATGACAACCCAAAATATTAATGGAAAAATAGGGTTAGAATAAAAAAGTAGTCTTTGCCATGCATGCTTAGATATGCTGTTGTGTAATCTTGAAACTTAATGCAAATGTGCTTTTCCTGTCTTTGTAGTCAGCTCCTGTTAAAACTGGATTTCTGTGCTGACAGAAGAAATGCTGGGCTGTGTGTTGGGCTCTGGTATTTAAAGGAATTAGAATAGTTGAAAATTAATAATTGGAATCAGTCCTTTGCAAACAGGTTAGACAAGATGACAAATTTTGTAGAGTAATGCTGTGTTTTATCACAAAAGTTAATGCAAGTTCTTTGATAAACTTTGTTGCTTGAAGGTCCACCATGGGCTATGTTTGTTTGTTGAATGTGTTGATCTGCACTGTGTTAGACCACTTAAAAAAGCAGCTTGCCTTTTTTTCTCTTTTTGTTCGCAACTTAATCTGTATCAATTGAAGTTTATGAAACAAAAGTGCTTGTTTATCCTGATAATATTTTATTTTTTTTGTCCTTGGATACTATTTAAAGTGACTAGATCTTAAATTCAGTGCCAAGGCCATGGCCTGCATTTTGTGTTGCTGTTTCATCCCACACCTTTTCCTCAGGTCTCTCCAAACTTGCCAATTAACACGGAATTGCAATTCACTGAAAACTCTTAACGTGATCATGGCCAGTGCTTGCTAATCTGGTAACTCTGAACGTGATGGTGTTGGTTTTTATATTGTGTTTGTATGTGTGTACTCAGAACATTGTGGCCCCAGCCAGCAGCATTTGGAAGCAGAGGAGGGATTTGCCAGTCATTAGTCCAGGTTAGTCTCGTGTGCTAGGTTGTACTGCTGCTGAGATATTTCTGTTCTGTAACACTCCAGCACTTGAGCAGCACTGCAGACATGGGGCTGTTGTGAAATATCTCACACAAAGAACACTTCTTTATCACTTACTGCTGACCTCTGTGCTCTGTCACTGAAGAAATGCAGCAGCTGGTCTATTTGCACCTGGAAGATGGCTAATAAATACATATGGCAGATCATGGATGTTGAGGGAGAGAAGAAAATAAATTTTATGCTTACTAATGCTTTCCTGATTTTTTGTATTTTTGAGGAGGAGCTCATGCAAGGAGACTTACAACCTATTAAACTTTTATAACCTAATAAAACCAAATAATAAGACATGAGGAAAAATCTTAGATGGGATTTATTACCTTTGGTTTCTGCACTGCTGGTGTGAGCTGAATCCTGGCACTTGTGATCCCTGGGACCTAAAATTTTGCTGTCTCTGGATTTGACTTATCACACAGAGTGCTTTTGGGACAAGCAGCACTGGGTTTCCAGCTGGTGCTGCCTCTTTTTTAAATGATAGGAGGTTTCTGGCAGGGTGCCTGAAAATGTCTTAGACTTTGATAATCTCTGTAAAATATCTAGAAAGAGTTCTGAAATTCATCTGTAGAGAGAGCGCTTAAAAAAAAGGCACCAGATGTCACTTAACTGATGATTTTTTCACTTTTAATGCCAACATTTTGTTCTGATGTGTAACTTGCTATAGTGCATCATTTTTCTGTAAACAAATAAATGTAAAAACACTGCTCATGGACTGAATTGCTGGAACATTCCTATAAAGCAGCTATAAAGGATCTCTTGTCATGAGCCTTTTCTGAAACACCAAGGCAATGCTTTCTGCTGCCTTCACAACATGAGCTGCAGTAGCTGCCATCTGGAGAGCAGATCTGTGCTCAGTGCAGGGTTCTGCACTGGGTGGGAAGCACCTTTCTGGTGGGCACAGCCCAGAGGCAGCACTGTGTGCAGGTGACTGTTCCATGGTGAGCTGGCAGGAGTGCTCAGGGGCGAGGCCATGCCCACCTGGGGCGTGCTGGTACAGAGATTTCTCTTGTTGTTGTTTGTGGAATTGAGCTTCAGCCGCAGCGTTGCCTTGAAATAGGATTTTCCATTTATACTGCAGCCACACAGTTTTTACACGTTGTGATATTGCCCCATATGTGGCGTTTTGCAGGGTACCAAAACCCGTCGAATCTCACATAGGAAGCGTACTAATATATTTATAGCTTTTGGTATAAATGATACATGAAATATTTGGTCTCCAGACATCTTGTCTTTAGCTTCCCGTTGCCATGGGCACTCATTAGTATTCCAGGGAGGCCTGGTTGTCATGGCAAAGTGTGTAGTTGTACTGTGTTCCCATGGCAACCTCCACCATTAGGTACCTTGAGCCGATCTGCTAGCAAATCTGTTTGGGTAAATCTAAGATGATCTCAGGGTAGCATTAATGTTTGAAATAACATTGCCATCCTCTCCCCAGGTGATTCTTACTGCAGATGTGTTTGGTATGTTAAGTTATGACTGTTGGGTCAGTATAACACAGCACAGTGTCAGACTGCAGGAGCGTTGTTTTCAAAAAGCAGCACTGAGGGATAACTTGACCTCTAAAGAGGTTAAAACAAAATCATGGTGTTGAGACTGTTTACATTTTTCACATGTTCCTGCATGTGTCTGGATTTGAGCTTGCAGCTCCTTCCTTGAATGACCTTGAGCAGTAACCACATTCCTGTGTACATACATCCCAGTGCACCTGAGAATTGTGCTCTTTGAACATATTTTTTTTTTTTTCTTCTTATTGGGAAGAGAAAGCAAATTACCCTCTGGCACACAGCTTGCTGTGGTTTTTTTAGGGGCCAAGGTGGTACTGCTGGTGTGGAACAACACTGCAGGTGGTTAGCTTTGGATCAGGGAAGTTTTCTAGCCACAGATGGAGAATCTGTTCTGATGTTGGGAGTTGTTTAGAGAAGTGATAGACAAATTAATATCTGTCAGTTCCTTGCTAATGATAGGCTGTTTACTTGTCTCAAATTTTGTTCTCCATTAGTACATTTTTTGGTTTATGTAATGTACACAGTCAAGGAACTGATGAAAGATCTGTGGGTCTTTTAAATGCTCTGAAAGGTGTAGAGTGCTATACATTTGGAAGGAGAATATGCCTATGGAGCCTCTTTAAATGGGACAATTATGGAGATGTCCATACAGTTTCTGCTTTCAGTCATAGAAAAATACACAATTGGATGGGATGCAGAAACCTGTCCAATTTGAAAAATGAAATATCAAAAACTGATAATGCAGTGTCCTGAAAAGTGATGTGACACATCTGGGAGGATTTTGTTCTGCATTGCCACAGAGCACAAGGCTCCTGCAGCCTTAGAGGGGGTTAATTCTTTCATGGTTCTGATGGTTTATTTGCCATGTTTAGCAGATAAAAACAGTGACTTAAAGATTTTAAGTTGAATTAAATTCTTTAAAGATTTAAACACTCAAAATGACGTCATCAAGTCATATTCTTTTTTTTCTTTAAATTGATGGAGTGGGTTTGTACAGATCCCTTGGCCTCTTTCCTAACTGAATTTAGAATTTCAGATGTTTCTTGGAGTCTTTCCTGTAAGCTGTTTCACTTTTCAAATGTCTGTGCTGAAAGACTTTTTTTTTATACCCTTGCTTAGAGAACACCATGAAATTAAATGTGAATTGATAATCAAATGGCTGAGTTTGTTTTCAAGCAATGCTGTGTTTTAACACACTAAAAGCTGAGAGCCAGGAGGGCCAAGGCTTTTTGTATTTCCTGTGTTTCTTCAGATTGGGTTTGGCTTCCAACCGAGCCAGACAGCATGGCCTGAATCACACCAGTACTCCTGAAAATGGTGTCTCCTACTACCCTCAAACTTGATTAAGAGCAGTATGCTTTAAGTGCTTGGTTAAAAGTAAACAAACCACTGTGACAGGGGAAGAAAATGTACTTTTATAAATATGCTAATCCATTAAAAAAAATATCCTCAGCTTCAAGTTTTGTTTGCAGTGGCTTGAGATTCTCTTGTGATAAGCAGCTGCCATCTTTGTTTAATAATTGTAATTTGTATGTGGGCGTAGCAACAGTTAAAACACATGGCTCCTTTGAATCGATGAAGATGGGCATTTGCAATGACCAGGTCAGGCTTTGCATTTGTCCTGATTGCCATTGATTCTTTGTGGAGTCCTTTTTTTATTCTAGCTAGGATTTTTTTTTTTTGTAATAAATGGAAAAAGATTTTAAAACACTGATTTATATTAAGAGGCAGGAAGTGGAATATGAATAATCTGCACAGTGAAGAGCTGTGCTAACATAAGCAGACATTTAAGCTTCTTTAGATTTATATATATATATATATAAATCTAGAACTGATCAGTAAAAAGTGATGGGAAGCTCATTTTTATATATTTTCTTTTCTGTCTGTCACTTCCCCTCCTCCCTCCCCCACCCAGTGCCTGGTAAACTAGTTTAAAGAAACGAAGAATAGCTGCTGGAAATCAGGAAACAACACCTTTAAAGAAATTAAGACTGTGGAATAAATTGCCAGAATTACACTGGGGTTGTAGGAGTTCTTAACTGGCATCACCTGCTGTAACAATTTTGCCTTACCTCTGCACGTGGCTGATACTGGGTGTGTGGGGCATTTCTCTGTGTTTCTTTCTATCCTTTTTTTCCCAATTAGATTAAGAAGAGGGAGGATACAGGAGGAGAGTGTAAAGCTGCTCAGCCATCCTCATAGGTATGGAAACACAAAGCCCAAGAGACACTTCTCTGTAGCCTGCAGGTTTGATGTTTGTTGTTTGTAAGATGAAAACACTGCTCAAGCTTAGAGCTTTCCTGAAGAGAGCTTCAGCAAGTTTTTGTTTTCTGTCAGAAATACCAGAGGCATGCTCAGGCTCTGCCTGTGGAGGCCCTTCCCTGAAGCACTGGAGTTAATGTGCAAAAGAAAAACAGAGTCCAAAATATCTGACATGATAACAAGGATGAGTTGTACTTCAACATGCATTCTTGTGCCCTTAACATAACCTTGCGAGCAGAGCTGATGCTTGGCTACTTGGAAATTTATTGCCTGTGATCTTTTACATAGAAACATAACCATTGCATAACTGAATAACCCAAGCTATTGCCTGGTAACTTGAAATATTGAGTTTTGTTTTCTTCTGATGGACTGAAAAAAATGTATTGGGAAAAAAATCAGTCTTGAAAAAAAAAATCAGTCTTGAAATAGTGTTAGTCTGTAGGTGGTTCGTATGCATTTGATTTGAAGTGCTCACTCAGAGCATGAGCAGCTCTTAGGGAATGATCCTGTTCTCTGCCAGGAGGAATATAACCCTTAAGCATGCATATGAAAAGTTAAGTTTGAGTTACATAACTTACACTTTTTGACTAGTCTCTCACGATGACTTTAGTTGTCGCTGCAGATGTCTGTTGTTTCTTGGTAGCAATCAGCTGTGAAGGTACCAGTGAATGCCAAATGAAACCTGTTACAAGTACAGTGTGTGAACACTTCCTGTGCACTGTTTATCCACTTCCAGTATGGGCAAGAGTCTTGCTGCTGAGTGGATTAATTGTGGCATTTCTTCATCAGTCAAATTTTAATAGAACTGTAAGTGTACTGGGCATTGGTGGAATAATAGATGAGATCAGTGAGTCTCTTGATGGCCCCTTTGGGGACAGCAGAGTCCTGAGTGTGTCTGTCAAGGTTCCTGTTGAAGAGAGGGAAGGGGTAGGGTTGTCACTTCCATGATTAAAACTTGGAAGTCTCTAGGTAAGGTATGGATGCAGCTGAAAGTTATGTGTGAGCAGGGCACCTTGACAGGACGGCTTGGCATTCAGCTGTGGCGTGTTGGTTTGCTAAGCCATTTCCTGGGTTTTGGTTTGGCTTTTCCTGATTTTTATTTTTTTCTCTTCTTTCTCCTCACCAATGAATGGACCATGGGCTTTATTCCTCTGTTATCTAAATAGATATTTCTGTTGATGAGAGTAGAGGGTTAATTGCATGACATTAGACATAGTCTGTTAATGTGCTATGTCAGCTGTTTCTTTTAATATAAATGTTAATTTTGCATGGGTGAGAGAGAAGGGATTTGGTAAAATAAATCTTATGCAATGACACCCATGGAATTTCATGTTTGCTGTTATTTTTGCTGTCCTAATATTGATGATACTCTCATACAAGTGCATTTTGAGTAGAAGTTAATTACTCTTTTCTGAAAAATATTGGAAGTAAATTGTGTGGCATGGGATGACTTTGATTTATTTTCACCATTCTAAATGCTGTAAGTCATTAGCTTTTAAAAATAGCGAGTCTCAATGTAAGTATCTGGTATTCTTATTAGGAACTTTCTGATTAGCTATTAATTAGCATGCCAGTAGATTGCAATGAAATGTTAAACTGCAGGCTGAGCCTGCTTTTCTGTAACTGAGCAAACATGCAGAATGTCTAATGCACACAGCACTTCTGTACAAATTATTAATACAAAGGAAGGCAGCAGCTTCAATCTTTAAAGGAATTTTTCTTTTTTGGCTGAGCAATTAAATCCAAGCCAAACAACCCAGACAACCTAAATCATACGACATTCTAGAAGTGTAGTCATGTTATATGTTAAATAAGAAGCATTTTATGCATTTATTATTATGATACTATGAAAGAAGTTGATTTTTGTCTTCATAATTTTTTAAATAGGAAATCCTTTTTGTTGGATGATAATGCCATTTCATCAACAGTCTTAAAATATTAATCATGTTCTGAAAAGCCTTACTAAAATACAAGTTAGAATTAGGTGTCAACAGCTCTAAGTCCTGGCAAGTATATGGGTGTCTCTAGGGGCACTTCAGATGGTTTGGGTGGTCTCCCATTTGAGTACTCCTGAGACAGAAAATGGTTTTCCCTGAATGTGTGGCCTGAACAAACCAAGTTCTCATTTAGTCCTAGCTGGGGTGAGAGTAAAAGTGTGGCTTGCACTGGAGTTGAAAAAACCCATAAAGGAATGTCAAAGACTTGGACTTCAGGCTCTGACTTCTGTGAGGTGTTCTACTGTATGGAGGAACAGAAAGGGCAGGGAGGGAGGTGTTGAGGGGATCTGCCATTAGTTACCATGCAGTTATCCAGAGAGAATCCCGAAAACAGGTGACTCATTTTCCTGACTTTGCTCTGTATCTCCAGCAGCAGCAGCAGCGTGCTCAGCAGTGGTGGTTGGGTGACAATACTCTCATTTTGCAGTTGTGGCAGGAGCTGCAGACATGTGGCAGAGGAGCAATGCTTTGAAGCTGCTGTTCAGGACTCCCTGTGCCAAGGGCAGCCTTGGTAGGGTTGGCATCTCCCATTCCAGCCAGTGGAGCTGCAGGATGTGCCTTCCAGGACTGGGGTTTTAACCCTTTCTTGTCAGGTGTGGATGCAGAGATAAACTGGAAGCGACGGCAATCTTGCAGGAGTGCTGCTTTAAAGCAAGGCTGAGCTGAATTGTGGGGGTGTCTCTACATCAATAAAGAGTATAATCACATGAGGGTGGCTTTTGTTGCTGAGGGAACCCTGAAACCTTCTGTCTGGTAGCATATGCTGTGGTGGCTCAGAGCAGTGTGAACGCAGCACTGTGTGGGGCAGCTGGCCAAGGTGGACATGAACTCTGTGAGCACACAGCTGGGAGCTGGTGGGACAGCTCACAAAGTAGAGGTTTTTGCTGTTACTACATACTCTTTAAGTTTGTTTTTATCCAGAAGAATGCTCTGAATAAAAAGCCATTTTAAAATGGGAATAAGAAAGGACTGTAATGTGAAAATGTTCAGCTATAGAACTTAGGGTATTGGATGTGACCTGCATTCACTTAATACTGTGCAATGCAATCTGTGTGGGAACCAAGACATAGAAATATGAATATTGCCCCTACGTAATACTTGCAGAGAATTCTCCTTTAGTCTAAGCATTGGGCAATAATGAAAGGAGGCTGTTCCCTCTGGGAATTGAGCCCTTTATTCAAAATGTAGTTCAGCAGTTGAACTCAAGAAGAATATCCATTAGCTACCAGTAATAGCACTTGTATCCCCTTTGCTGGATTCCAGCTCCTAAACGGCAAGACATTAAAATGCTACAAAAGCCTGTGTTGAAATACATCATTTCAACATTTAAAATGTATCAGTTCTGAGTGAGAAAGAGCTCTTCAGAATTCATCCATCAGCTGAAGGTGCTGCTGCTAACTTAGAGGGAAATAGTAGTCTTCTGTAGAACGTGCAAAGATTTTCAGGAAGAATTGCTAATATATCTGTTTCCTCTGGCTACTTGTGTTAGTGAGCAATGGGACTAACCTGAGCCCCCATGTGATTTCAGAACAAAGACTGAGGGATGTGAGAGGGAGTATGTGGCAGAAAAGTGGTGGGGACTCTTAAAACCTCTCCCAGAAATGTTACACTTTTAATATCATTGAAATGTAAAAGCAGCAACTCAAATGAGTGTCTAAAACTTCTACCCTAGCATAAAAATTCCGGAGTTCTACCAATGGTGCTGTTAAATATTTTGGTTAATTGGAATTTCTGTTGAAATTGATGGATATTTTTCTTGTCTGCATCTTAAAAAGGTGAAGCCTTACTGTTATCCAATTGGTCTTCTCATTATTGGGTTGGTGAAGCTTTTACATGTGACAGCGGGTATTTCAGTGTAACTGGTACTGTCTGGCACGTAATGACTGTTCCAGGTAATGGAAAACACTGGATATTTCAAATTCCTTCTGATCATGGAGCAAGTAACAGGGTAGACCTTGCCTGGGATGCTTAACCTGGAGCCAAGTTCTTTACAGATGGAAAGTGATTAAATTTCTTTCCTCAAAAATGCTGTCTCCACTACCTGAAAAAGTAGCATGACAGACATCAGTGAAGGTGTTAGGTCAGGCTTAGGAGGTGCCGGTTCCTGAGTACCAGCCTAAAACCAGTATTTCACAAAGCACCATTCTCAGCTGTGTGCATCTCTGCATTTAACATCGTATTTAGGCCTGGGTATTACAGCACCCCTCCACAGGGTAACCATGGGCATGGACTTGTACTGGGTGCCCTTCCTGCAGTGTCTGCTGCCCAGGGCCTCCAGGGAGGCCAGGATCTCTACCCTGTGCTCTGTCTGTGCTCTGTCAAACTCTGCTTGTCTGTTGGACAAGGCACACAGGCAGCTGTGGGAAGAGCAGTGTTGTAGTTCTGTCATTTACAGAAGCTTCAGTGTAGCCTGAAAGTAAATGAAGAGAAAATGAATCAAGAGCAAGAAGAGTCCAGCTGATGAAAAATGTCATAATTCAGAGGACTCTTTGTACCCTACAAGTACTTTTGTGTTTACAGAAAGATGTATTCCACTTATCCCCTCAACACAAATCTGCAACCCAAATCCCTCAACTTCTAATTTATCAGAAGAGATTTTATAGCTGTCCATGTGATAATGCTGGGAACCTCAATTATAAAGTTGTCAAAATAACACTTTTTTCCTAATTCAAATTCTGGGCGATACGGAGGCTGACATTCCTGTGGAATGTAAGAAACACAGTGAAGAGCTGAGTTCTCATTCCCTTTTGGCCACAGAACACACTGTGATGGTTTGTTCCTCTGGTAGCAATGCTCCAAGGATTGATTTGCTTGGTTTTGTTGTGCTGCAATTCTTGAGGAACCAGACTCTTGTCTAGGGGTTCAGACATACCTACTAGAAGCATTTCACTGCTTCTTTGCATACTTTACTGTGCAGCCTCTTGACTGCTAGGCATAAGGATTCTTTTACCTCTGTGCCAAGTACAGAGAAAAGCTCCAAGTGCTCCCTTCAGTGAGAAGCCTGTGCTGACCAGCTATTAAATCCCTGGTATGTATTCCCCAGGTGCTGTGGATGAATGCTCTCCTCCCTCTGTGCATTCTCTTTACCATAGGCTTTGCAGTTTCCCAGATGACAGAATACTGCACAGATTGCACAGACCCCAGCAAACACTGAGTACTGGGCTCGTGTCTCACTGGCTGGAGTTTTCTTATGCTTTTAATCATGCAGGTTTCAAAGGTACTGCAATTTCTCTTTTATACCTTTCCAGTCTTTTGTAGTGTTTCTTCCAGTTCTTTGGAAAGCAGTCAGGAGTTCAGTGCTTTTAGCTAGTCTGTAATTTGTTCTCAAATCTAACGTGCTGCTTGGTTTACAAAAAGCTGTGATAACTGCCAAAGCAGCATATGTGAGTGACATGAACAGTATTGTAGTAAGCAGCCAGCTACACAACCAGCTTAATTCATCACTCACTATGGGAGAGTGACAGTTTAGCATATGGCCAGTCTCTTCAGATGCTGGTTTATTTCAAATATATTTAGGACTATTTAGTTCTTCCATTTGGGAAGTAGATTGGAGTTGTGAAGCAATTTCTCCTGAAGCTTTTTGACTGGTCTTTGGTGGTGTTCAGATCTCAGAGTTAGAGCTGAGTTAAAGGTGCTCCTTTTATATGGTAGGAGAATGGCAAAATGGAAACATGCATTATTCACTAGGGATTGTAAAGACCTCTTCAGGTACATTAAGGATGGATTGTTGAGTGATCTGTGTAATATTTTGCATAACATATAACTTAGAGCCAGGTCAGTGTTTATAGAGGCAGAACCTATTGTTTGTTTAGTATTATAACCAAATAATTGCTGAAAGGGTTTCTTGTTTGTCTTTGTAGTGAGAAAATTTTAATGGGTTGTTCAACAATGCTATTTGACTTATATATTTTTTCTGCTTATTAGTAAAGTGTTTTGTATTCAAATTAAATCTTGGAATAAGAACTCAAGACATGAAGTGAAAATATTTTATTTTTCGTTACTGGGGCTATTGTACATAAGAAATTTATTTGGGAAAGGGAATACCCTGAGCTACTTGTGTTTTCATATGAATACAGAGAATTAGCTGATCTTTAGATAGATAGTGCTAAGAGTAAGTATATTCTGAATTCCCACCATTTCAATATAATTGCTATGTTCCTACTGTGACAAAAACTAAAGCAAGTGTTCAGCTTAGATTCTTAAAGGAGTTTTAAGTAACTCCTAGAAGAGTAGTAAATAATGAGCAGTTCTAGGCAATGTTCTCTCAGTGGGACTGTTTCTATAAAAGTTGAGATTTTTGCTCAGATGATATCCAGTCTGGCCAATCAGTGACAGTAGAGCACATTCTTATTCCAACTGAATTTTGCCACATTGTATGCTTTTTTCACAATGAAAACAGAGATGTGTCTGCAATTTAAAGCTTGGCTAAGTGTTTTGTGGTGGATATGGAAATTAAACACCTCACAGTGAGCAGCTATACTGTGGGAATGCATAAATACTGTTTAAAAAACCCCAACACAAGCAAAAGCCCAACCACAAACTCCAGACAACTCCTGAAATTAAAAAAAACCCCAAAAAACGAAACAACCCTTTGCTTGTCATCTTAACCTCTGGGCTGATCAAATAATCTCTGTATATTTCAGATAGATCTTGGAGAACAAGTAGAATAATGTTCTTTGCTGGAATCGTGTTGGCATTCTTTTTTGATTCTTACATTTCCTTGTATTTTGAGCCGGAGAGTTGGAACAGATGGACTTCCATAAAAAGCCGGTGCTTCATTAGATTGGCAAGTTCAGCTTCCCGTTTTTTCACCTGAGGAACTGAGCAGTTGGATAGTCCTAACTCTGCAGATCCAAGAATGGCTCTGGGGACTTGTGTCCTAAGTCCATGATATCTGCTTGGCCTGTTTCCCAACCCCTGCCAAGGAATTGTTTATGCAGTCACATCTCTGACTGCTCTCCTTGCTGAAAAGCATTTGGTCAAGCACTGTGGGTGCTCAAATGCAAAGTACAGAGATGCTTAAAAGGAGAGTGTACTGAAGACCACAGGTCTGTCTCTATACTGTTGTGGCCTTTTTTTCCCTTCTGGTTTTTTTTTTTTTCCCTCTATAGACTTCATCTTGTCTTTTCTTTGCCTCTCTGTAGGTTTTAGCAGAGCTGCAGGGATGTCATGCTCTCTTTGGTGCTGTGCAGGCATTTCCTTCTGCCTAGAATCTCAATATTTCACACCCTTTATTTTTTCTTTTCCTTTTTGGGGGACTTAATCTTTTGCTTTATGACACAGCATGGATCTCCTCAGAAAAACTGTATGAACAGATATACAGGACACACAGATTTAAATTTTTTTTCATGTAGGACTCTGGTTTATGCAATATCCCTGTGACATAATGAGACATCATCATTCAATGAGATGTGGAACATTTATTGTGACATTAGTCAGCTGTATGGTACATTTGTGCCTTCATACTTCAGATGCTGATGCTCCACACTATATTTTCTGTACGGTGTAGTGAGTGCATTCCTGGGATCTTTGCTGCAGAGTGCCCATGGCCTCTGGATTGCTCCACAGTAGACCCTACTAATGTTATCTTTGCATTTAAGCACTGTGTTTTTGTACTACTACAGAGATTGTTCTACCAGTTTTAACTCTCTTCAATCTAATTTCTTTGTTTTTAGATATACCACAAATTCTACCCTCCAGGAAACCCTAGAAAGGTAAACCTTAAAAATCCCACTTTTTTCATTCCCTGGGTTTTCAATGTTTAAACCAACAGTGTTTGTTTTGGTTTTATCCTCAATGTACTGTTATAATGCTGAGCTTACCACTGGAAAACACAGAATGCTACACAGTAAAATTTTTGGGGCTGTCTGATCTTTTTGAGTATTTGTAGAGAATGTCTTTATCTACAGTCTTGTACTTTTGTCCTCACTATTTTGGAGCCTCTTCTAATTAATCCGTATTGCTGTTGTGTTCCACGTCATAGCTGTTGCTTTGTTTGTGTGAATAAATAAGCAGCAACTCTTCACATGAACCACGTGGAAGACACTATTGTTTAGGAGAGCTGGTTTACACACCTTTGATGTAACTAGAACATCCTGACTGAAGACCACTTGCCACAGTGTTTGCTTATTCTTAAACAAAAATCCTCTGTCAGTCGTTTGAGCTGTGCTCACCTGTGGTTGAAAGCAATTTTATTCCATGTCCATGCTTAGAAAATAGCAGCCATGCAGTTTTATCTTAGTGTTCAGCCATGTCCTTATCAGTTGAATGTGCAACTATTTATCCCTTTGAAGAGAAATAAAGGTATGTTATACTCTTATGCCTGTATTGGCATTTGAATAATTATTCCCTTTCCCTCTAAAATACCACCTGAAAAATGTGTGAGAAACTTATAGTTGGCAAGTATGCAACTTCCTCCTTATTCCCTTGGGTTTAGTCCAGTAGTGTTCTGGTGTACACCACTTTCTCTTATGTCAGGTTTGAATAAAGTGAACAAAATCACCAGATTCCAGGATGTTTTGGACAGGAATGTGTTTGCTACCACTCTCATTTTCTTTTCCCTCATCTATTTGTTTGGGTTTTCTTTCCTTCTGCCTGGGTAGCATTTATCTTAGCTGTATTCCTTGGCAAATTAAAAGGCAAGACAGAAGATGATTTACTGCACAGAGAATGAGGTGTACTTCCAGGTATACTTCTCTGGTTTTGTACTGCAAGTGGACAGAAGTTGTTCCTCCTGGTTGTCACTGTCACCTACAGAAGCAGATGTGAGCACTGGGGCTGTGGGAGTCAGATGTTTACAGACTTGTGGCATCATCTGCTCAGGTGCTTATGCTGACTGCATATCTCAGCTCTGCCATTGTTCTCCCTAGGTGTGGAAATTGTTTAATAGAAAAAATGCCTTTTGTTGCATTGATGCATTTCTCTTCTTCAATAAAAGCATTTGGCAGGACTGTCTCCTACTTGTGCTTTGGATTTGCTGGACTTAGTGACATGTTCAAAGTATCAAGCAGAGCAACAAGCTTCAGTGGACAAGTCTGTCACCCAAATTTTCCATGCTATGTTTTCATTTTATTTTAAGTATGAAGGTTTAGAAGCGCTCTGAATTTTGCTGTCACAAATGTTGTATGTGGTCATCCAAAGTATCCTGGTTCAGCTGAGAAGGATGAAGACTAGTCCTGCACCATCTCAGCAGAAAAGAAACATTCTTGATCACTTCCAAACCTTCCAAGCAGCTGCACTCAGCTCTCACGCTGACACTATGACACGAACTGCTACAAAAGTCTCTTGGCAACCCTGTTAGAACTTTAAATGTGTCATAAATTTCAATAAGGCAGGAATATTACAGTGGGAACTGGAGAGGAATTGGAGGGAGTAAATGGCTGAAGCTGGCACTATTTGCCTTTAATCCCTTTTCCATATTCTAACTGGGACAATCTCAGATGCCTTCTGCTGAGCTTAATGCGTGTAATGGAAGAAGCATGGCTCTTGTTTTTAATCTTCTTGGGGACTGGAAGCCCCTTTGAATGCTCTGGTAATCCACTTCCCATGAGAAAGGAGGGAAGAAAGAGGAAAGCCTTTGTTTAAGTTTTTTTTTTTTTATGGGTTTTGGTTGTTTTGTTGGTTTGTTTGCCAAGGTTGCTTGTGTAATTGCTGGATTCTGTGCAACAAAGCTTTTGAATTTAGGAAGCTGGATCTGGCTGTTAGCCTTGCACCTGCTGCAGTGCTGTGTAGTGAAGTTGTGCTGCTGCTTTCCTGTTGTGTTTTGCTCACACTCAACCTGAGCCTTGCATCACCTATGCTGAGGGGGGAAAGGAAGGATTTTCCAGCAAACAGCCAGAAATGTTCCTGCTCAGCAATCATTTCTCTTCTTTTGCTTTCTGCTTGTCCCCTTGTAGCACTGACCAGGGGGACAACTGACTGGTAACTATTTATAGTGGGAATCTCCCGGTTATCCTGACCAGTGATGGCCATTTTCCTTCCCAAGCCTTGTGCCCACACTGTCACCATTCACGAATCCTGTGTTCCTCCCGAGTCCTGCTGTAAAATTCAGTTCCTGTTCTCTTGAAGGCTTAGAGTAGAAATTGCTCCAGTATGGGAGTTACTGTATGTATTAATAGCTGAGGGAAATACATTTTCCTTTAAATTTCACTGACAGAAGTTTACATTAACAAATTAGTTTCAATTTTCTCGTGAGGAAAGTAAAATGGAATATAAAACATTTTATAAATAAGGCAAAGCTTAAAACTATATCAAGATCTCACAAAATTGTGAAAAGAGTGAAAACCATTTTAGTTCTTTAAATTGTATATTTCTAAACTGACAGTCCTTAGAAATTGTAATTGCTTTCTCTTTGCCTGACACTAAGGATGTTCTTTTTATTGTTGTTCAGAAGGTTATCTCTTACTTTTACACCTCTATCTTGTCATGACTCAGTGCAAATTCCAGCATTTTACTTATTTAAAGAGCTTTGAACAAGCTGATGTTTGAGACTAGAGCTTTTTCTTCATTACCTAAATTACATATTTGTGTGGGATGAGAATCAGATGGCAGCATTTTAGAAATGTAGTTCACTACTTCAGTCTTTTGTGCCAGTTATCTGTCTGGTCAAGGCTGTGATATATATGGAAATTAAGAGTTGGCATCTGTAGGCCTCTCTGTTTAAAGCTAAATTGAGTTAATAGAAATAGCCAGAAGTAAGGACTGGAGAAAACCAACCCAAACTGCGAGGCTGAGAGTTGGAAGACAGTGACATGAGGTGGCACTTGGGTATGTCCAAAGCCATGGAGAATAAATGGGCCTTGCAGAAATCCTGTAGAATGATTGAGCACTGTTAACCTTTATGTGGTGTTTGCTGATCCAGCTATATGCACTGCCAGATCCTGGAATTTGGGAAGTGCAAAAGTAGTTTTGTTGGGTTTTTTTTTTTAGGGGTTTTTTTTTTGTTTTTTTTTTTTTTTTCATTAACCTCGAACCTAGCAGTTATAAGGGTAACTGAGGAGCCTTTTAGAGTCTCTGTGCAGGAATCTGTGGCATAAAAACCTCACCAAAATAATTTTCAGGACAATATGATGTCTTTAAAAACACAGTATTTGTCTTTTACACTTTTGCCGTGGAATGTGTTATAGCTATGATCTGTGCCCGGGCAATAGATGGTCCCTCCTCCAAAATTAATTAAGTTTTATTGTCAACCAGTGGAAAGAAGAAAAATTCAGTGTCAGCACTGGTTCTGCAGCTTATAGTAAAACTGCTTCTAGCAGTGTGCACTTTATATTGCCTTTTTAGCTGTGTTCATACTTAGCCTTGATGTGCATCAGAGGTCTTTTGAGCTCCTTTATGAAGACAAAAATATAATGTAACTGCATAGCAAATGAATGGGTTTTGCCTTTTTTGTGCTTATGCTTATTAGAAGTCCCAGAGGAGGCTGTTATTAACACAGAGGGTATTTGCATGTTCCTGTACTTAAAAGCTACAACCAAGATTTTCAGTTGTAAAATAAACATTTATTTTATAAAGTGTAAAGTTCTACTCAGAGCACTGCAATCAGAAGACAGAGATGTACTGATTTTTAGGTAGAGTCGAGCAACGTTAGGGATTTAGTTTTAAATATCTGATCCTCACTTGATGTAAAAAGGACAACTTACTTAAAAATGCTACAAAATTTTATGTAAATCATATGTGAAAATTGGGACAGGTGGAGTAATTAGATGCAATTTGCTAGGTGGTAAAGCAGGGCAATGTTCCACAGTTGTGTGTGTTTAAAAGCATTATCAGAACTGTGAGTTCCTATTTAAGTTTTGTCTGCTGTGCAAATGTGAAAACTCCCAATCATGGGGGGAAGGAAGGGTTTTTTTTCCAGTATTCAGGAGTATAAACCAGTGAGCTAGCACAACTGTTTCTGACAGTTGAATATTGCTTTAGCTGGGAACTTATTGTACACTATTCCTTTCAGAACATTGTCATAAATACATAAATCATAAATTAATGGTTCTCAGCAAGACAGGCTGTTCTTTCAAGTTTTAGTTAGATCTGATTTGTCTTACTCCATTCAATCAGACAATCATATAGTAAGTAGGAAAAAAGTTGCAAAGCCCCTTGGTAAATAAGTACCACAGAAATGTTGTTGTAGTGGCCGCCAATAACATCAACAATCAGCAGAATCCTACCATTTATTTTTTCCTAATATCAGTGACCTGTGGTTTGGGGTTTTTTTTTTTAACTTATTTGGCTTTTTGAAAAGAAGTGTTTTCTACTGGTTGTTTCTGTATTCCTGTGTTATTTTTTTTCCAGTAGGGATAAAGCCCCAACCCAGTAACTGTTGTTAGCACTTTCTGCCTTTCTTTCAAACAGATTACCATTTTGAATTTTTCTCCTCTAATTACAAGTAAGTTTTTTTTTATTATTATTATTTTCTAATGCAGCCATTTCATATGCAAAGTGCTGGGCAGGAGGTTTATATTCCAACATAATTTCCTGGCTTCTGAAGTAACAGGGCAGAGTGATGCCCCAGCAGAAGATGGCAAAGCTTCTGGGCTGGCCTCCAGACTTCCATTATGTGATCAGTTTGCTCCATCTGGGCAGCACCTGTTGGAGGAGAGGTAATGAGTGAAACCTCACTCCAAGCAGTGGCTGCTCACAGAAACAATCCCCAAGGACAGGGAAACCCCTACACTGTGGCAAACCTTGTTTTAGCAACATCAAGAAATCACCCAAAAGGAGGAAAGAACTGGTGGAGTTTGCCTGAAGATTCAGGGGTGCCAGTCACTTTGGTGCAGTCTTCTTTAGACAAGCAGATGACTTTGTGCTTCTTATGAATAGAAACTACCCTGAATTCTCACGTCCTGCCTCCTGCAGAACTGCCTGGCTTCCTTGGAGTGGGAGACAGGGAAGTTTTCTGTCAAAAACAGACAGAGAAGCTGTGTAACATCTATTGCAATTTTTTTTCAGTCGGGTCAGAATCATGAAAGGATTTAATTTCTTCCTATTATCCCTTGAGACAAAGCTGAGGAACGAGATTGCTGCTAATCCGAAAAGTATGAGAAATTGAAAAAAATACTGTCCCAGAGAGGTTTAAAAGAGGATGAACCCAAAGCTTTGGAGCTTGTGAGGAAGAAATTCAAGCAGTAACTGCTCTGCAGTGGTAGTCTGTGACCAAGAAACATTCTACCATGGGGGACAAGAAGGTCCAGCTGCAGAAGGGGCTGAACTGGCTAGAAGTAGGAATGTCAGAGACACAATGGATCCCTGTATGGGACTAAAAAAAATATGATGGCAACTCTCCTTTATGCATATAATGTAACTGGGTACTTGTGCAAAGGGAAAGATGGGATTGGACTTGTAGAGAAATTCCACTGTCTGTTCAGCCTGATTGCAACCAATCAACCATCTGATAAGCTGTTACAAAAAGTGATCAGTGTGGTCCATTTTGAATTTGTCAAAAATACTGACAACTTGAAACAGTTTTTGCTAGCAAATTCTTGCAGCTTGAAATGAAGTTACGTAAATTGGTGCTGTTTCAGTGCTTTAAAGTTGTTGCATACACTGAATATGCTAAAAACTTGCACATTTCTCTACATGTTAATAATAATGATGTAGCCCTGAAGCGTTTATGACTTCCCCTGGAGCTTTAGAATCAGGTGGAGTTTATCAAATCACTTACTGGTTTTGTAGATTTTGAAAATGGGCATCTTAAGTATAACATTTCTGGCTAATAGTCATTGGGAATTTCAACGTGAGTTAAACTGCCTTTCTGGCAACAGAACTGTATAAATATAAGCTGAAATTGCTCTGAAGCACAAGGCCACAGGCAGACAGTGAAATATGAACCTTACTGATGCAACTTATGGGAAGCTGTTCCTGGTATTGCCTCCTGTGATCAGAACACATTTTTTGGTGTTGAAGGCACTCAAGGTCCTTCTTGCAGCAAGGAGATCCTGCAAGTGTGGCTATATAAACAATGTGGAAATGGCATGTGGATAATGTGTAAGATTTTCTCATGAGGAAAAACCAGAGAGTTGAAAAGGTCCTTTAAACAGGAATGCTAGTTCATGTGGCACAGCAAAATATCAGGAAAGTGGGAATATTTTTCCTTCTGGTAATGATCCACTGCATTGTTAGGGCTTAACTAGTGAGGTGAGTGAAAAGTAATACTAAAGGAAATGGTTTCAAGGTCAATGTCACAATGGCAGAGCTTTCAGTCTTGCTGTTGTTTCTCCTGCTTAGAATAGAAATATATTCAAAGCAAACATTGAACTGAAATTTTTGACATCCTTTTTTTTTTTTTTTTTACGATCAAGTTTACTGTTGAGGGCTTGCTTCTTTTGAGAGCTCCCAGATTAATGACAATGAAGTGAACAGTGAGAAGCACTGTTTCAAAGCAGTGAACAGAAATGAGAAAAACAGAGAAACAAATACAAGAACTTAGTTCATAGTTGTTATAGTAAAAATTGTATCAGTAGGCCTCCTTTAATGCTCTGTGTCAGTTTCAGTTGTTGATGAATGTAGAGAGGTTTTTGTTTTTCCTAAGGTGCTTTCATGGCTGTAATAATTCACCTATTTTGAGCTTGAAATAACTTCACACTAATTTCTCACATTTAAAGTTTTAGAAAAGCAGTGTTTGTTTTGAGGAGGTTACACATGAAATTGAAAGTTGACCAAATATCAACTTGGGATCCTAAAAATTATTAGAGGAGGCCACTTATAATAGTAGTGGGAAGCAAGCACCCTAGTTTGAATTAATAAGGAAAGATTGGGCAGCCCTAAAGGCTAATAAGTGTTTTGGATTTTCAAACTCAATCTGTGTTGGTGGTGTTGAAACCAATGCCAGTGTTCTTACTCATGCCATCATATGGATTACTTGAACCTGTGAATTACAGGTTTTTAACAGTTTTGGCTAGAAAGCAGCAAATCGTACTTCCATGTGCTCCAGACAACACTGTGACTTTTATTTGCCATGGAAGATGCTACTAAATGTGATGGTAAAATGCTCTTTGGAGACCAGATGAGTTGATATTTCCAAATATTCCATGCATGAATCTTGTTTGGTATGACTGAGGAGATGCAGGTGATGGTTTGCCGCTCTCCATACAGAAATAGATGATGGAGCAAGATAAGGATCCTGAGCTGGGGAGAAGGAAAGAGCTTTTCAGCCCCTAGTTTACCTCTCCAGTCAGTTTCTTTAAGTTATCTGGGAGCCAGGGATTGCTGTGCTGTAGCTGTCATCCACTTCTTCAAGCAGACCCTTGCCTTCCACTGGCACATTGGAGAGTTTAGATGATGTCTGTTGTCCTTATGTTAACTTATTTTTTCTGCAAAAGCCTTGCAAAAAAGCATCTGTCCTTCCAGCAGATACTTACACCAGTACAATGGCTGAGACTCCTCATGGGAGTTTAGGACTGCCATTGCAGAAAATTCCCAAGAGAGCTTTATGTCCATAAATAATAGATGACTATCCATAGATAATTGGTGACCACTGAAGAGTATTTAAGTAAATGTTTTGTACAGCAAAGCAAAATACAGTTTAGAGCCCTAGGGAAGGATACTGGTTGAATGAGATTGTAGTAGTGGATTGGTATCTGAGAAAATGAACAGTTTTTAAGTTTAAATTTCTGACCAGAAGGGCTTCCTTTTAACATTCTTGTGCCTTGGGGGGTGCAAACTTTTCTATATCCACTAAGTGTCTGGTGTTACCTGGTGTTTGCAGCATAAATACCCAAGTTTTCTTTAACCCTGAAAACCTGTTGAAACTGGAGGTTATTATCCCTTAATTGGACAGTAAGTTGGCAGTAGGACTGTAATACCTGGTATAATGATCTTTTCCTATCTCAAATTTTGGCTAAGGTACTGTATCCTTTCAGGTATTTCCTAAAAGGAGTGTTGGAATCTTTTCAGAGTCTATGGAGAGTCTGGAGTCCCAGCACTGAGGTTTCTGTACATCAATATTACTTGTTGTGAATTTTGATTGCTGCCACTTAAATAACACAGCATCATGAAGGGTGCTTTTTAAATAAACCTCATCCTCCTGATCCCAGCTTCTTGGAGAGATCTGAGTTGTAACTACTGGACTTTTGGAACCAGGGAACGTGCTTTCATTTGTATTTTAATTCTCTGCCATCATTTACAAGGTTATTTGAATCCTGTGGTGCTCATTTACAGATTTTTAGTTCTTCCTCTACATTGGAGTTACTATATTTTTCATATTTGTAACAGTAAAGATTAATCTGAAGTGAAAACGAGCCTGAATTGTTACAAAGAGCTGTTCAGCAGCATCTTCCCTGGTTTGACAGACAGACAAAGCTCTTTTCCTTTCCTCCTGCCTTTGTTCACTTAAGCAGTTCTGCAGCGCCAGTGTAAAAGTTGCAGATTGAAGCTCCAGGCCTTAAGTGCACGTTGCATATTGCTCTTCATGCATAAGATGTGCATGCCATAACGACAAAGTCCATCTTAACATTTTAGCTGCTCCTGTAGAGGCTTCCTTCTCCCACTCACCTTCCAGCTGATAGGAGGAATAGAAAAATACATTGGGGATAAAGAGAACATGCTGGTTATAGCCATCTTTCACTGACATTTTTCCTTTCAATTTTTTGGATCCCTCCAAATATTTTTTTTTTAATTTTTTCTGTTTCCCCTAGGATTTCCTGATTTGCAAAACCATTTAATTCTCATGGTGAAGATTTCAGAATGCCAGTGCTCCCTCATGCTCAGTTCTACAGAGCATATTATTGCAGCGTGGGTGTCTGGCCTTGGCCACGAGGCCTGTGCACTGGCTGCAGACAGCAGTGATTGTCCTTGGCTGGTGTTCTCCAGATGCCCACCCAGCCCTGCTCTCACTGCTCCCCCTCAATAGCAGAGGGGGAGGAACTAAGGGGGAAAAGTTTGTGCATGGAGGTGAAGGCAGGGAGATCACTTGCCAATTACCATCATGGGCAAAAGCACGAGTTGGGAAAGATTGTTTTCTTGCTAAGATGGAAAATCTGTATTCTTTATGATCAATTTGATTTTTTTATTGCAGAAACCAGACAAGAATAGAGTCATGTACACCTGCCCCCCGCACCAAGTGCTTCACTGTTTTTTTGGTAGACTTTATTCCTTAGTCTGAGCTTAAAGGAAGGGCAGTTTTAGGTGGTGCTTGTCCATGGTTTGGGTTTTATTTTTTAATTTGTACATTTAAATAGAGAATGTTTTTGTGTAGTTCCAGGTTTGAAAAGATTCTTTGGAGTTCTGTAGACATAGGTGATGGTGTTTGTTTTAAATCTTTGTAATGTGTGTTAGGCACAAAGCTGTACATGATTACAGTGTTATAAATCAACAGATTGTAGGAAGAAACTCTTAATTTTGATTCAGGTCTGTTGAAGAAAATATTTGACAGATCTTGATAGATGGAAGTTGTTGCTTTTGAGCTGTGTGTAAATTAACTTCATAATTTCAATTAAAAGTGTATATTTTTAATGACAGGTGCAGACCCAGGGCAGCCCCATATAATTGATTGATTGTTGTTTTTGGAAAAGAAAAATCTTTTTTCATGTTGGGAAGAGATGAAACTTCAAACTACTTTTACTCTTTACATTAGATTTAAGAAAAAAAAAAACACACCAAAGCTGAAAACATTTGTTGCTATGAGATGTTGAGATTCTCTGGGACACCACAAATTATGGGCACAGGGTGAGGGAGAAAATAAATGTAACAGTCTCTCTCTTTATACTACTGAGTGACTAGATTTAATGAATTTTGCTGTTTGACCTCTTACACACTCCCTCCAGTTTAGTCTCTCTTGTCTCTCCATTATCTGTGAATTTATTCCCATCCACGTATCTTCTAATGAGAGAAATCTAATCATGGCCAGCATACAGCCTGGAATGTAAATAGGATATATCATCTGGTGCTCTGTGAAATAATTATGGCCATCATTTCACCTCTTTTTGTATGTGTTGTAGCTGGACCAAAAACTCTACTGCTCTTGTTGTTGGAGATGTTAAAAAGACCCCAACAATAAACAAAACGCCCAAACCAATAATTAGTTTTTCATGAAAACAGCCTAATTT
Source organism: Leptocoma aspasia (assembly GCA_013399835.1). NCBI lineage: Eukaryota > Metazoa > Chordata > Aves > Passeriformes > Nectariniidae > Leptocoma > Leptocoma aspasia. The sequence goes on from VXAX01003556.1 coordinate 1,445,993, forward strand.
TTTGGCACCTTTTCCTTCCTAAAACATGGAGCAAGAGAAAAATATTGTATAAGAGGCAGAAGTGCAACAACCCCTCTTTTTTCTGCCCCTGGCCCCAAATTTTTTTTTCCTGGTCATGTTTTTTGTCAGAATGCAAAATAACTGAAACACATAAGGAAAATTTAATCTCTGGAGGGCAAAAATTCTAATGTGATAGTTTATATAAGCTTATTTACCTCAGGACTATATTGTAGTTTAGCTGTCTATGTGGAAATATAAACAGATTTGTATAGATAATATTGCAATAACTGTTAACAGTGTAGACTGGGGTATCAAATTTGGGGGTTTTGTCTTTAAGAGGCACTTGGGCAGATGACTGTTAAACAGGTCCTATACACACTTAAGGAGCTGTTGGGCCATAATAATAATGAAACTAGAAATAATTTTTGTTTTATCCCTCAGTGGAAACTTCATGATTTAATGTTAAGCATTTTAGTGCTGTGACTTAGTGCTTCTCTTGCAGTTTTAAATTGATGCTTACAGCGGATACTTGTGATATTATGATTTAAATTAAAAGGTAAGAAATTAAGAAATTGTCACCTAACCAAAATGTCACGAGGCCCATTTTTTCTCTCTAATTAGGCAAAAAGCTGCTAGATAGCTTACTGTGTTGTTATGCTCCAAATGTGCTCCCAAAATGGAGTTGTTCCAACATTACTTTTTTGCCCCCATGTTTAAAAGAACAGCTTTTCTTGCTGCTGTGATTTCATCAGTGAAATTTGGAGGAGCGTCTGGCTTAAAAAAAAACGTTGCAACCTGGGGCCTTAGAATCAAAGTTAAATTTGGGTTGTTCAGCACTTACTAGTTGGGTGAATTTGTGAATAATCTGTCATGAAGGCTTCTACCATTCCCCTGGCTTGTGAAGCCCCTGTCCTTTTCACAGTGCTTGTCACAATAAGCACTGTCCTGGGGAGCAGAGGCTGCACCACACCTGTGCGGGGTCTGCTCCGTGCCCACCTTCCGTTGCCCCACATACCTGTCCTAATGGGGTTGGTGTTAGGCTGGATTTGAGAGACTCTGACCACAGCTGTGAGGCCCTGTTGTCTGACAAACACCCTGGTGTGTCACCCTGTGGTGCCAGCAGCCCTGGCCAGCCGGCGTGGTGGCACCGTGGCGAGGTGACACACACCTGCCCCTGGCCATGCAGCTGCCACACAGCCTGTGAAAACCTGCCCTGGGTGGTGTCCTCTTGCAGCCTAAATGCAAACATGGGGAGACGCTGCACGCTGGGAAGCACCCTGTGCTGGCAGGCCAATGTCTGAGTCCTGCCAGGGTGCTGAAGGAAAGGGACATTGAAATACCTTGTCTGAAATATTGCTTTGTTAGGGTGGGGCTTCTCTGCCCCGCACTGTGGTCCTGCGGAGGTTTGTCCAAAATGGGCTGCTCTCACTCCCATCCTTCCTCTGCAAGACTGTTCTGACAGCAGTATGTGTGCTTAGTATAAAACTTGCTGTCTTAGCTTAGCAAAATGGTCTTTCTAGGCTTACACTTATAAGAACGCTTCTGAAAAAACAAGATTTAAAAAAAAAAGGATTTGCAAACACGACAGGAGTGAAATCAAAACTAGAATCTTTCATTAATTATCTCAGCTGGTAAATAAGAATTTATAGAGTTTGGATATAAAGTATGTTCTCTTTATGTAACTGTGTTTTCAAATGCAGTTGGCAGAGAATTAACTGTGCTAACAAATTTTGCAAATTTTGCAAATTTTTCTGTGATATGATTCTTTTTTCCTTACCTAATTTTCAGTTCGGTGTTCCCTTGTTAATGGACTGGAGTTCTTGCAAATTTCAGCTACTGAAGGATGTTTCAAGGCAAGCTAATTTACCCCCTGAAGGGAGCGAGGGAACGAATTTAATATCTTAGCTTGCTTTCTCTCTGAGAGTAACTTCCCAGCCACTCTGGACTTCACTCCCAGAGTCCCTTCAGTTCTGTCCTCAAGGGATGTGTTTGTCCTCGAGGCTCTTAAATTCAGTTAGCTAACATATGTTAAAGTAATTGTGAAGGCAAGACAGCTTGGTTTTGATTCATGTTAGCATCTCATGTTCATCCCTAGACTTAATACAAAAGTTAATTTTACCTTTTTAACCTGAGTTGTTTTGCCATTGCTTGTATTTAATTCTGTTAGCTTTTTAAAAGCGAGAATATAAAGGTGAGAATTTTATCTAATATAGGTATCTGTCCTCCTGAAAGAGTTGTAGTTACTTCTTTCCTGCTAGCACAGAAGAGTGAAGCTCTCTTCATCCAGAGTTTGTTCAGAGGGCTCTTATTTCTTTAGTTGATTTCTGCTTCTGCCCTGGAATATTGTTCCAGGACTTCCATTTAGAGGGAGGGAGGAGATGGTGGGGCAGATCTAACCTACAGCATGGAATTTTAGGCCAAGAAAATCTCCAGGTTGGTAGTTGAGTTTATAGTGGACTCTGCTGGCAACTGAGTATGGTGGCTAAGTGGTAACCACCATGATATTCTCATAATCTTAGCCTGAAGGTAAGTGGGTTTTGTTTTGGGCTGTTTGTATGTTGACATGGGATGGTGGACTCTTTCACATGTGCAGCTTTGCAAACAAGAGCAGATTGGTAAATATGCTAAGTTAGATGTCAAGTGTAAGTTAATGAAGTCAGTAATGCCAATATTTAAATTGTAATTTTCTTAAACTGCCGTTTTTGCTCAGATTATGGATTTGGAAAAGCAATCAAGACTGAGCTGAAAACGTATTCCTTAGCTTTTAATGTTTTCACGAAGTACTTCCTTTCATATTTGAAAGGAAATTGACTTTTGGTTTTAATTTTGTAAGAGGAAGAGGAGTAAAGTTAATTTGCCTTCCATAGTCGCAGTACAAATTCCATTCCTGTCTAGGTAATACTTGGTTTAACCTTGAGTTTTGGCTGCTTATAGTATAGGATATTGCTCGAGGAAGAACTAAGCAGTTTATCTGCAAAGTGATCCTACGGTTAATGCTGAATGCCATAAGTTTTTTCTTAAATTAAGCTTGTGGGTTTCTACACGTATTAGGAGCAGGCTGGCTTTTTGGCTGGCCTGCTTTCTCCATGCTCTGAGTCCTGTAGTTAGGATTTGGAATTGCTTGGCTGTTTGGATTTGGATGGTGCTTTGGTAAAGCAAGGAACTACCACAGCCGTTCTTTTTAAATCCCATTGCACGCGGTTACAAAACAGGTTCCCAAAAACAAGTTGTGTCCCCCTCACTCCTCGCATGCAAGTCACTCCAGCTTATAAATAGAACTGTCCTGATAGACAGAACTTGGCCCACCCTCTTGTCCTCTTATGCGAGTTATTTTGATTTAAAAATAGAACTGTCCTAGAACTGATACGTATCGAGGAGGTTGGGAAAGTTCACTCCTGGACACTGCTGTGGTTAAGCAGCAACAGGGAGCAGTGTGCGTGTTCTCATCACCAATCCAAAGGTTTCAAAGCACAGGAGCACGAACTTCCCTTTTCCAAGGTGCTGTGCATTTCCTTAGGATTAGATTTCTGCACGTTGTTCCTTTGGTTTACCAAATAATCCACAAAATACACCGAAATATGTGCACCTCCACAAAGAAGTAAATGTTGTGAACGTTGGAAAGATGAAATTGCTTCTGTGAGCAAGGGCTGCCTAGACAGTAGATAGGAGCTGTAATTTGTAATTTATTGAACTGCTGCTTTGAGCATAGCATTACTGCAGTGTCTTTAAGCATATGTTCTTTCTGAATGCCAATGCTTCCTTAGCATATTTTGAGGTAATTCTGCCTTGGTATTTGCTCTTAGTTTTGTTTGCTTTTTTTCCTTTAAGCTAATTTCTAAAACTTTAAATTTCCCTTGTTTTCTGTTGATTCTTAAAAATACAGAGTTTTTTTAAGTTTATGGTTTTTTGCTTGTCAAACTTTAATGTGCATAAGAGACTTTTCTTGGGTGTTTGAAAATCTTAATTTTTCCAGGCATTCTTCTTTGGCATTTCTCCTTCCACTTCAATTGCCTTAGGCATCTAAATGCACAGAGTTACACTGAGCATGCCAAAAGCCTAGGGATGGAAGAAGGATAATCTGAATAATTTCCATACTGTAATTTAGAGACGGTCTGATGTCAGCAGTCGCTTGATAGTAGTTTTACTATCAAAGTTAATTTCTGGCTCTGCAGAGGAATAAAGTTGAAAGGCATGAGTTGAAGAAGGAAAAATAATTTATTCTTTCTTTATTTTTTCCTTCCTAAAAGCCTTCCCTTAAGAAATCTGTTGTGTATTTCTATTAAGTACTCTTATATCTAGTGCTTATCTGCCTCTTCTGCCTCCTTACCTGGTAAGGAGTAAATGAAAAACAAGACCTCATAAAAGTGTCTAAATGTTGACAGATGAATGATTATTTCAAGTGGTAGAAGAGAGATTCATTACATTTCTTTTCAGCAGGGTTGCTATGGTTAGCTGAGCAATATGGGAGGAGAGGAGTGTGAGAGCTTTTCCTACCTCTCTGAGCATCTTGTGACTATAAAATTCTTCTATTGCTTATCTAGATTTTTCCTTCACATTCTAAATATACCAGTGCTTGGGAGATTACTCATTTTCGTTAAAATGAGAAAGAAAACATAAAAAATTAAAGGGATTCTGAAGTAGGGCACTGATAATTCAAAATCTTCAGTGCTACCTGAGTTATGGACAAGATGTGATGTGTCCTAAGACCTTAAAAACAGTTTCCATCTCATGGGCTGGACTTGGAGGTACCCATTGGAATAACTGAATTTCAGTGGGAGCCTGTGATAGTCCTCCCTTGGCTGCCTGAGATCAGGGAATGGTTTGAAAGTGTCAGCATCTGATAGCCAACAAATGGCTCTGGGAAGAGGCAGTTTTTTTTCTTTTCTATTGCTGAAGAAGCATGACTGTTTATAACATTTTAATTTAAAAAGTAATACAAAATTGCTTTTTCTGCATACAATTAGCGGAGCATGCCACAAATTAGAGGCTTTCTTTTAGCTAGCTAGTGTAAGGGATCCAAGCCTGAACTTATTTTTAAGATCACACAGTTAATTGTACTTGAACTCTACCTATTTGGACTTAATTCAGAAAACAATGTATTGTCCAGGCAGATGCACACGTAGTAGAAAATTGTCTTGAAGAGAGGAGGTTTGCTTTGCACGTGCATTAAGGATAGGATGTTATTTTGATCGTTTAAGCATTGTTTTACCTACTGTTAACCAGCAGAGAGCAGCTTAGTTTGTAACATAACATATAGAAAAAGTGAAATTGGCAAGGGCTGGGGTGCTTTTTCGTTCTCTGAGATGGCCATTAAAAGCAAACTACCTGTGAAAATTAAACTCCTGTGTTTGTGCATTATCGACAGTGTTTGTGTTTTGTACTGAAATATTGTAAGTATGAATTTCATCGTATGTTGGTGACTTCAGTGAAGATTCAAGGTTAATTTTGGGTAGTGTTTTGGCAGTGCTTATTTAAACTCTGCACTGTATGAGGTGCGGTTCCTCAGAGTACCAACCTTGCCAGGCTGATGTGGGGAATGAACTCCCCAGTTTGGAGCCCCAGGGTCAGGTGGTGCCAGTTTGTTTCCAGCCCATGGAGACGGCGAGCACAAGGACTTGTTGCCAGCACACAGAAAACAGCTTCCATCTGATGGTGCTGTTGTGGTTGCTCACTGAAAAATTCACTTGTAGGGAATGATCCAAGGAGAAAGCTTTCAGGCAAATAGCATTATGAATCAGTGCATTACATCTTCTTCTTTTCTTAGTCTGTGGTACGTGTGTTGTTTGTCGTGAGTGAAATGCTGCTGAAAGGAGGGTGAAGGGCGAGAAGATCTGAAAGAGGGAAGGCAGGAGGATCCTGATATGAACCTCAACCACCCCCAAAATGCACGTATTAATTGGTCGTTGCCTGTTTAAGGAAAACCTCAATATGCAAACAAACAGAAAGCCAAGTATCACCCCCACCCCCTAACCCCCAGCAAAATAACAACACAGAAAACCCTCTCATTGTCACTTCTGTCAACCTCTGATGTGACTGATTTCACCTCAGAAATGGGCAAACTCAAGTCCGCAGTATGAGTACAGAGGATGGGGCTGTTGCAGGATGTGTGATACCTGTTCCACCTCTCACCTTCCCTGCAGGGGATCCTAAGGGGCAATGTCAGTGTAGGGATCTGTGGATGTGCCTCGAGAGGTGCACAGCCCGAAATGTGGTGATGATGTAATTCAGACGTGTGGGATGGCTGCTGTCATGGCTGTTGGTAGTGTGTGGCTTGTGTGTAATATGTCTTAATGGGCACAGAGGGGAGAGAATTATTGCTTTGAAGTCTCTGACCTCTCCTGATTTATTTATTATTTTTTTTCCATGAGACTTGTAGGGAAGTAGCCAAAGCATTCAGCAGGAGTAGGTGGCAGCATGTGGAAACACGATCTGTGACTTGCCAGTCGTGCACATACATGAGGCACGTAACACTTGTGTGAGAGCTGCCTTTGCAGGGACCCTGCAAATCCTGTCATAGGAACAGGCGAACAAGGGAGGAGCAAGCTCGCACAGGCAGGAATAGTTGTAAATGTGTGTTTTGCTGAAACGCTGTTGCCGCTTTTATGAGATGAATAATTAATATTGCAAAGCTTATTGTTCAGAGTGGCAATTTTCAGGTCCTTTGGACGGGGATAAAGAGCTGTTGGAAACGTAAACATCTCATCTAGCAAATTCTTCAGCGGCGTGTTGTGCCTTTTATTGTTTGGATCTGCCTGGGAGTGGCTTTAAGATCCAGTAACCCGATCTTTTATCACTCTTGGAGGCTTCCTTTTCTGGTATGCCCTGATGCATTCAACACATGTCGGTATTGTGCGCGACCGGCAGCCCGGGCGATTCGGGCTCACTTTCCGTGTCCGCGAGAAACCGCAAATCATGCTCTGGTGAGCCCTGCGAGCCCTGCCCGCTTGTGCGGCTGACTGCTGCCTGCCTCAGCAGCCCCGCCGGAGGGACGGGCAGCGCTCGGGGGCACCGAGCGAGGAATCGGGGACCCGAGCTCATCTCGGGAGTGAGGACTGGCTGAGCAGGAGAGAGGAAACCGCCTTTGCTCTTCTTGAGAGGGATCGGACTGATGTGAGAAGAGCCCTTTTCTCGCGGGGGGAAGCAGAGCGGCTCCCGGCGGCGCAGGAGGAGCGGAGCCTGCCTTTCCGAGCAGTTATTCTGTTACTTGTCTGAGAAGCGTCAGCAGATGGACTTTGGCTTCAGCGCTGCGAATGCTTGAGTGGCTTTGCATGTTGGAATACAAGCAGTGATCTCTTTTATTCCCCTTCCCCTGTACGTTTACCTGCTGAAAAATGAGCGAGGAAGCAAAGGAGAAAAATGCTAAACCGGCTCACAGGAAAAAGAAAGGAAAAAAGGTAACTCCCTGTACAGACAGGCTGCTGTAATTCTCTTTTTTGACTCGTTTTGTGTTCGACCTATTTGCTTCTGGGTGTGGAGTGGCTTTGGTTTGATAATTTGTTTTGAATAAGGATGGTGGTAGAATCAGGATGGTTCTGTTTATGCTAGATGCTGATGGGTGTGTTCTTTGCTGGAATCAGTATTACCATTGCAACTCAGTTGTTTTGCATTATTTTAGTATTCCTGGCTTTAAATATATGTTAGTTACAGAATTTCAATATGATTATAGTTTTCACAGTGTATTCCAAACACAGGATTACAAATAAACAGGTATCTGAATGAAGCCTTTTCCAAAGGAGAGACTGATAATCAACATGTGCTCATGTAAATGGATATTATGGACATGGCTAAGAAAAACGAGTTTACAATAAGCATTAATCTTATGAAAGCTATGGTTTTTTCTGTGTGTCACTTTGATCACTTTTATATATTTTTGGGGCTTGAAAATACTGTGGCCAGTTAAATTCTGGAATAAAATTCCAGTTTCAGTGAGACTAATTTCTCTTATGGTGTAAGCCTTTTGCCTGAAACTGTGCTTAAAAGACAAATTTGATAATTACCTTCTATGTTGCAGTTTTTTGCTTTCCTGATATCCATGTAATTTCTACCTCCCACTTGGAAATGGATGATTTTCATGTGTTTATACTCAAAAAAAACCAGATTGCTAAATCTAGGAAGTACACTTCTTCAGCTTTTTCTAACTTGTTTTAAATATTAACTTGGTATCTTAATTTATAATGTGAATTTCCTTGACTGCTGTAGAAAAAGACATCTGAAAGGTTTATCATTGTTGCAGAGAATATATTCAGACTCCCACCCTTTATTTTCTGAGCATGTGTTTGCCTTCCTACCATGTCAAAGTGTATGACAGCCTCATAGTTAATCCATTTCCTTGGTGAAGGATTCAGTACAGATTGTTGAAAAAGCAAATTAAACCATATTGGCCCGTCTATTCTCCCAGAATTGAAAGGAGCAGCCTTGGAAGGAGGCATGGAAAAATATAATTGAAATCACTTTTAATGGTAAATTAGGATACCTTCCTGACATATGTTTCTGTCAGGGATGATGGGTTGCCTCAGGACTAGGAGACACATTTACACCTAAATTCTGGGGTGGTTTTAAAATTTTGACTGTTAATATTTTACCATGTTATAGAAATCATTTTTATGGTGTCCAACAATGTAGTTTATGGTTTTATAGCACATACCACTTTCTATGGCTGAAGCTCATACAGATGAGCCATGTATTGTAGAGGACCAACTCAACTGCCAACAAGACAGAGCAGCCCAGCGGATTTAGGATTAAGCAAACTTTGGAGTCTGAGTGGCTGTTCCAGCAGTGGCTGGTCACAGTCTGCTTGTACTGTCACCTGGAAAAGGTGATGTTTCTGTGGGCACAGCTGCCCTGCCCAAATCCCGCCTCTGCTGACTGGTACGGTGTCATTGGTCTCTGGGGGGTGGATGGAGGAAACAGTGGGACACGTTTCCATTTGTGAGCTCCTGCTGTGAGCAGGGGACACCACAGGGAGAGCCCCAGTGCTGGATGTCTGGTGAGGTAACGGCCAAGGCTCCCCGTCGTGCCTCGAGCCTTGGCCACGCGAGCTGCAGCCACTGCCGGGGCGTGACTGCAAACCTTTCCCTTCCAACACGGGCTGGCTGGGGCTTCTTAAACCTGCAGGAGCCGTGTTTCCCTCCTCAGTTTGGTTTTTCCTTGGTGCAGCTGGAACCCTGGAGGCAGCTGGGATGAGCTGTGTTGGGCTGGAGCACGTCTCTCATGACTAGCTGCACGTTGAGGCTGCTTCCATGTCAGTGTTGGACACGGGCTCGACCCAGGATGGCCTGATGGGAAGAGAGCTACTCTATTTTAAACAGGCAGCAATCATTTTTCTGGTCTTGGCAGAAATTTGCCTTTCTTTTCACCGTGTGTTTGGGGGAAGGTTTTAAATTTATTGTTTTGATTCAGAAGATGAATCCCTGAGTGGCCAGTGAAGGTGTACTTGAAGAGCATTACCGAGCTAACCAAGAGGAGTTAGATAAACAAATGGTATTTGGCTGTAAACTCCTGAGCCAGGTGAAAACTTAACTGGGTCTGTGCTTCCAGAGAGTTATGCCACCTGTCCATCCTAAAGAAGGTATCCTGAAATGGGTATTTCCTGCCTTCCTGTTCTCTTCAGATACTTCCTTTCTTGGCAGCTGTGCTTTCTCCATATTTAGCCTTTCCCTTGCCTTCTGTCTCATTTATCTCTAGAGTTGAGTGGTGGCAAGTCTTCCTTCTGGTCTTTGACTGCCGTTCATATCCCATTCCCTCTTCATCCGCTCTTGTTTTTCCTGTTCTTACACAATTTCTGAAATAAATATGCAGGAGGGGGAACAAGGAAAAGGTCACACAATTTGCTATAGGGTAAACGCAACCAGCAGTGTGTGTTCAGATTTTCTGGAGTTGTATGATTAGGTTGTACCTCAAAAATAAACCTTCACCTGGCAACCAGGGTGTCACTTCTGAGTATAAAAACATGCAGTAGCGTGTCTGCATTTAGAACAGATTGGCCAAAGGAATAGATTTTCAGCAAGTATGCTGAAAATACCAGTCTTGGTGGGGAGGATAAAGATAAGAAACCACCCAGGAGGTGTCATTGAGATTTGTTATGAAGGATGGGCAATTTAGATGAAAGCAGAACAATGCTTTGTTTTAGCACTGTGGTATTCAGTGGGGATACAGCTTTTCAAAGGATGATGAAGGTATCACATCAATATTTATTGCTGAGGCTACACTGGACAGGATTAGCTCTGATGGAATAGGAAGCCTAATTAGTTTCTCTGCTTCATCCGTCAGGGCTCCTCCCTACCAGCAGCCTGTGCCTCTTGTGCCTGAGCTTCAGTTGTCCTGCAATTTCCAGCCACACTTTTACAATGTCAGTGTTTTGAAACTGTCAAGTTGAATCCCATGGCATTATGGAGGGGCTTTATCCTGTATGTTTGTGTCATTACTTCCCAGTAAATTTTGGACTCTCAATTATAGGAGAGCACTGAACTCAGCTGTCATTAGAGATGTAAGATTTGTTTTGCTTTTTAACAAAAGAGTGTTCTTTCCTCTTCCCCTTCAAACTCCAATAATTAAATTAGCCCTGAAAATTCCTTGGTCCTCTGAAGCTTTCAAAGATAATCAGAAATGCAGGAATTAAAAAAAAAAAAAAAAACCCCACCAAAAAAAACTAGACCAGCTCAAAACTTCTGTAGTATTGTTTTTTCCTACTTCATTTCATGGTTATTTGTTGAGCACCAGTCACTTCTGAGTAGTGAGAAATTTCACATTAAACTCTCATACCAGAAGCTTTGCTGAAAATGCATATTTTTGTTTTGAGAAATCTTTTTTTTCCCCTTCTTCCTCTGCCTCCTCCAAGATCTTTAGAAAACCTGCACAATTACTGTTGCTGATGTCTCTCAGTGTATGTATTGTGTAAATCAGTGATGGAAACTCCTAAGAGAAATGTGTAAATAGAGCTTCTTTTTAAAAGTACACAGTAGAGACAAAAAAAAATACAAAAGAGAGAGCTCATGCTGACCTCTTAAGGTCATTCTAATCTGTTTATTAATTGACCTGTCTGCCTTGCTTAGTTGATCACTGTAGCATGATTTCAGCATTGTGTTCCATTGCTTTCTATCAAGAATGAATGCCTTGTGCAGGGAAGAGCCAGCTGCTTGTGCAGCAGGTGAAAAATCAGTGTTTGGGGTCAGGCTGCTTAGGGCAGCCAGCATTGTTTTTTGGACTAATAGGCAGTTTAGCTCAATCCACTTTTCTTGAGCCAACACCCTGGGCTCACTGCGCTGGGAACACACTTTGCAATCTCTGCCAGGGACATTTGCTCTGTCGTAGCTCCAAGGTTTGACTCAGCAGCATTAGTGGCAGTCTCCAGAGGGGACTCTTCCGTTGTGGCACACTGCTGAAAATCTGGTCAGCAGTGTGCCTTTGGGTGAGAAATTTCAAGGGGCAGAAATTTCAGTCTGTGTGGGGACAGGTGTTGAGAGATCAGAGGCTCCTGGGTTTGATGAGCTATTCCCCACTGCGAGATCAGTAATGGTCTGGAAGAGCTGTCCATGACTCTGGTGGAGCTGGATCAGGTCCTTGATAAGCAAAGCCTGTCTCTCCTGAAATAACATCACCAATTCCAGTGGAGACACTATCAGGGGGCCTGAGCTTTTGGCATTTCATCGTTTTGTGGTCGAATGATTCCTCTCTGTGTGCAGTGGCAGTGGATCTTCTGGTGCTTGTAATTCAGCACCTGTGAACACCAGCTTTTGTCATGATGAGATGAGCAGTCATGTTCTGTTCCTGAGGTTTGTGGTGGTGTTGCACTTCTTTCAAAGCTGTCTTTTACCACCAGATTTGCTAATGTGGTTGCTTCAGTTCCCATGCAGGTTATTGTTGTCGGGGGAGAGTATTCACTATGCTGTTTGCTCCCACTGGAGAAGCACTCATTGCTCATGGTAAAGCAATTGCTCATGCTAGGCTTTTCTGAATAGTTTCGTAGCTTTTAATTTATTCATAAAATTAAGTTATTATGTGGAGTGTAAATTGATTTCTAAATTTGGGTCGTTCATGACAAGCTGAGAAATGAAAATCTGCTTAGATTTGTGAAATGAAATGCAAACAGACTCTATAAGGAAACCATATCTAATCTTGTCTTGGTAAATAAAGTTTATACTATGTTGTTAATTTCAAGTTTCTATGGATGAGAAATGGTTCTTATAGATTTAAATTTAATTATATGGTGATAGTTTTAATCCTTAGTATGTCAATACATCCTATGCTGAAAATTGAACTTGGTGCATGATAAATAGTTTTGGGTTGGCCTTGCTTGCAAATTTCTACTTGTTCAGCTTTAACATCCATTTTATTGATGTTATAGATTTTTAACCTCGCATTTTCAGCAGATATATTAAAGAAGAAACAAAGCACAAAGAGCCCCTGGAACTTCTGGAAGATACTCCTCATTTGCTTGTCCAAATAGTAAATGCCCATGAACAGTGGAATGGAGTAGTTTTCAGTCATTGTGACTATTCTTAAACCTAGTTGTTTTCTGAAACTTTAGGCTTTAAAACAGTTTTCCCTTGAATCAAACACATTTACATTTTCTTGCCATCTCAGTTTTCTGAACTGACACAGAAAAATTAAAATGTATTGATTCCTGTCACTCTGACTGGAATCACTTTGGTACATGGTAATACTTTTGTCTTTTATCATACTGGAACAAAAGAAAGCATATGTAATGGAAAGTTGAAAATCTTACTGTTTTGGACGTACCCATTTCAAATATCAAAAATTTTCAAATTTCCCTTTTCCCTGGAGAAAATACTTCAATTGACATTATCCAGCTTCAGTAGTATTGGTCAGCAGCTCCTGGCCCCTAGGCATATATGGTTCAGAAAGTGTAGAGAGAGGTTGTTATAGTGTATATGAAATGAAACAGCATGATGTGTTATGTTACTCATGTTTTTAACATAATTCACTCTGGATAAGTGACATAACTTGTAACTTGAGTGACAGTCCTTCCATCTTGCTGCTCAACTACCACTCCTGCTGAAAAAACAATGATTTTTTTTAACGTGCTTTTTTTTAACAGAGGAATCTTGCAGTTTGTGAGAGAACATGAAACCTGAGTTATATTACTGGATTGTGTGACACAAGTTCATCCTACAGTTTTGAACTTCTCCCAGAAAATTCATGTGTGAATAGTTCTTGTCTTTCTGATGGATAGGTCTAAGAAGTTGAAGCATAACTGTGGAAAAGTGCTTCAGTTGATTTCTTTTTTTTTCTCCTCTTCACCAAATTCTGCCCCTCTTGTGGCAATCTCCCCCTTGTTTCAGTGAGCCACGTTTCCAGCTGCTGTAGGACCACTCATTTCCCCATGCTGCCTTCTTTCTAAGGGATGTGCTGCCTTCTCCCTTTTTGTTTTTCTCTTTCAGCATCTCCTCACTGGGTTTCTGAGCTGTTCCTTCCCTTGAATAACCCTGTCAGTGCATGTCCTCCATCTGTAAGTTGATGGCCTTGAGTCCAGTTGTGGGTTGAACCTTCTGTTCTCTCAGCACTTCCCTCACATTGCACTGCCCCTTATAGTGGGTTTTCCCTCTCCAGAATGGAGCCTGTGTGTTTTCACACCTTCTGTCACCCACAGGACTGAGGCCACCTGAGCAGCCCATCTCCTTGGTGGCACTTGCTGGGTGCAGGATGGCAGAGCAGGAGTGCAGTGGGAAGTGTTCCAGCATGACTTGGTGCCTCAGCTGGAGGACTTCCAGTGTCTCCTACTCCATGAGCTGGGCACTTACTGTCCAGGCCAGGTTGTCTCCTTTGCAGTAAATTGTTTTAAGTACAATTAGGTTACAATTAGATTTGATTACAGAAAGTGGGTTTGGGCTGCAAGAGGCACAGTGGATCAGCTCCAGTTTCATCCTGCAGTTCTGCAGTCATCACTGCGACAGGGACCAATAGGAAAGTTTTTGTAACAGTCTTTATTAAACCCCTGTATAAACTTCAAATTATTTTGGATCATGTGGAGACCTTTCCCAGGTTCCTTAGAACCTGAGTGGTCTCTGTTCAGTCTCCTTTTTTCAAACCCCATGACTGATGCAGCCATAGAATTCAGTAGGTCTTAGTGCCTAGGTAGGTCTGGTAGGTGTTGAAGTGCTTATCACAGTTATGTAATGGTTGTCACTTAAGCTAAAAATACTTTGATCGATCTGTCAATCACAGATTGAGAAAACGAGCTACATCTGGGCATCCCCCTTTGAATTCCCAACAAGAGCCCGTGTATCTGCATAACCCTGCTGAGCATGGGCTTGTTCCCCAGCCTCCTCACCTCATTTCCAGCTTGTGGGGGTGGTGCTGGAACCTGCAGCTTTCCTCCCCCTCTGGCTGACTCCAGGTAGAGTAGGGGATGGTGCTGTGCTGAGTTCCAGGGCGTAGAGAGCCAACACCCTGCTAGGAGGGAACTACTTCTATCCCCTCTTCATATTGAGAATAGCAAGGTAGCTTAGCAGGGAAGAGGTGATTACAGAATAGGCAATTAAGGGGTTTAAGCTGAAAGAGTAGATGTTGCTGAGGCTCCCTGTTAACTTCATGTGCTGAAAACAGGGCACCATGTCTGGCAGTTGGATCTTTCCCTTGTCTGAAAGGTTCACCTTCAGGATTTAAATCTTAACACTGCATAAAAACATTTTATTACATTTGCGTTAGGTCCTTATTTCAGGTAATGAAGCTTTTTGGTATCTGATCAAGCCACTAATGTAATGAATTCTCATTGATCACTCTTCTAAAGACCTCAGGCTTGAAGTCTGGAGTATGTGTAATAGTAATGTATTTTTACAGAAACAGTAATTGCCACATTGTCTCCCAGTTATTTTCTAACTTGCTAATGGAGGTGCAGGTTGTTGCATTTCATTGGCTGCCAGGTGCTGGCTCAGTTAGTTGAAAGTATTTTCTGGATAAATGGCAGCAGGCATGAACTTTCCTATCCTTTCTTTCCCAAACCAGCATGGGGCAAACTTGGCATTTTTCCCTTAGCATGGAAGGTGAGGAATTAATTGGCTAGGTAGGGTAAAACGACACATGTATATTTTATTTGGCATTTCTTTGTAATGTAAGACACTCTGTGTCTTACTATGCCTAAATTAAATGCATAGCTAAGTATATTTAAGACACTTAAGGTGTTACCATCAGAGACTTATTTCAGGTTTGTGCTCACAAGAGATTGTGTATGCTGAGAATTCTCTATGGTGCATTAGCAATTTGTGAATGTAAACAAGGATTGATTTGTCAGAATCAGTTTTTTAAATCATCTTGTATTGAGAAAGGGAATAATATAAAGAAATGTGGTGCTTCATAGTTGCCATTAAATCTGTTTTATGGCTTTGTTTAAAACTGCTGTTTGATGGGAATACTTTTTTGGGTAATAATGACTATATAACCATTATGTATTGCTGAGGTGTGTGTGGCCTTCTAGTTTGGTCTAGGTTTGTATTTGTGTCAAACAGATCTCTGCAAGTTGTGTTCTTCCTGGTTTTGGGTGTGTCATTCATGGAATAATCTGTAGTGAACAATTTTATCCATTTTGGTTTTAATGAAATAATATGAAACCCAAAAGGTAAAAAAGAACACCAACAGTACGGTTTGGCTGTACTACCTGGTATTTGTGTGATGTCCCCTAATGGTGTTTTTAAGGAGATCCTTACTCAAAGAGTGGCTGATGCTTTTAAACAAGGTCCCATCACTAATTTCTGTCAGTCAGTTTCTAAACTAGAAAGTAAGACTATTTCTGAAAAGCTCTTGAACATGTTGATAAGGCCCTTTTAATCTGAGTGATTCTAGTGTGCTGGGAGTTGCTAATTATCTTGGAATTTGTGTCAGAGGGGTGAATGGGAGAATCTGGGAAATGAGGGAGGTGGTAGAGGAACTGGAAGCAGAAGGTCCATCCGTGGTGATATTTCCTTGGGCAGTAACAGGGAGAGGACACTGACCCTCTTCTGCTCATTTCCAGCATTTTCCTTTGGCTGGGGTGGTGCCTGGGCTGGTTTGCCTCCTAAGAGACATGGATATACTGGTCTTGCAGCCTGTGGGAATAAATGGTGTTTGCTAAAGCACTCCAAAACAGGAGGTGCTGTATGTGTTGAGGATGAAATTCATCCTGGTGGAGATGGCCCTCTCCAGGCAAAGTCTCAGCCAGGTGTGAAGGATGGGAGTGCAGAATGCAGAGCCCTCAGGCAGAGTGCTTGGGATGCACAGCACTGCTCCTCAGATGGGGCTGATGGGGCAGGTGTTGCAGACGGCTCTTCCCCTTTTCCCTGCTCCCCTAAACAGACCTGTAATTTCATTTACTTAATTACTGTTGTGTGTGCTTGCTTGGGAAGCAGTATTGCTACTAATTAGTAATTAATATTTGCAGCAGAATGCCGGCGTGGAGTTATCACAGGGGAAAGCCTTAACAAATGGAGTGATGTCACTTGGAACAGTTTTCCAGCTGAAACTTTGTTATCAGAGATGGCCTGTGTAATTCTGGCAGCTGGTTCCACTCACATTCTATTGACTCTGAAGGACACATCCCAGGGAGGGGTTTTATTTAATAGTCCTTTCATTTTAGAAAACCTAAATATGGGGATGTCAGTCCACCCTAAGCCATGGTGAGATTTAGCTATTTCAGTCATTCAGGCACCACAAATTTAAGCCTGTTTGGTACAGAGTGGTTTCTCAATCCCTTTTCTTGTCTAAATTCAGTTTTCAAACAAGTTCCATTTAGAGCATTTCCTGCTCTTCATGTGTGTTCATTGCATAAATCATGTACAGCTCCTTCAAGAGAATAAATGAACTGATGAGTACAAGTGACAATGGAAGCAATTAACCTCTTTCCTTTCATTACCACCTATCCTGCACTGTATCCCTTGTTAGAGCCCCTTCCACACCAGTTACATGCAACATCCTGGCATTCCTTGCCACTTGGTAAGAAACAATTTTCTGTCATTAGGAACGTCAGCTGAAATAGCTTTGGAAGGCAAAAATAGGAAAAAATATTTCTTAGGTAGGTGAAATGAGTAAATAGCTTTGCTTTTGTAGCTAGAAGAGTCATTCTATCATTCATCATTCAGTCCCAGCTGAAAATGAAGCTACATATTATTTTAGAATGTCTCCATGGAGCATAAAAGGATATTATTGACCTTTTTTTAAAAGAAAGAAGTATTGTGAACATAAACGTAATGATATTTTTAAGTAACAAAAACCAGGTAGGTAATGTGTATAGCAAGGAAGATGGGATCTGAATCAAAGTACAGCTTGAGTTAGGTGATTCAAGCCTGCTTATTTTACATGAGAATAAAAGGTATTTCAAGGGTGGTGCTTACAATATTAGCAAACTATTACTACAGCAGACTATTTGAGAGAAAAGGTTCCCAAGTTGCTATAGCAAACTTGTGTTAAATATGGTTTATAGGGTTTTCACAGTTTTGCTCTTAAAGCAGATTTCAGCAGCCACCTTTTTTTATTTTAATATACAATGTGACACAAATATTCTAAAAATGTGAAAATTATGAGGAGTTTTAAAACAATGTAAAAATTTTGTTATGGAGCATCATAACTGACTAATGCACTAAATTTAGCAACTAAGTAACTCAATAAATGAAAGTATTTGAAGATCAACTGCTGGCAGTTAAAATAAAACCAAAGAGGATGTCTGTTCATCCACAGGTATAGATTAAACTGTCAGGAATATTGAAGTATTGTATTTGCAGTAAGGGCTGTAGGTGGTTTGTCTGAAAGCTGAACTTTTGAAAGTGGAATAGTGGCCTGAAACATTCCAATTCATGATGCTATTAAAGAGAAATTGAAGAGAAAATCCAAGGCTGAATTTCAGAGTAACTCTTAAACAGGAGCATAACTTCTTTTATTGAATTTAGGAGTACAGTTATACTCAAGAACTGCAACATTTTTTTTTACCCAGCTCTCAGATGTACTGGTTTGAGCAGCCACATAATGGTGGTGTGCCCAGATTTGTACTGAGCCTGGTAACATTACCACATTACTTGGCAACTTAGTATTGTAAAAAAAAAAACAAACCCAAGTGAAATATATGGAAACAGTAAAAATTATCTTTCAGGAGAGAGATTTGAAATTTTTTTTAAAAAGTTCCCAAGCCCAGGAATTGGAGCCCACGGGTGCTGCCTTGAAGACTGTGGAGCAGCCCCAGCTGGGCATTACATGCAGGGTGCAGGTTCGTTCTGCATTGCCCTCTAGCGTTGCCTTTAAAACAGAAACCAAAAGAACCCAAAAAACCCCAAATGCAACAAAACTGAGAAGTTATTTGCTTCCACCTCAGTGTTTTCTCTTGCTGCACCAAACCTCTTATTCTTGATGTGATGTCTATTATGTAATGAGTGCAACTGCCTGCTCTTGTCTTTACTTGGATGTAAAGTAGGTGCCCACAACTACAAATATTCTACTTATGCTTTCCAGGCATCTTTGTTATAGCCATGGCTTGACTTCCTAATACAGGGATTTCCTGTCTCTCTCCTTGTCTTCTCCTTTCCTTTGTAATTCACACACACACGTATTTAGCTGAGAATGGTGTCCTTCCTACTCCTTGTCATGTCTCAGGCTTTTCATTTATGAAAATCTATAGCTGTATTAAATGAAAAAGATGCCTTTACAATGGAATAGTTCACTCTGAGCTGTACAGACAGCCTTTGATTTCTGTATTCACTCACAATTCTGCTTTTAGGTGTTGGCTGCAATAAGATCTTGAAAACAAAATTGAGGTGTGGCCACCCATCACTTTGTTTTTCACTTCTCTATACATACATATGTATTTTTAAGGAAGCTCCATTGTGGCAGAACTGACCCGAGTGTCAAATTAAATGCAAAGCAGGCAGGGCCAGTTTGGAGGGGCAGTCAGCAGCCCTTTGCAATGACCTTGAGAGGAAGAGAGATCCCATGGGCTGCAGCATCCAACTGTTCCCTGTACTGGAAACTCTGAGTGAGAAGAAAGTAGCACAGATTCTGCCTAATTTCTGGAGTGGGTGTTTTTATCATTGGATTGCAGAGCCTGGTATTTACACCTGATTGTAAACTAGGGCTAAGTGTGGCTCATTTTCTGGAAATTACATTTAATGGAAGGGACCTATCTACTTGATACTTGCTAGATTGCTTCCAGAGCACACCAGCAAACCTCAGTAGCAGTCAGGAAAAGGAGGTTAGCAGTCCAGAAAAGTTTGAGTATGAGGCAGGCAAGCTGGCTGCCTTTGAAGAGATCTGCTGCTCTGTTTTTTGGCAGGTCATGCAGTGCAGGAGGAGTGATGCTTTCTTGACCTGTAAAGCTGCTGGCTGTGACTCCAGCTGCTGCTGAGGGCACTGTGGAAAAGGAGCAACTAGCCAGCTACTAGTCCTTGGGTCTTTTGAGGTCTTCATCACTTATTAACATGACCAAGAACAGTTTGGTGGTGGGATGGGGCAGATGGACAAGAGCCAGCTGTTCTCATAGTGCTCACCTTGCTTCTTTTGTTGTTGCTTTCTCTTCTTTAGGTCTTGCACATACTTTAAGTTCTACCATTTGTTTTATAGTACACTCCAAAATAGAAGGGGAAATCTGCTTGCAAAGGATGTGGCTGAAGAATGGTCAGCATATCTCATACAGATATTTTTTTCCTTAGTTGTATCTTAGACATCAATAGATTTCAGATACTGCTGGATCAGTTTGCCACATTAGAGTGTTGTCAAAGGTTTGAAGTATATATAAAATGTATTCACAGTAATAGTAAGGTTGCTTACAGCATGTTTAGGAATAAATTTATGTATCACGTCCTAGGTCTTTTTCTCACCTTTTAAATTTACTGTGAGCACACTGAGAAATCAAAATTACAAGGTTACCATTGATCCCAGTCTTAGTGGTCCTGAAATGGTGTCCTTTTCTCATCTTGTTCAAGTCTCTGTAGGGCACCCTGAAAGGACAGCAAATTTCAGCAAACAGCAGGAGTATGTTGAGTTACTAAAGTGAGCATCACTTTTGTAGTCGTCTGAGCTTTATTTAGGGTTGGTATGCCTTTTTTTCCATTTTTTTCAATCTTGACAGGAATACTGATTTTTATTGAGCAAAGTTCATAAAAACAGGAGCTAAGCAGGAACATGTCATCCTTTTTGTTTGTTCATTTTTCAGAAGTCCTTGTAAGTTTGGAAACAAGAAAGAGGATTTATATAGGTGCAAAAAAATACTTTGGGGTGTTTGTACAGGCAGTCTAATGAGGAGTGCTGGAAATATGAGGGGGAAAACCCTACAGTACTTGAATTTAGGCATTTTCCTGTTATCCAGAATAATATCTCTTTAATTGCAAATCTACACAATAAATACACAATAACACTTTGTCTGTGAGTCTGTAAAATATAGTTCGAGGGCTTTGTCAAATGCAGTTACTGTTTTGTCTTCTGATGTTTGTTACTTGTGCTTGAAGCTATTCCACAGCTGTGAGGGACAGGACTAGTTCTAAAATAGGAAACAAAATGTTAATCCATGCAGGGTGGGATTGTAGTGCAAAATGTAAAAAAAGACTAATAACTACTGTTTAAGATTTGGAACTCTAAAAGGATGACAGTTGAGAAGTCTGATGAAATAAGGGTATACAATAATTTTCCTGAAGGTTACCATGATGCAATACAGGAAAACATCCAGATCTGGGCAAAATCCAGGTCTGTAATACAGATTGTTGAAAGTGAGCACCCAAACCTTTGCCCCACACCTGCCAGCACATTCCCTTTCAAAGCTCCAGAATTAGTCCAGGAGTAGTCCTGACTCTGTTTTACTCCTGTGGCAAGGATTAATATTGACTAGACTTTTTGTCTAAAGCCAAAATTTTCAGAAGGCAAACTAGGAGCAGAGATTACAGAGTGCTCCAGTTCTCAAGTGTTGAGCACTCAGCAGCTTCACTGAAGAGTGGGAGTTGCTTGTCTCTTCAGCAGTTTTAAAATCAGGCTACTTGTTTGGCCCGACTTAGCCTCTGAGGTTTTTTTAAATGCATTACAGCACACTTCTGTGAATGACTATTAACAATGCCATTATGCAATTCTTTGCCATTCATAATGATAGGCATACTGCAGGGTGCATGCTGAGATAAATCCCACAAAACTAGGAACAGGTTTATAATTAGAGAGGGGGGAAGGGGAGAGAAAGTTATTTGGAACATATCTTCGCTTTGTCTTTATTTCTGAAAATGTGTGATATGTCCATCTGGAGCTAAGCAATATCTATGCTCAGTCAGTTGGGAAGAGAATGATGGAATGTTCTGACAAATCCTCTTCTCACAGCAGCTTCTGTCCCAGGAGAAGCTCTTCCCTTACTTGGTTGTAGCACTCATACTCCCATGAACTGAATCTAGGTCTCTGTTGCAGTTGGGAGCTGGTCATGCACAGGATAGAGACTGAAATAATCAGTCATAGTGCTGGCTTGATTCTCCTCTTCAGGAATTTTAGCAATTTTTTGAAAGTATTTCACCACTGTTATATGAGGTTTTTTAAGTGTTTTACAGTTCATCTCATCACTGGGGTGTGCATTTCAGCAGAAAGGAATAGTGCCTCAGAGACCTGGATATTTAGCATACAAAGTGTATTTAAAAAAGTCTATCCCAAATACTACACATCTGAACTGTTCCCTCTTTATAATCATGGTGCTGAATGCATAATGAAATGAAACTGTAGATAAAAACCCCAATTGGTTCTGTGGGCTAATTAGGGGCCAAGAATGTAAGTGGCCACTTCATTCCAGGACTGTTCAGAAGTGAGAGGCTTTTTGTATTATTTTTGCATGTTTCTTAAGTAAATTAACTTCCTGCTGCTGCATTAGTGATAACTGCATACGAGTGTGTGGTTTATAGTGGGGGTGATGAGGGCTGTCAGTGTTCAGGAGAGGGCAAGTTGAACCTTTTAGTGCTCTGTGGTCTTTATCCCAATATTTAAAGTGGTGGCACCTTGTGCTGTGTTACTTACAGCTGTCAAGGTATAAAAGTGATGCTGTGTTGGAATGTTTGAGGAGTTTTCCATTGCTTTTGAGGCTGAGGAAGTGGTGAGGCTCTGACAGTGGAGCAGGATGGACTCTGCAGGGCAGCTTGGGCCTTGTGGAGATCCCCTTTAGGGCATCATATAGAAAAATCCTGATCTCTTCCTGGTCAAAATTCCTGTTTCCTTACAGCCAACATGCAGAATAGCCATGTGAAGTGTTACCAGGCCCTCAATCCTCGTGTCTAAACTGAAGCCATGAGGAGATGAAAACAATTGTTATAGGATTGAGACTCTCTTGAATTTTATTTAGTCTGATTAATTTTATCCTTGGAAAATGAACACCCTGGTGAGATTTTTAAATAACCTTTGGATTTTTTCATTAAGTTAATGCATATTAATTCATGTCAGAATTAATCATATCTTGATTCATATTGTACACTTCTTGGATTTAGTCACTAATGCAGAAATTGAAGTGGTCCAAAAAAGAAATGTCATCTTACTCAATATTGTTGTACATTCCTTCTAAGATCAGGTTTCCATATAATGGCAGTATGATGCAAATAAACACATCATTCTTAGTCCTTTATCAAATAATTCAAAGGAAATATGAGTCTTTATCCCTAACCAGGAACACATGTCTAGCATATTACACCATCAAGAATAAAATAAATCCTGAGCTGCTATTCAGGATTCAGCAGGAGGTATGGGCAGTCTGTCCTTGTTTTGCTACAAAAAATTAAAATCAAACATAACACCCCCCCAAAAAAAACCTCAGAATAAGGATTGGATGGAGTAGGCACCTGGATTTCAAACTTTGCTTCAGAAGGATATTGTTCATGGAAATCACTGGATTGTGAGGAAAGTATAGAAGAGCTGAGTCTTTATCTGCATCTGATTGCATTGTTACCTGTACAAAAGCATTACCAAATCCAAACCTCAGGCAGCTGCCATATTCCCATTGCAGCAGGGAAATAAATGTAACATCCACAGTTCACAGAATGAGCTTAAATTATTATATTTGTGCCACTGAGGTAAAAATAAAATATGCTTTGGGTAATATGTGTGATGTGTAACCTAAAGTACAGCATTTTGTGTTTTCCAGCTTCGGTGTTAGTATTTGAGGCTTTTTCAGTTTGGGGAGGTTTAAGTTTTTGTGGGACCTTCACACTTCATCTGAATTGAACAGAAGCTGTTACAAGTCTGTCCTTGCAAAAAATCAACGTTGAGAAGAATGTTGCCATTGATTTGGGGAGGGAACAGAAGGGAGGGAAAAAGAGGAGATTTGGGGCATCTGTCTTGAAAGTGGGTTGTCATCTGTACCAGACATGTCGTTGTCTCTCTGTCATCTATATTTATTGCAGTGAAAAGTGGATACATGCTGCTTCCAAACCCAAATTTGCCATTCATTTCCTTTGTACTCGTTCTGAATGGGTATAAACTGTGACCAAATCTACCAGGCACACAAGGGTTGGCATGTCAGTACTGGTGTTTGCTGCCCTGATGATGGGGCTATCAGGAAACAAGTACTCATAAAAGCAGAGGCAAGATCCTGAGAGGGTACAGCATTTCAAGGCAAGTCATAATTGTTTGTAAAGTAAAAATACCTGGAAATGAAAATATGTGTGTGTGTGCGGGGGGAATTATTCAACAATCACTGTAATTTTACTTTCATTTCGTTTTTATAGTTGTGTTCAGTGGAAATTAATAAGGGCAGTAAAACTCTTTACGATTATTTTGCTGCAGTATTTATTTACCTTCATATCTGAATTGTCTGTTAAAATTAAAAGTGAAAATTCAGCCATGAATAGGGAACAGCCACTCTCTGTGTGCTGAGAAATCTGTGGGGTTTCCCTTGCAGCTTTTTGGTTCTCTAAACCCCCAGAAAATAGTTGCTTGCTTACAGCCAGGACCTCTTATGACTTGTAAACATGATATGAGGGTGCATAACAACAGTGAGTTTACACTCAGCTGGTAGCTCATCCGGTGAGGATTTACATTTTTGACTGATCTCCAGCACTTCCGTTGCCTCCCAGGGACAGGGATGTGCATCTGAGGCACTGCAGGCTCCACTCAGAGCTGCTAACCAAAGTGCACAACTCAGTTGCTTTTTCCAGGTGTTATATTTTTAGTATATTCCAATGGTTTGTCAAATATCTAAATAGTGCTTAGTGAGTTATAGTAGTTTTGGGGAATTATGTGAGTCATGTACTTGCACGTCCGTGCTTAGAATTGCTGTACATTTGTTCTGTCTCATAAGAGTTCTTTATAACTTTCCTTAAATGACTACTTAACTAGGCCCCAAGTGGCTTTTAGTTTAAAGCTTTTTGTAACCCTAAGAGAAATTTAAGGACAGGAATCCATTTTGGTTGACTATGACAGCTTTGTGTTGATTATTGCTAGCAAATGTATGCATCTCCTGCCTGCTGAACAAATGATTGGCACTTCACTAATTTTAAGTAATTCAAATAATTACAGCAAGCAAATCTATTCAGTAGAGTGATCCATTGCCAGGATAAGCATTAGCACTAATGGCTATCTCAGCAAAATCTTGTGTGGCAGGCAGCACAAAATGGCAGTGCTGGCAGCCTTTTTTGTGATGAATTACCTTGTGAGAAATGAGGTCTGCATGCTCACGGAGAAGCAAGAAAGGTACATTCTATTTCAGTTGAAATGTAGGAATCAAACCCCAGGTGTGTTAAAAAAAATCTCTCTCTAACTGTGGGATGTATTAACTGGAGCTCAGTAATCCCTTGTGCAAATGTGCAGGGCTGTGTAGGGCCACGGTGCTGGAGGCAAGGTGTGGCCACAGGGGCTTGGCACTGGTCTGAGGCCTCAGCATGGGAGTGTTCCCATCTCCTGGAGCAGCCAGGAAGTCTGATGGTGGGTCCCTGGGGTTTGTTTCCCTCCTCTGACATGGCACTGAGAGGATGATCCTGAATGGTCTTTTCTGTGCCTTGTAGCAGGGGATTGTTGTACAGCTACTCCTGTGTGTCCTCACGTTGGCTAACTTTAGTACAGCCCAAGAACTGTACATGGAAAATAGAGCAGGGTATTTTTTTTAGGAATTTGAAGTCTATTAGGGGAATGTACAGATGGAAGCCTGGTCCCTTTGACATGGTGGTATCAGCAAAATAATCCGTGTGAGCTGCCGGAAAGATGCAAGCTGGAGGGTGTGATTGGAGCCTGACCTTCCAGAGTGAGCTTAAAGGAGTATGTTCACCACAGAGTACAAACATAGCAGTTACCATTCTTATCTCATATAAGAATGGTATCTCAAGCTCATATCTCAAGCTCAACTTGCTCTATATTGAAAACTTACCATAAAGCGTGAAAATAATAATTTTAAAAAAATTACTTGTGTATTCATTGTAATTTATCTGTTTGTTTGTTTGTTTGTTTGTTTGTTTTGGCTACTAGCTGTTGATTATTTATGTATATTTCAAGTACAAGAACTTTGGGGAAATACTATTTCAGTATAATACCTAAATATAGACAAGTGTTTTTGCTAGAATTAATAGCTACAAAAATAAATTATCTCATTGCACACAAATATGAAATATCTGTAATGTGTGATGGAATGCAAAATCTATCGTGTTCAGAGTAGTATGTAACTTGTTTATTAAGATATCTCTGTATTGAGAAGGCTTTATCATGTGAAGAAACCATGTTGCAGAACTCTTAGCTTTCTCTCTCCCTTTCCTCTGTATATATATTTTAAAAAGAAAACATTTCCTTTAGGTTTTGGTTATTATTTTTCAGCTGTCTGAAGTCTTTTGCCCAGTTACAAAGGCTGTGTTACAGAAATGGAGGAAGATGTTCTCAGATATAAATGCCCTAGCTAACAGACACAGACAGTTTGGCTATCCTGGTTACTATGGTGAGAGCTGGGGAGGATGCCTGTAGCACACCAGTCTCTGTGTTGTTCAGGCAGACTGTTTTTAATTTCCTGGGATTGCTTACGAGCTGTAATATTAATCTATTTGTATCCTCTTTCAGCACTTCCTTTGCTTTGCAGTGTAAGCCCCTTAATATAGATTGGCTGGGGAAGAGCAGCTTTGCCCTCCTTGCTGCCTGTCTGAGGTGCAGGGAGCAGGGAAGGATGACCTAATGTGCTGCAGGCAGGAAGCAGAGCTGATTAGCCTGCCTCCAGAGATGCCAGTGCAGGGTGGGACTGGGCTGTCATAAATCTGCTGAGGAACATTTGCTTCTCTGGGAGAGATGACCACAGAAACACGTATAGGACAACAACAACAAAAAAAAAGTGAGCACATATTCATCAATGTTTGGTTGCCTATTGGTATGAGCACATGGTAATTCCTTCCACATAACGTGATAGGGATTCTCCATTCTATTCTGAGTTCCCTAAGTCAAATGACATCTCCCCCCCAACCATGTTGAAATGTTTTTCACAGAACAGACTAATCCTCACAACAGGTCTCAAAAGGAAACCCACCTCAAGACAGTGTTGAAATTCTGTTCTTAATCCACGATCTGCTGATTCAGGACAGAGGGTTGAAGCTTTTGGCTGGTGACTGGGAGATGTGGGGGTTCACATCCCTTCACGGAGAGGAAAATGAGTACTTGTCTTTCTCAAATCCACACAAGTAGGACGTGGAGCTGTAAGGCCAAAGGCAGACAAGGCAAGAAGAGCATGTCAGTATGGCATGATGATTATTTTTCCAGCTGAATTACTTGTCAAATTCAAAATGCATCAGTAATCAGGCTGAAACAGCCTTTTCAAATAAAGTTGCTGTATATTGGATAAATAGCTGCATAAATTTTTTCTGATGACATGGTATATATGGTATTATTGCCTCTGTGGAACTAAGCATATTTAGTATTACTGAATTAATGTTATTGAAATCTGATCTTCTGAATGCTTCCATGGCACTACTTTCTTCATTATATACTTTTTAGCAAATTCACCAAAGGAGCATTTTATTTTAGTTGCCAAATGCAGTAATGATAGCAAAAGCAGCTAACACCAAAGTGAAAAAGAAGTGACTTGGTTATTTGTCAAATAAGAGCTTAAATATCACAGATTTGAATGAGCTAGCTTGCCATCTTGAGTCTCCCAGCACAAATCTGTGTTTGCAAGATTGGACTGTCAGATAGAGGTGATAGGGCACAGAAATGGAAATATGGTAGATTTCCTAGGAGAACAGAGGAAGGAAAAATGACAACAGAACAGAACACAGGAAGTCTAAACTAGCAGGGCATAGAGAGGGTTTGAGAATCAGGGGAATACAGGAATGACAAGAGAGCTCTGATCAGCAAGAGGAAGCTTAGAGATGATGTGGTAGCAATAAAAAAGTCCAGTTTGCAATCAAAACAAAGAGGCAAAGCAGTGGGCAAACCAAGATTTACAAATTATTAACAAATGTTCATCCTATCTTACCGTAATGTGAAATACAGGATGCTGCTTGCTACCTTAATGAGTAGCAGACATCATGCATAGGATTTACTGATTGGCTACCAGAGTCTTGTAAAGGGGTGATTGATAAATGTCCCTGTACTGCTGCAGCAAAGGGCACATTTCCACGTGTTTGACTTAATCTGCATTGCCTGAGACTTGCACAGTAACAAATAGCCAGGAGAGCTAAAATCAGGTTTTGTCTGCAATTCCAGTGCTCCACAGCTTTGAGTACCTTGCTTGGTCTCTGTCCTCCAAGCCATGGGTAGTTTAGAGTTGCTGTAGTACTCCTTGTTTCACTGTGAATCACAAATAGAGCTGGGAATAAACCCAAGAAAGATCAATTTGTAGTCTTGTGCTGTAACTCCTGGACCACTTTCATACACAATATAACCAACCAGCAGCAATGCTTCATGATTGGCAGCTTGAAAGGTAGTACACAATATTGTAGGTGATGTATTTCAGGCTTGTAGTGAAGTTGTTTCCTGTATTGGAGGTCTCAGTCCAATGTTTTTAATGCAGTTTACTGACCTGAAGGTAAACTGGTGAAATGTAAAACATTTTTCCGAAGTGGTTATTCTTTAATAGGGTTGCAGGAGTATACTCTGGAAGTAGTTGATTGTGTCTTTGTCCTGTAGCAAGAATACAATTTTAGCAGTAGCAAGCCCCTTATAATTTCCACGTCACCATTTGGATGCAGTGAAGTCTGCAGTAGACAAGCTGAGCTGGGTAAGTGGAAGTGTAACAGAGTGGAAAGAAAGCTGGTCAGGGGGATTTCTGGCTGTTACCTAACTGCAGCAACACAGAGTGAGGCCAGCCAGGAAGACTTTTCAAGCACTGATGTGTTTCATAGCATGAGCTATCAAAAAGTGACACCATCTCAGGATTAGCAGCCAAAAAAAGCTGCTGCATTTGCTCAGAGTGTATTTAGATACCTTGCTATATCCCTGCTATGGCAGGTTAATACTTGACTTCCTGCTGCCTGGTTTTGCCTTTGTTGTCTTCTCTTGTGGGTTCCACCATTTGTAAGACAGTAGCACTGATGGGATTCAGCCTGGTTGTTAATTATCTCCCCTCACTGGCATCTCACAAATCAATCTGGAAATGCTACAGGATGATCTTTTCAGAGGGGAAGAAAAATGAAAAATGTGAAACTCATCGATTTGTTCAGCGCACTCCTTCCCTTTGCATTTTCTCTTTGACTTTCAGTGGAATTTTTAAGGGGAAAAATAACATATTTAAACCAACTTCAGGATAATCTGTGCTCACCTCCTCAAATGCATGAGACAATGAGCACAGTTTCCTCAGGATCCGGTCCATTTTGCTGCTGAAAAATGGTGGTGGTGGAAAAACTGATTATTTAGGTAGTTACTCTTAGAACTCTGAGTTCGAATTTATACAAAGAGGGAGTTAGGACTGGAAGCTTCTGCATGAAACCACTGATGACAAGTCATCAATGCTTGTTCTGTCCTTTTTAAGACTCTGCATCATGTATCTGTCATTGAGTTTTATACTGGAAGTATGGGAGAAGCATAGCTGATGGTAAACATGTTTATCTGATGAGCTAAATCAATGGCATCCACTTAAACTGGCACAGATGTGCTAATAAGCATGGGTTGCTGTAGATTTTGCAGATTTTATGTATAGTTTTAAAGCTTTTTGTGTGGCTAATGCATATGTATTTTCTTATTTAAAAGAATTGGGTATATTAACACTGGAAACACTTGGGAAATGACTGGCTTTCTCTGGAGATGTGTAAGTGTGGAAATATGGGAGAGGATGGAAAGTAATTTTGTTCTCTCTGACTGATAATTTGTCTGATGCAGAGGCTTCAAAGAAGACCCTGCTCACTGGAAGCAGCATCTGCTGCTCTCTCTTGATATGAAGAGCACTTAGTGTGAAAACTTTCACACTATGTTGTTCTGTATGCCATGAACTTGATGTAGGGAGAAACACACTTGATTAATCCTTGGCAGTGTTTATGTATTCAGTAACAATTTGCCCATCTTCTCATTCACTTGTAGCGTTCATTGCTCTCCAGTATTGCACACAATTTCAATGAAGTCTTAATCTCTCTTACTTCAGTGTAAAGGTATTGTCTTTCAGTACAGTTCCTAGAAGAGGTTTGAGAACTTAAATAGCAACTTGGCCTCTTTTTCCATTGCCATGTCTCAGAGTGTGCCATTCCGTCCGAGAGGCAGGCATTTTGGGTGCAGGAAGCTAATCTTAGCCTTCCTGTTTAGGGAAAGTTCTCTCAAGCCACATGTGGCTTTGGAACAGTCCCCAAGTGGCTGATGAGCCAGAGCTCAAAAGCACATGATGCTGTAGGCGTGAAGGCTGCTGAGGAGCAGGAATTACCAAGTCTGAGCTGCAGCCCTGGCTGGGGCTCTCTGAGACTCTGGTGTGAGGTGGGGAGGGCTGGCAGGGCTGTGCTGTCAGCAGGAGGGGCTGCCTGCCCAAAGGTGCTTCCTGCTCTTGTGCTGGTTAGCTTTGGAAGGGCCCAGCTGTTTGCAGCCACTTATTCCATTAAGTTGAGGTGGGCAGTTTTCTTGGTTTGAAAAGACAGGTGTCTGTTAAGGAAGGCAGGAGCCTCCTTTGAAGTGGAAAATGTAAACTCCCTCCCTCCAAATTATAATTTTAAAATTAAGGGGCTCTTAGGTAAAGATATGGGAATGGGAATAACAGTTCTTTACTAGGAAAATTAAAAAGGAGCACAAATGTAATAGTACAAAAATAAAAAAAAACACTGACAGAGTCAGAGTATGACCTGACACCCTGTGGGTCAGGGTGTTGGTAACAGTCCAGTTGAATGGTGGCTGCTCCTCCTGCAGTGACAGATGTGGTTCTGCTGAAGCAGTGATCCTGTACAAGGGTGTAGGTTTCCTCTGAAGGTCCAGTGCTGGTGTAGATGGGCCTGGTGGGACTCCAGTGGAGAAGAAAGTTGCTCCTCTGGGAATCCAGTGGGAAAAGGCTGCCTGTGGTATTCCAAACCTCAGATTATATTCAGGTAGGAATGCTTGGCTCCTCCCCCTGGGCGGAGCATCTCTCGACAGGATGATGTAATTTTTATCAGTCATGCAGTGAGGTTCAATGGGCCATCAACAGAAGATACCTCCCTGGAGGGAGAGATTGTTTTTGGAAGAGATAAGAAAACTGCCCAATTAACTGAAGATAACTGCCCCACCTTTAACAGATGGGAATAGAATACACACTTCTAGCCAGATCTTGTAACCTAAGGTAGCAGTGCAGGCAGAATTTCAGGAATATTCAGTGTTAGAGATACACTTCCCCCCCGGCTCAATCCCACTATGTCCCTGTGTGATCTCACTGGGTTTGGGGCTCCAGAATGGGAAGAAGGTGGCAGATCCTGTGGTATTTAGTCAGTTTTGTGGTTTTCTGCTGGTGTTTCTGACATGGGTTTCTAAAAGATCAACTTAACTCACAAATGTTCTCCCTCTGTTGGTTCCACAAGCCACTGGGATTTGGGAATGGGTTTCTCCATCTTTGCTGTGCAGTAGGGTGAGGGGAGATGAGGGATTTGCAGCTGCATAGAAGAAGGGCTGTGTTCCTGCCTGAGACAGAAATGAAAGCATTTTTGTCTCCACTTTCAGTATGAGGGGATGATAGCCAGAGAGGGAATGCAGGCTTACAGCTAACACTGGCAAATGTTCCTAATAGAGAGGAGGAGTATTTCCATTTTGTGTTGCAGTTAATTTTCAATCATGTCCAGGCAAAATGAAGGAAGCTCAGAGAGGGTACAACAGTGAAAAAGCAATTGATGACAATCTAGGAAATTGAAAAATCCAATTCTGTTTTTGTCACCAGTTAAAGCTGAAACTGTTTAATTTGAAAAAGAAATAAAACATAGCTCTGACTTATCACTCCAATTACTTTTGCATTATTTCGGTTGATTTTAAAGCTGAGAGAAAAGGGAGGGGGCGTGGGGCACTGTCTCTGTTTACTGCACAGAAACTCTTAGTTCTCTTAATGTGTTTAAATAAGCAATTACGCTGTAGGGAAGGAATATAATGGTTTAATGCAAGATGTCTTAGAGCTCCTTCAGTGTTTTCCTTTGTCTCTTGTGAGGAGATGAATTGCTGTTTTCTTCGCAGGAGGCATTCAGCCAGCCAAAACCTGCTAATTATTTGTTGTCTTCGTTATCTTTTGCATACATGCCACTCACTGGACAGTAATCATGAAATATTTAATGTCAATGCCAGGATGGTTGTAGGATGCTTTTGGGAGGAAGGGATGGTGTGCTTATAGTGAGAAAATAGTCAAGGAAAGACAGTCTGAAAAATAACAGCCTTCAGTTTCAGTTGCTGTTTTGAGATGCTAAAGAGCCTGAGCTGAGAAATTCCTGTGTAGTAAAGTATAATTGAAAGTTGGTTTTCAATAGTAGTAAAGAATCCACAATTATCCTCAGAGGCCCTTTATGTTGCATTCTGCATGAGGTAAGGACCTGGTCCTTGTCTTCAACCTTTTTACCATCTAAATGATAAGAAATTGGGGAGCAAATTATGTGTTTAAGGAGAACATAACAACCATGATGGTTCCATTTTGTCTCTAAATTTTACTGTTTAAATATTTGTCTTTGTCACAGAAGACAAAAATTTGGAAGGCCTGTTAGGATGGAGGCAGTAATAATGGTAACAAAAAGAAAACCTGTCTGTGGAGCTCCCAGGAATCAGGAGGAGCAAATGATCAACTCCTGGAAGGGCTTGGAGTTCAGCATAAACTGAGCATGGTAGCACTGGTACAATCCTGGTGTTTTGAAAGGCTGAGAGCCATTCTGTTTCCTCCAAAAGGCTGAGGGTCTTTGAAGGGAATCTGTAGGATGAAGAGGCTCACTAGATATTTTTATTTTTTCTCCTGATCTGTTATGCCGTTTCTAGGCAAATGTGTGCTCCTGCTTACCCAGTAGACCTTGACCTGATGTCCAGAGCCCCTGGGGAAGCTCTAACCTCTCTGTCAAGAGAGAGGATGGAAATAAATGGGAGACAGAAACTTTGCCCATATTGTCATTGCTGTAGCTTTTCATATGAAATCTCACATTACCCCTAGTTGAATTGCATTCTGGCTATAAGCTGAAAAGCAAGCTGTTTCACAAGCTGTGATCAGTGAACCAGTAGCTATTAGGAGAATGGAAGTAAGTTCTTAAAGCAGTGACACTTTCTTCTTTCCTGTAAATAATTGGAGTTGACTGCTGCAGTGGTATCCTGGTGTTTGTGTTTCTATGCAAGCCTTTTGCCAGGTCTCTCCAGAAGCAGCACAAGCTGGGTTTGATACCCATAGCCATACTTCTTGAACATGCTGTAGAGTTTCCCAAATAGTCTTTGCAACTTTGCAAAGAACAGTGTGACATTGGGGACTGAATATGTGTGGCTTAATGATTTTTCTCAACTTTCACTGTCTTCCTGTTCTCCCACTCTGAAATAACTCATTTTTTAGGATTCTGTGTGTGTGTCTGCACGGAGTGGGGGTAGGCAGTTCTGGTCAGGCTGACCTGCCTGCTAAAGATGTAGTGTGGAAGTTCTGCAGCTGTGTTGGTGAAGTGCTGCGCTTGGAAACCTTGTGTGACTTCTAACTGTAACTTTCTGTTCCACCACACCTTCTACCACTGGCTTCAAACCATACTTTTGGCAAAATTTTTTTCTCAAAGCTGCCTGGTAGGTGAAGGTGATGTGCCCTTTCTTCAGGTGGAGATCACTTGATTTGTGCAGAGCTCTTAACTGACTCACTCAAGTAAAAAATTCTTGCCAGTGGCACTGCACTGTCATGTGTAATGTGTCACCTTTTACTAATGGTGACAATAGTATGAATCTCACCTGCAGAATGTTTGTATTGCTGAACTTGAATTGCTTGCTGCTCTTGTATGAAAAAAACCCATGGGTAATGTCTAAGTAACTTGGAGAAAAAAACTAGATAACCTAGCTGAGAACTGAGAGATGGAAACATGTTAATCTACACAGAACCAATAACAGCAAACTGATAAAAAAAAAATCCACGGTGCTTTTCTCACATGTGAAAATGACATCATAGTTGAAAACAGGAGACCTATATAACTTGTTTTTCACAGTGGGTTGCAAACTAGTTTGTTTTTAAAGGACTTTTCTAGCAAAGTTGTGGTAAAGGTGCTCCAAGTGACAGAAATTAAAATCCTAGTAAATTGCAGAGCTTTAGCAGAGCTTTTGCATTTTTCATTGCTGTGTGTTCTGCTTTTATTAATAGTTAAGGTCAATTCTCTGAAAAACTCTTTAGCAGGCTTGGTTTTGTTTTTTTTCCCCCACAAGTCTTCCCAAAGCAACTTCCACTGTCCTCATGTAATACTCTTATTAGTCTAGTTCATCAATATTGCATATTACCCTCCTGGGTTTCCTACAGCATCAAAACAAATACTTGCTTTCCTGTAGCTCATGAATCCAGGTAACCATGGCAAAATACAGTCAATAAATGAGACTGTGCTCTGAGCGTGCTGCACAATTGCCTTTGTGCATTTGACAATAGCACAAAAGCACAAGTGCTTTATTACTTCATAACATCTCAGCAGGACTGTTGATGTGAATAAATGTTCAGAGCTGAATTCACCTTTTGGGGAATGTTTAGCAGGAAGATTCTTGTGAAGTCAGGTACAGGGATGTCCAAGTCTAATTTAGCAGGATTCTTAGATTGTTGTCTGCCTGAATTCAGCCTGCTCTTTCTGTCTGATTCCTTTGTGTTTGAAATTTCTGAGATGGGTACAGCAACTGCCTGGGCTCCAGCTGGTTTCAGATATTAGGGATAATACCTGGCAAACATTTCAGTCTCTTCCAGGGTCTGTAAAGCACACTTAACTTAGCTGAAATTCATAAATTCATAGCACACAGCTAAGAAAAAACATGATGATTAAACTCTTCCACGGTACGAGGCAGAGAATTTCACTCTGCTTTCTTTAGTCAGCTCCATAATTTGTAGTTCAACAGAAGTATGTTTCTTCTAGAAAGGTGGCTGATTTTGATTTTAAAATTCTGAAAGTATGTATTATACTTTTTAATCAGTCTCTTCTACCAAATAATGCCCTTAAGTGTCCATTGGGGGTGGAGTTTTTTGTGTTCTGGCATTACTGTAATTCATTATGATGTGCTTATGTTTGTTGTTTAATGAGGTTGACTTGGTATTTATTGAAATAATTGTGGGATATATAACACTTGTGAATGCCAGTTCCATGAGGTGAAATTTGGTACTTCTGGATAAAGTGCCAAGAGTTGACTGGATGCCAAATAAGGTACAGTACTTGACAGAAAACAATGTCTGTATTCTGATGAAAGGGTATTTCCTTTCATGAAATAAATATTGGATCAAAAGCAATCTCTTTGATTTTTTTTTTTCCCAGCTGTGGAATTTGATGGAATTGTACCAAAAGCAATAGGAATTATTTTAGTGAAGAAAGCATTAAAACAACTTTAGAGCTACTTACTATTTTTCTGACAAAACAAATAAGAGAGAAAGTGTAGGAGGGAAGAACTTTGACAAATGAGCAAAATTTATTCTTTTCATCAAATTTTGGGCTGTGTTTTCTATCAGCCTTCTCAGGTAAGTGTTGCTGTCAGTATGTGCAGCACTTGCCTGTGATTTTTGAAGAGCCCTGGATAATCCTTGCACTGTATTTTCAGTCTTTGCCTTTTAAAACTATACCTAAGAGTTGCATAGTGAAAAGACATCAGGTTTGCTCAGGGATCTTTTGGAATTCAGGCCATACATGCAGGGATCATATGGAAAATCTGATTCCAGCCACAGCTTTCTCTTTACTCTTTCCATTTAATACAACCCTTGCACCACCTTTTAAATATTTTTTTTTCAAATTTTTGACCTAAAGATACCCAGCCAAGAGCAAAGAGAAGAAAGACTGTGCGTGGGGGATATCTGTGGTATGATCAGATGATGAATTTCTGATAAAATGCAAATTAATGCTCACTGTATCAGAGATTTCACTGTGAAATAAATTTTCTTTTTTCCCAATTTCTCATAGTTTCAGCTTGTCACAACCTTGCATAAACTAAAGTTGGAGCCATTTGCAATTGCTGAAAAATTGAAACTCCAGGAGATAAGCACTACATTGGTTTTCTTTGTACATCTGTTCGTGTGGTGTGCCTGCACAGGATTTTGGGCAGGAAAATGTATTTCATTTTAGCCAAAGAGTAAGGGATCTACACATCCCTCTTCTAGGAGGATAAAGTATCATGTCAGGTTTTGTTAATGGAGCCTTTGAGTTTTTTCTTGGCTCTATGTGAACATGTTCATGTGTGCTTGAAAATAATAAACACAGTAGATATATGTTTTCACTGCAGCTTATCTTAGCTGTTAAACAGCATGAGGCCAGTTAACTGTGGATGTGGAATCAAACAAATGTTTGATTAAAACAGCTGCCTTGGTCATTTTCAGTTTAGTTGTCTGTATCTGATCACAACACAATGGTTTTGAGATTCTTTTTTTTTTTTTGCTTCCAGCAGTTGTGGTCAGGAGTGACTTATGTGACCCCCAGGTTACTTTGAGGTGAACAGTGTTCAGGTTCTGTAGATAACCTTGTTCCTTAAAAATAATGGATTTTTCTTTTCAAGCAAATGCAAGTCTTCCTCTACTGACAGAAATAGTTTAAAAAATGTCATGGACCATTTTAAACATTAAAGGTTTGGTGGGGGGTGGGGGTTGTGTCTTGAAGTCTTGTAGACATCCCTTTTTTCTCAACAGTCTTTGTTAACAGTGAATTGCAGGGCATTCAAAATGGTGCCTAAAAAGTGCAGTAAATCCTTTTATAAATTTTGAAATACAAACAGAGCAAAGGGACACTTTGCAATATTAGTATTCACTTTTGTATAGACAAAACCTTCCCAGACTTGTTTCTTGACTGACTGCAGACAGTGAAAACTGGAATCATACTTTTTGGATGTCATAAAATCAGGAGGAGGGAACAGAAGGAAACCTAAATTATTTGGTAGAGATCAGATCCCAAATCTACTTAATGAGTGAACAGTTTTGTTCATTTTTATTAAAGCCTGTGACAAATTCTATGTAAGAGTCAATGCTTCAAGGCATTCTTACAGCTTGTCCTGGCAGAGGAGCCCCCAGGCTGCTGTGGTGCATGGGACATGAGTTCACTGGTGGTTGGTGAGGTCAGGACCAGGGGGTCTGAGATGTCTGGAGCCTCAGCTCCAGTGCTGATGCCAACCTCTGCCAACACCTTCCCTGCACACCAGAGAAGCTCATAGTCCTTTTCAGACTGTTTGGTTTAGACACAAGGTGTGGAATTATTGGTTTCCTGATGAGATTCTTACTGTGTGTTTAGTGCAGTGATTACATTCAGTTTCCTCTTTATTGTATACAAGCAAATTTATTTTTTTTTAAAAATAACCTTTTAGAAGCAGAAAGTAAGAGTATCACCTGGAAAACAGAATTTAGGACAACAGAGTTACAACATTAGAGCTGAGTAAAACCCATGCATAGTTTTACTGCTCATGTATGGACTGGGGACTGATGATGTGTTCCCCTACAGTGTATCTAGTTTTAATTTGCTGTACTGTATTTTTTTCCTGTTCCAGAGAATATCGCCTCTGTCTTTGCCAGCATCTATTTACCATGCCAAAAGTCCCAATTTTCAGAATCCTGCACACTTAGAGAAAGTACTGTGCCATTGGCATAATTTTGACTTTTAGGTGCCAGCCACACCTAAATGGAACTGGAAGTTGTGCTGGTCCTTCACTGAACATTGATGTGACACTTTGTCACTTGACCAGACTTTTTCATGCTGCCTTTACATTCTATTCAAAATCTTCCTCACTTACATCCTGCCTACCTCATATCCTACCCTAGTCTATAGAAATAGTTTACTGTAGGGTCAAATCCTGTATTTGGTTTGTGTTCATACTTGTCCTCCTAGGTTTCCTCCTATTTTGGTGCTTTTTTCCTTACCTGTATTCTGACTGGTGCTTTTCTTCTTTCTACTCCTTAAATAAATGTGCTTTCCCTAAGCAGGTGTAGCTTTTCTTGCCTTCTTAATAGCACCTCACTATAAAATAGTGGGTTGCACTTAAGTGGAGGGGAAAAAAATAATGCTTTCCTACTTCACACTGATCCTCTGCTAACCTTGAGTCTCTTGGCTTGGCTTCTCTTACTGCAGAGTTCTAAAATCTGTCACTATCTGTTCACTTCCACTGATGTAAAGTTGGCTTTGCCATGGTTTTCTCTTGGCTAGGTTTGTTCAAAGCTCATCTCTCTTCTGTCAGCTCTGACTACCCTATTTCCCTCAGACTTGTGTGTGCTTGGCATGTGTTTTTGTCATGCTGCTCTTTTAATCTCTGTCTTTCCATATGAACTTAATATTCTGTGTCGTGGTTTCTAAGACTTTTGACCAGCTCAGATGCTGCTTCCATCCAATTCTCTCTCTTTTCAGATGATGCAGTATCTTTTATTCTGCTTTTCACACCTTTAGCGATTTTAGCGTAGATCTGCATAATTTTTTAGCTGATTTGGTTTTGCTTCTTTTCCTCTTAATCTTGCCTGGCTGTGGTTCAGAACAGGGGCCAGCTCTTCTGGTGGTTCTCTCATCTCCTTTACAGAACACATTCAGGCTGGTGGAAGCATATGACAAGCTTGGAGTAATTTTTCACTGTCTTCTTGCTATGGAAAACTGGGCATTGAAAAACAAATAAAAATTCTTGGGTTGTCTCTTGTGGGAAGGCTGCTCATTTATCCTGTGGTAAACTTGTTTGCAGCTGAAGAAATAACCTGAGCCCTTGGTTTTTTTAATTCTCTACTAGCAATGAAGCCCTGGAATTGCAAGTTGTAAATAACTTCATTACTAGTCCCTTTAATGAGAAATGTCTGTTCATAAATTTCTCTTTGAATTAATGAGTACATTTTCTTCTGTCCTTTAGAACATATTTTGACAATGATCTATATCTCTTCATGTTTGGTTTGTGGAGTTTTTTTTTACCTAAACAATGCTCTGGTTTCTTCAGTTAGCAGACGTTTGGTAGCAAAGAACAGCTTCCCATTCCTAGCTATTTGTGGGCTTGTCACAGGCACTTGGTCTTAAACACTGGAGAAATGTTGTGCTGTAATTTCTTTGGGTAGCTGGTCTTCTCTCCAGTCCAATAACACATTGCAAAGATTGTTTTGGTTTCTGTGCTTCAGCCTTGCTTGCTGGCACTGCCTCCTCAAAGGGGTGAAGGGAATATATGTACACCTTGTCCTTTTCTTAGTGATTGCTCTTGATTGTAAGGACTTGCATCAAATCTGTTATTCTTCTACAGAAATACCTGTAAAATTACTATCAACCACCTTGTGCAGCTGAGGCCAAGCTTTTAAATCCTGTAGTCATTGCTTTTGTCAAGTTGAGACCTTTGTATGATCTCTTCAAAGTCAATGGGCACTGGCTGCTCCCATTCCTTTCAGCCTGCCCAGGTTCTTCATGTGATCAGCAGCTGAGGAAGCTTTCAGACGAGATGTTAAACAGACTTTAACTCTGGTGAATTGGCCCCAGACTACAAACAGAAGGTGGTTTTCATGGAAAGGGACGAAACTGCCTCATGAGATGCTTGTTGCCTCATCAGCTGAGCTGCTGCTTGTTCACTAAAGAACATAAGTAATTTGCTCACACAAAGATGAGCCTCCAAATGCTGAGCTTCC
Organism: Leptocoma aspasia; assembly: GCA_013399835.1. NCBI lineage: Eukaryota > Metazoa > Chordata > Aves > Passeriformes > Nectariniidae > Leptocoma > Leptocoma aspasia. Next base: position 1,485,027 of record VXAX01003556.1, read on the forward strand.
ATCTGAGGAACAGTCAAAAGACAGAGTGTATCTACTCAGACTGGATCCCCAGCTTGGCAGCTGAGCCTTGTAAGGCAGTTTAATTCCAAGTACACTGCCTCTCTCAGGCTGTGCACCCCGGGTTGGGAGAGGCTGAACGAGATAATCTGATGGATCACTTTGGCTGTGTCTGTGTGACACAATACAGCGTTGTGCACACAAATTAGAAAGATCTATGCAACCTATCTCAGAAGCAACGCTGCTGAAAAGTATATTGGACTGAGCTTGGGTTTGAATGATGTCCCTGGGCTGTGTCTGATACTTGGCCAGCTCATGTACACCTTTATTTCTGTCTTCGTCATCTGTCAACTGCATATAATGAGTCCCTTTTGAACCACACATCTTTGTAACTCTAATTAAAAAGATAAATAATCTGTACTTAGCTTAAACAAGACATTGTAAGACGTATTTTATATAGTGAAACCTTTACAGACTTATAAAGCTGATTCAAGTTTTAAAATTGAACTATGTGTTTATTCAAGTAAAAACTTTTAAATTGTGTACAGTTGTGCCATGTCTTACATAGACTTGAAGAATATCAAGTTGGAAGGAGACCTCAAGGATCATTTGGTCTAACCTATCTTGAACAAAGCATGGACTTTGTGTCTCTTTATAATATGACTGATGTGTTTACTTATGCATTTCTTTGGTATTTTCACTGTTAATAGATTGCAGGAGGCTTTAAAATTAATTTTGACCTTGATTATGACATTGATATTAGTTAGTGGCATGCAGTTTTCTTATATTTTGGTTGTGCTTACTTTGTTGGGGAATCTATGCATGGTGTTATCTAACACCGGCGCTCTATGTTTGAGTAACTCAGGGAAAACCTTTTCCTGAAAGCATCCACATTTTATATTGAAATATGTTTTAAAATTCATTTTATTTGTCAGGATTAATCTTAATTCTTTTCTAGAAATCCTTCCTAGAAGACTATTAGTTTTATCTGTAAAATATTATGAAATTCTATATTAGTTTCCTATGTATTTGTATAAATAAGCCTGCTATGAAGAAAAAAGATAATAATTATTTCGTAATACTAATACTTTTTTTATTAAACACCCTTTTTTTTTACCAGTGAGCTACAGAAAAATGCAGAAAAAATTAAAACTTATATTTAATGAGCATAAATGATTAATTGCTATTCTTGGAGTGATGCAGTTAAATAATATATGAAGTGGTTATTCAGAACAGCTGACAGCACATTACTCTTTCTAGGTTTTTGTTTGCTATTTATTGTCTTACTATATAAAATACATGGGTGACCTACATTTAATAAATTTATGCTGGTATTGTAGGCTAAGAAGAAATAAGTAATCATATTAAGTCACTATAGGAAATCCTTAAAACAAATGAGAATAAATTCTCATTTTCTCTGAAGCTTGAGAAGCCCAAATGAGTACCTTGTATTACTGAGAAATCTGTGTGAACACTGCGCTGTTGTTAATTAAGATTCTCCTTGTAAAATGGATCATCTTGGAAACCTTTTAAAAATCATTTATTCAGTTACTTAGTCAGAGCTGGTGCACAAACCAGGTTGCTATTCCCACATCTCTGGCTGTAGTATGTTAAGAGAGGGAATGCATGCTCTTTTGAGCACCCTGCCTTTGAAGGATATAGATTTTCTTGCTCGGTGAACGTTAGAAGTGCAAACTGCTTTGAGGCTGAGATCGGGAGTGGGGTTTACTGCTTCTATTTGTGGCTCCTTTGAGCAGCCAGTTGCCAAGGAGATCACTGGCAAAACCCCAGCAACTCCCTGTACCACGTTAGCCTATAAAGCAAGCACTGCAACAGATCCAGTGACAATCATTAGACACTTCCTGAGAAAACACCCTGGAGGTTTTAGGAGGGTTTATATTTCCACCACCTGTTCCATTGTCACATCTGCTCTTCAGCAAACAGAAAGGGAAATGTTTATGATCTCTGGATAAATATATTATTTGTTTCTTTTCCCAATATAACCAATCAATGTCTATTAAAAATATTTCTATATCTATTAAAAAAAACCCATTTCTCTGCCTGCCTTGTGTAATCCTTCTTTGTGTCAGAGATAATTAGCAGCCATCTAATAAGATTAGCCAACTAGTGTGATTAGTGAGCTCAAACCCTGTCCTTTTCCTTTTGCAGGTAAGTGAATGTGGCATTCAGCATCCCTATCTGCATTATTATCACTTTCTTTGGCTCTTATTTCTGGTGCCAATTTTTGGAGTGAAAACAATAAAGGCAATTGGAGAATACTGACATGCAGGTACTGTGGATGCTGTCGGAGTGTATATTCTGAGAGAGATGGTAAGTGGGATGTTTTCCATCTTCACCTACATCATGATAGCATTTTGATTATTTGCTGCTGACACGTAGCAGCAGCCTGTTGTGCTCTTGGAAACCAGCTCTCTGTGGCATTGCTGGAAGGAGGAAATAAATGGGAGATGTTTTGTTGGATTGGTGGATACCAATTTTCTGTGGATTTGTTTTTTTCCTGGATCGCAGGGGATTTGGATGTACTGTCTCTGGAGGGTTATTAGCATTTTCCTTTGGGTTTGGATGTTTCAGCTTGGAAACCAGATACCATTTGAGGAGATGTGCCAGGGTGGTGTAATTAACCAGAGGTGATCAAACTGGAAGGGGAGCGACACAACCAGAAATGGACGTTGTGTTCCCTGCTGAAAATGATGGCAGTTTTCAAATGAGCATGTATCAAAAAATATTCTTAGACTGCTCAGAGGCTTTGTAATTAAATCTAATTTGAACAAGATAATTGCATTACTTTTTATAAATTGGAAATTAGTCAGGTTTTACGGGTCTACTTTAATTGTGCTTCAGGAGATGCAAAATGCCAGGGAGATTTTTGGTGGAATGGAAATGTACCAGTGTCAACTGGTATTTAAAGGAAAAATAAAAGAATGAGCTGTTCATCTCAGTGTTAAGGCAGATGGAGTTCCAAGTGAGCTCAGTATTTTGCTGCATTTCCAGAGAAGGCAATCATGTATTTTGCTATCTACAGCAGCACCTATTCATAGCCTGACATGTGAATGCCTTTGAGCAGGTCTACTTAAATCCTTATAAACGAGGGCTGTTACCAGGATGGTTTTTCAAATGCCAGGTTTTACATTAAGTATCTCTGGAAGCAGTGATATTGAGTGAGTGCCTTTAAAAGCTAATGTCCCCTTTAAAGGTCCCTGTTTTGCTCAGAGGGATTCTAAGGAGTTTGTGCTTTCAGAGGGACAAATTACTCCTCCTCCTCCTCTAGGGATAAAAATTCCGAGTTCCTCTTTGCCTTTCACACTTGCAGAGGCCAGTCTGCCCACTACTGTGATGCCTCCTCCACAGTCTAGTGGCACTAGCAAATGGGGAGTTTTCCTGGGATCTTCAGGAGGTTAAAAGGAACTCCTGCAATGCTGATACATCAGTGTCTGTCACAATATTGTGTAGCCTCAGCAGTCACAACTGCATAAACCCTTATTTCTACCAATTAACTGAGAAGAGGTTTATCTCTTGAATGAGAATTTTGATGATAGGAAGAGTCAGTGAATTGTGCTGCATGGAGCTGCTAGTTAATTCAGTGCAACTGTTTTCTGATTAAACAGTTCATTCTGGGAGACAGCCAAAATTATTTCCTTCCCTTAGAGCATAAAACCCTATGAATTCTTTGTGAATGAATTTCATCACTTGTTTTAACATCTTCTGTCATCTTTAACATATGGTAAAATGGTTGAAAACCTGTTTACAACATCAGTTAAAACTACTTATATAACCATTTTCCAGAGTCGTTATGGGACATAAAATACCAGAGTATCAAATACAATATAAAATAGATTTGTAAAGGAAAAAGTAGAGGAAATAAATACCTGGGTTCATTGTTCCTGAATGCCTTACTGCAGTTTTTATGGGGTAATTATTTGTTCATAAGCCGTTTGTTTTACAGAATGTTTTTTCTATTGTCAATACACATATGTATATATGTGTGAATATATTTGCGTAATATAGTATTTTCTGCACAAATGTTGGTTTTAAACCATCCCCTGGGATATAAATGAAATAATATTTATAGTTTTGGAATATTTAATCATATCATCTGCATCTGTTGAATAGGTGGTTTACATTATATGGAGGGCTTTGGTATTTGCTATTATAATCTCTCCTTGTTTAAAACTAGTATGATTCACGAAATGCTATAAAATGTTTAGGGCTTTGTTTTTAGTACATGCACAAGTAATGTCTGTGGCAGGATTATGAGAACAGTTAAGATTTAGAGATTGCTAATTGTTAATGAAAAAGTTAATTTTTTCACTTTTGTAAAGCTACCTTGATTATTTATTTTTTTTTCCTGGAGCTTGGATTGTTCTCACTTATTTAATATTTTGGGAGTGAGTGAAAGAAACAAGTGGCCTCAAATATAGCCAGGGGCAATTACTCTCCTGCCCTCTCCTGTAACATGTCAGGAGTTGTGTGGTTGTCCTTTGATGTGTACATCATGCCAAGGGAAGGGTTTGTAATGAAACATGGGCTGTGAGGCTGTCGAGTGTGACATCCAGCTGGAAACACTTGATGGAGTAGAGCAATTTGAGGGTGTGTGTGGGAAGAAACCTAGAGGGCTTCATCAACAGGAACATGGCTGAGGTAGAACTGAAAAAACAGAGAGAAGCAGGTGGAGGAGATGGTGGAGGCTGTGGTGAGGTCCAGTCTGACAGGGCACCTTTGTTCTTGGGCACCAGGGTCTGTTTGGCCAAGCTGATATGGCTGGTTCACAGCTTGCAGAGGTTTTTTTGTACCTCAGTATTTGTATTTCAGTGACTTACACTGGTGAGCATCTCTGGCTCACCTGCCCAGCTGTCACATTAGAAATTCAGGCTGTCCCCAGTCTGAACTGCTCCCTGCTTTTCTTATGAGGACATGGCAAAGTGGCAGATCCCTGGAACCAAAATTGATAAACATATTGATTGTTTTTTGGATGTATTCGTTGGTTACCTCTAGAACAGTGTTCACAATTCTGGGAATAAGTCTTCTGATAATCGGCTCTGGTCACGGTAATTTGGCATACAGTGTTGCTTTATGACTATATATGTAAATGTGCTTGAAATACATCTCTTTACTACTAAATATATAATCAAGCAGACTATTTAGATTTGAAATTAGCCTATATTCATCCTCTTTGGTTTGTTTTGTGTTTGTAAAAAGTATTAATTTGTTGGCTTAGCATTAATTTTTACTAAGTAACATGAGTTTAGTAGAAGCTACTATTTGCATTAAGGGTTGTAAATGAGCACTTATTTTTGAGGCTCTGCCTGCTCTTCATCTCTGTCCATTTTCTGTTCTTAGGTATGCAAAGTTCTATTTGTGAATGACTGATAGCTGTGTACTGGATACCCATTAACTGTGCATTGGAACTGACTGACAGATTTATTTGGAAATCTGTTTTTTAAGGATACTTATCTGATAACATGCACAAACATACAGACTTTGCAGTTGTTGGTAGAACAAAACCCTGAGAAGCTGTCATCAATAAAAGTGCAAAAACTGCAGTTGTATTATCTTAACTTGTGGTTGGGATTTTTGGTTGGTTGGTTCCCAAACCCCCCCAAAAAAAGTCGAATTTGGCCGTTTATATCACGTGTTCTATCAACTCTATAGCTAATTTCCTGTGAAAATGGAAAGATTCTTTTGATGATGAGTGTTCTTTTGGTTGTTGTTGAATGTCAACAGTGTCTGCCTCGGGAGTGGAAACTTCACTAAGGTCGCCTGTTTCCTAGCTGAGATTTTTTTGTGCTGTAGCTTGTGAATTACTGTGGCTCTGTGGTCATGGATGTCCTTTAGGGCTAGGCTGAGATTTTATGTGACTCATTATTTTTCTCATTTGCTATTTTCAATTTGGAGCTCCAGAACAAAATTTTCAGACTGAGGACCAGACCCCGCAGATGCTGATCTTTCAAGGATAAAATGAATAAATCAGTAGTTAAATTTCATTCTAGAAAAATAACACCCAGCTCTCTCTAGGTGTAAATGGCTGGTTAGGTAATTTGCAAGTGTTCCATTTAGCTGAATTTCACTCTAATCTTATTTTTGAAAGTGTCTCTGCAGTTGGTTACTTCATGATTCTGTTTCACTATATTAATGGTATTTCCATATACAAAATCACCATTATTTGTGATCACATCATAGCTACCAGTTTATGTCCTTGCTATTTCATTAGAGGGATGCCCATACTAAAAATGGGCACCCTGTCCTCCTGTTTTCTGTAGGGTAAAAGCAGGAGGTAGCCAATTCAGGATGTTTTCCAGTAAACTTTTAGCCTTCAGTAAAAATACTGGCAAATTCCTTGTTTGGGAATCATGTGGGTGTTTGCTAAAGTTGTTGAGGTGGGAAAATCTCAGCTATAAACTTAACATAATGATTATATGACTTGTATATTCTCAGCAACTTGTGTGTGTGGATTCTGCTTATTTGGGTGATAATTATAAAAATAGAAAAGTAGACCTAAAAAAAAAAAGTACATGTTTTTTTTAGAGATAGGACTACCTTTATCCACCCAAGTGGCAAAACCCTTCCAGCCTTACCCTTTAGCCCTGTGAGATTGGGGGTGGATAAGGTGAGAGCTTTGCTGTGTAGGTTGGGGACTGGGGTGATGTTCAGGGCAAGGCTTGGAAGACACATTAATCTGATTTTTGCCCCTGAGACTATATTTTATTTAAGTTTTACCCCTCATTCCCAAGGCACAGTGTTAATGGCTTCCTGGCTGTAAGGACAAGTGGGACTGAAAATGCATTTCAGGGCAGGGGAATTAACACTCAATCTTTGCTTTTAGCAGGAAAGGCAGTGCAATATCTGTGCTTGTGCTCTGTCATGCTCACTGCTCTGGGCTGCAGCTCTGGCCCAAGGTGTGCCCTCAGGAGGTGCCCTGGTGGATCCCCACAGAGGGAGAGTGGCACTGCAGGGACACCCTCACAGAGCTTTAGAAAATCCTGTCAATTCATGGTGGATGTGTGAAGAGCATTCAGCTCCAGTACTGGAGACAGTTACGACTCTCACCCTGTTTTTGTGGAATTTTGCCTCACCTTTAACTTTTTAATTAATGCAGTCTTGTCTCACTACCGTATCACACCATCTTAACTTTGTGATTTAACTTGATGTAAGACACTGGCAAAGGATAGATTTTTAATTAGCATGACTACAGGCTGCAGCTGGTTTTGTCTTTTCTTACATCATTTCTGGCTGTGAGAAGAATTTAATTTTATAATGGTGGCATAGCATTTTCCATGGTGGTGAAATAAAACCACCATGATTTTAAAATGAAATGTGCATTTGCATTTAGGTAATATTGGTAGAAAATAGCCTCTGCAGCTAACACAATTTTATATTGATTATACACTGTCTAATCTTGTTTGCAGTTAGGTGGAGGAGGCATATCCTTACAGATGTTTTATTTTTAGTATTTCAGTGGTTTCTATGTGTTATTGTTATTCCAGTAATATGCTTTAGCTTAGCTAGAAAAATGTAAGTTCAAGGAATTTTTCCTTTAAGGCACTGTTTTCATGACAGCACTGATTAATTTTTGCTAGAAAGTAGGAGCAGCAAAACATGGGGATCAATAGCCATGGAGGAGGCTTTACTGACCTCTTACCAAGAGGAAGTCCTTTACAAGAAGATGCTAGAAATACACTTGTTGGCTATGTTTTTGGGCTACTAAAATCAATCTCCAGGTTAGACATGGGGGAAAACTCTAGAAGAAGAAGCTGCACGGTGCTCAGACTGATGTGACAGTCTTGTTGCTACTTCTGAAGTTGTAATGGACAAGATGTGCAGTGAGGTTTGGAGGGCTCTCACACAGGACAGAAGGTTTATGCAAAGCTAGAAGGAGCTTTATGTTTTCTGAAATTTCCTCAGCTTTAGGAATGAGTTATAAATACTGTAAAAGGTTCAGTCTCAAAGAGGTGCAAATGCAGTGAATGTGAAAATAGCCCTTTTGCCAAGAAAGTGCAGTGCAGAAAGAATCCTTACTGAAGGGATCAATCTTTATGAATGCTGAGGCTTAAATCCTCCCAAAAGAATACTGCTGGGCTTCCCAGGGAGAAGTTGGTTTGTGCTTTTCATCATAAATTGTACAGCTTTCCTGTGATGGGGGAGAAGGCCACTGAACTTTTAAACCTGACATGGAAAGATGTCTCAGGTTAAAAACCAGGTGGGCAGTGATTCACAGCAGAAAGCAAGGAGGAAGGCAAGAGTGAAAGGAACATCTATTATCATTGGAAAATCTGTATTTCAGCAGCTCAGCTTGGAAAATAGGTGCAGCATTTGCATAAGATTAAGAAAACCAGTCAGAGATTGTTGTATTTAACCTGTCTTGATTTCTCTACAAAGTAGAAAGTAACAGCTGTACATAAGGATGGTTAAATGGCAACACAATTGTTATTAAGTCTTTCATTTGAAGCTTCAAGTGACAGAGTTGACTACATGGTTTGGTAAACCATTTTGTGAAAGAAATACCCTTGCTGTTACAGTTTTGCCAGGTGTGTATGATCTGAATTGAGACATTAGCAAGGTGTATCATTAATGGAAATTATCCAAAGGCTTTTGACTGTCTTCTGTGCTTTATTACTCTGGAAACAAAAGTTGTGTGTGTGTGTGTTGGAAAGGTTGCTCTTCAGGGAAAAAAGAACAAGGGAAATTAAATGTTCACCACCTCAGAGGTATTATCTTATTCAAATATCTGCTTTTGCTTTAAATATTCAGCTAATTCCTTCCCTGTTTTTATCATGCTGAAGAAGGTATGTTTATTGGCAGGATTTGGCTTTATTATTTTTGTTCTCTAGAGCTTCAGGTCTCCTCTGTGAGCATGAATTCACAAAGAGCTTTTCTCACTCTTAAAAACAGTCTTCTATTTCAGAAAGCAGAATTCCTCCCTCAGAGATGCCATTGTGCTCCATTTGTGCTCAGAAAAGATGTGAAAAATCTGAGGTACAAATGGCATATGCTGCTTGCCTTTGAAAAAGCATGGATTCAAAACGGATAGAGGCAGAAATTATTCCTATCCATCTGTAATGGCTCTCAACAGTACCTGAAGTGGCAGGAGTGGGTGGGCAATGCCCCCTTTTCCCCACCTTGGCCTCCCTCCTTTGTTCCCTGCTCCTGCTGGGCTTTTCTCTCCTCAGCCTCTGCTCCTCTGAGTCACCTCCCATGTAGTCAGGGGTTTGGGGGGCTGAGGGGCTGGGATCCTGCAGAACCTGCTGGAATTGCCTGGAATATCCATGCCCACCTGAGGCAGCCCTCGCCTCTGCTCATGGAGATTCTGCTGTGCCCCAGATGCCCTGTCCATGTGGAAGAGGAGTCAGCTCTCCCTGCTCAGGATCCCCCACAGCACTGCCTGGAGCGAGCTTTATTAAATCTTGCGAGCACAAGGTGAAGGCAGCACAAAGCTGACCTCTGGTTTTTGCTGTCTAACAGCAACGTGGTGCAGCTTTGGGTCAGGTCAGATGGGTGTAGCTGAGCATCACAGATCCCTGGGCACTGTGCTGCTGTCCTGTGTGAGCAGCACCCCGAGCTGTGTCTCCCACAGGAGTTATCCCTGCACTTCGCCTGAGAGCAACAGCAGGAGGTTCAGGAGATGCCCGAGTTTAAAATCAGTACAAGCCTGGTGCAGGCAGTGGATCAAAGATAGCTCTAGAGCAGTTGAGAAGCTGTCCTGGGATTTTATTCTTCCCTTTGGTATTGCATGAGGTTACATTTTAAGCCCGTTCAACTGCACCTGTCGTGACACTTTTCTTGCTCACACTCTTACAGTTTAGACTGAAAAGTGTCTGCAGGAGAAAACTCCCCTTGTCAACCAAACTTCGGCAATATACAGCAGATCCCTCTTGCGTATGCACACATGGGGTCAGAAGACCCCAGGGTTGCTTTCATGCCAGTCAGTACTAAGTTCCAGGCGTATGTATATTTCAAATATCTGCACTATATATGTGTGTATTCCGAGGTTTCAGCTGTAACCTCAGGGTGTTGTGCTGCACACAATAGGCTGTGTAGCTGCCTCCCTTTGTCACATCTACGTCTGTAACACAGATCTGCTGTGTGTGACTCACCCACTTGTTATTGGCAGAAAGAAGAGGGACAAGCTCATTTGCTGTGGAACTGCAAAACTAAATACAGCCTGGGCTTTGCCTGTTGTAATTTCTACCATTTAGGTGGCTGAGTGGGACACTGCCTTCGTGACCTTAAGGGACATATAGAATACATAAAGATTTCTGCATTTCTTCTTAATCCTTACTGCTAAGGATGCCTGCACATGTTGGTTCGTGCAGCCTGGCTTTAAGCTATTCTTGTCTGCATCTCTCAGCAAAAACAATCAGTCTAACAGGACAAGTTAATTGGGTCAGGATGATCCACTCTTAAAATTTGCCAGCAGATCAGAGGCAATGTCCTTTATTTAGCCTATAGAACATAACTCCATGTAATTCCTGGGCTGAGTGGCTTAGACAAAGCACCTTAATTATTGCAGACAAATAAACTGAAAAAGAATCAACAAAGCAATATTTGTTAGAGCATGTGAATGTGGCCTGTCCGGGTTATTTAATCAAGGCAGTGAAACAACATTTCGCTGATTAGCTCCCTTTGAAAGTACAAATTGTTTGGATATAACTTTAATGTAGGCAATTAGGTGCAAACATTTTGGGCTATACATTAAAAACCTATTCACTTTAGTGTTCTTTTTCCCCACAGTGTCCTGGAGTTGTGAGATGGGCTGAATCATATTCTTCATTTAAGTCAGGGCACTTTAATAAAGTTCTGTGCTTTTTTTGTAGTTTGATGTAAAAGCATATATTTCTGTATGTATATTGGATTTGTGTTTTGCTGTGATCTGATTTAGAGTTTTTGCTTTTATTGTACATTTCCCACTGCTCTCAATCCAGTCTGGCAATTTATAAATGCTGAACTCTGATGTCTTTGTGCCAACTGGAACTGGGTGACTGCGGTTCTTTGCCAGCAGGGCTTGGTCTGAGTGGCTTCGAGGTGTTCTTGCTCTTGATCTTTAAAACCTTTGGCAACCTTTCAGCTTTCTCTTTTGTCTTGTAACCCTGTGTATTTCTGAGCCCTGAGGCATTTATCACCTCTTGATGCAGTAGAATAACACGGTGGTTCTTAGAAGGAAAAAAAAAAAAGAAAAAAAGTGGATTTCTGTGTTTCTAGTTGCTCCCTGTAAGTTTATTATGGAGAGTTCTGTACACGATTGCTATGCTGTATTTCTAACTTTTAAATTCTCTGCAAACTATCCTATAGTTGATTACTTCTGCATGGTGTTGAGAGAGAGGGTGGTTTCTAACATTTTATTTGTAGGTGTCCAATTTAAGAAGTAGTCCTAGAAAAATGTCAGCAGAGATCTGTAAATCTGAATAATATAATTATAGAATTGTTCTTCTGTGATGAGTAGAGTCAAGAAGATGATTGCTAAATCACTGTGCTGGTTTTCTGTGGTACTCCTTTGAAAATGGAATTATTGTAACACCTTGTACTTGTATTTTTCTTGGACCGGGTGCTGTGCATCTTGATTGGGAGCTATGTATAGCAGTGATCTCACTCACCACAAAAATGTAACAACTGCTGTTACTCTGTGTGGTACTGAACATGTTAACCTCAAGCAAGGAGGAAGGAAGATTATTATACTTTAGTGAAACATCAGTGAGTATGTATAAAAAATAAGTTGCATTTTCCTAAGCTGGACTTTATCTTGGCTACTGAAACTGGCATTCAGGTATTGTGGGATCACAGATGGTCGGGACCTTGTTGTGTGTTTAATTTTCAGCTGCAGCAGGAGAACTGTGCTGACATTGCACTGAGGAATTGCTTCAGCACTGACTGGCTCTGTTTTCCTGAGTGTCCAGGTGTTCCTCCAGGCCACACCCAGGAACTAACCCAGCACAACCCTGCAGGGGAAACAGGCTCACTGCACACAGTGCTGTGCTGTTAAGCATATCTGAACAATCATGATTTTTGCCTTTCAAGTACTGCCGTGTCTTAAATCTTCAGCCACTCCATTCCCAATTCAGTCATTCTGGATGAGGATGTTATTTCTGAATAAACAAATTATCCTGAAATAATTTTTCATTATAAAAGCCAGACTCACCATATGTATGACCTGTTGAAGAGAAAAAAACCTGGGGTCACTCTCTGACATTATCATGACTCATTCCTGCTTAACATTTTGATTGTACTGTGGCTATTGTGTTTGCAGATTCTGACAAATAAAGTTTGACAAGCAGTAAACCCTGATGTATAGCAATGAGTCACAGTTGAAGCACCTGATGCTTTCAATACATGTCTGAAAACTGCAGTCTTGGGGACACTGATGGAAAGAAACTTCTGTGATTTGTATTTTCAGAGGCCAGTGTTACACTGTTATTGTTACTGAATGTGTTTTGATAAAGGCTCCTGAAGATGTGGTTTCAGGGCTGTAATGTTGGCTGATGTGCTTTGTAGCAGGGAGAGTAGTTTCAAACTACTTCAGCTATAGAGCTGTTTTGCTGAAACTTTCTAGAGGACAAAACTAAAGGAGCTATGCTTATTACAGTGGGATTTCAGACCTTCTTTCTCTCCTCCTCCAGGCAGTGGGATTTGGCTGTGGAGCAGACAGTTCTGGTATTTTTGCTGCTCTCCAGTTGCTGTGCACTACTGACTTACAGAAGTTGCTTGTTCAGCTCACACGATGTACTTTTGGGGAGGATCATGTTAAGATATTGTTCTAGATTTAGAAATTGTACTCCGCAGTGTATCGTGTCAAAGCCTCTGGCAGCTGTTCCAGCCCTCCTTGTTGTGTGTACACTCCACTGAGACTTGGGCAGCAGCTTCTGATGGGAGTCAGTAAAGAGCCTTTTGTTCTCTAAAAAACAGACCAGGTAATTATTTGACTCATCCCTTAGAGAACTATATCTGAAAGAATAGTAACATTTGTTTTTACCATTGTTTCACTTTAGATACCCTTTGTTAGATTTCAGTAGCATAATGGTATTGTTACAGTAATAAATACCATTAGTCAGCTTTCAAGAAGTACAAATGGTTTTGGTTTGTTATCCTTCTGGCATCTGACACAGAAGTGCTTAGGCTTAAAGAGTCCTGGTCTACCGCCACCTCAATAAACTGCTGCTGTGCTGTCTACTACATGATTTCCAGTACAGACCTGTCAGCAATGTACAGATCAACACAATACAAACAATATTTTTCCTAAATATCCAAAGTGTAAATATATACAGACAATATTTTAAGTCTTATCACTGGAGGGGAAAAAAATTCCACAATGCAAATTAAATTAAAGATATCTGGCATCTTTATGTAGATGGGAGATCTTTGCAGACATTTAAAATGATATTTCAAAAACTGAGTATGTTCTCTATTAGAGCTAGAGAGAGACTAAGGCAGTGTTTATGAGAAATTATTGTGAACACTTTGTTCCACATTCTGACATCATCTTTAACATCAAGCTATTTTATGTAGCAATTACTACATAAATTCTTTCCTGTCCTGATTTCTGTTGCACAGAAAATGTATGAATAGCCATTTGAAATAGATGTGTTAACACTCATATTTATCTCTCCCATCTTTATCTGCATCTTTTTTATTGATAGATATGAATGCCAATGTGTCTGAGTTTAAGCTTAGACTATGAATATCTTGATTTAAAAAAAATATATATTTAAAGCTTTGTCTTTTACTAAAATCCTATCAGTTAAAACAAATGCCATAGGCTGAGTGAGCCTCACTTTCACAGTTGTGAGATGGAGAATAAATGTTGTGAAGGAATTGTTACTAGTCCAATACATTTCTCTCCCAGCAATGGTGACTCCAGTTTAAAACTAAAGTAGGTGTCCTTAAAACACATGCTTTTTTGCAGCAGGTCTAAAATATGGAAATTATTTCCTTTGTAATATTCGTTATTTTGACTTCCTAAAAAATTGTCTTTTTCTTTAATAGGCCTAATAAAACAATATATACTTGAATGGTAGTGTAGGAAGAATTCAGAATCTTTTACCAACAGAGGGCCACACAAAAGGATGTAAAAATTAATATTTTGTGAAAATATCACCACATCTAGGGGAGCGGCATTGTGCTACAGCCATCATTCCTTTTCTGGAGGTAAAACTCTGAGGTGAAAGCCAGCATTTCAGTCTCTGGCTTCCAGAACACCCACAGCTTGCATCTTCAGCCCTGCACAAGTGAGAACAACACCTTCTCCTTCGTAAACTGTGTCAGGAGGACGTCCTTCGAGGCACCCCTGCATGCTGGGTGTGTGGGGCACCTCACTGATAGATTGTGCTGCTCCTATGGGTCTCTTTCTTTGGCAAATAATACTGGCTGTAGATCTTCTCTTCATTGCACCCTGCCGCCCTGGGCCAAGCCAGATTCTGGTTTATGTCCATGTATCTCACTGAAACAGCTTTGTTTTAGTTGTGTGGGATTTCTTTCCTTCTAAACTCCACCAATGCTGATAATCATTTAGTCAAGTTTAGATAAAGTATGAAATCAACTGCTTTTTCACTTCTAAGAATTCTCCATTCAGGCAAGGGCTTGCTTTGCTTCTCTGCTGCTGTTGTCTGATCTAGGCATGGGATACTGGGCATATAATAAGGATCCCCTTGAAGCTGAATTGTTTGGATTGAAATTACCAAGTCTTTCAAATACCTTTAACTTGCTCAGCTGCATGTTACTACACTGCTAAATATATTATGTTCATTGTCACCAGGGATCCTGTGACAGCCAACCTGAAACTGGGGAGCAGGGGATTCTTCCTGCTATTGGCAGAGAAGTTTATTCTGTGTTTTGTATCCCTCTCATGGCCAGCTGTGTGTGTGTCCCTGGCACATCAATGCCCATGGAGATAGGACTGCAAGTATCTTTCAGATGGCCAGCCTGGTTTGTTTTGTTTTTTTTTTTAAATCCTGAGAATCCTATTTTCATGAGAGATCCTTAGAAATGCTGAGAGCTTAATTTGAAGGTGGTGATCTCTCTGATTGGAGAGCTGGTTGGGATGAGCTAGTAGTAGATCTCCCTGACAGGTGAGGTTTTACCTTTTACAAAGTCTTATTTAATGCTTCTTTGATACAAACTCTCTAACCTGTGTGTCTTCAGAATGGCAATTGCAGCTTGTCTATTTCTGCAGGATGTTTCTCCTTTTGGTGAATTAGAGTATTTTGTTTTAAAGAGAAGAGCCCTGCAGAACAAATGTATGAGAAGAATATGACCTGTGTCCCACGTCTGCAAATGGCACCCAAAATTAAGGCAGCACTGCTTGGACTAGATAGTCACACTTTTTGGTTTTGTAAAATTTGCAGCAGGCTAATCTAGTTTTTAATCTCTCACAATTTTTTTTTAGTGTTTTAGGTTTATGAAGAGCTAGGCCTTGAAACAACACGAAGCTGTACTAAATAGCATGAAACAGAACAATATGATTTTGATAGAAGAAATAAGTTAATGTCTTCTTTTAGCATTGTTTGTGGGGTTGGGATTTTTTTAGGTGTGGCTTTTTTGTTTGGTGTTTTGTTGTTTTTTTTTTAAATAATGTGAAGAGAAGAGAAAGCAGTGTTATACCAGTTGGTGAGGTGACAGTAGAATTTTGTTCAGTAAATAGCTGGCTCCATTTTACATTTGACACTTGCTATTAGCATGGCAATTGTTTTAAAAGGTTTTCTGTAAGCCTTAGATTCTGTTTTTCAGAATAGATTTGAATTAATTTGTGCTTTAGGGATAACTGAAAACTGCTTTTTAGATTAAGGAAAGCAAAAAAGAGCTCTTCCTTGAAATACCCAGAATCCTAGTATGTCAAAGGATATACACAGGCAGCAGAAAATAAATGTGCAGATGGGGAGGCCTGAAAAAACATCAAGTGCAGATCCTGAATTTATGCACATTTCTGACATTGTTGGATGAAAAACACTGCTCTTATCTTCTGTGGGTAACCATGGCTACCGTGTGATGTGATTTTATTTTTTTCAACATGAAATTATACACAAGTGCAGGAGAGTGGTCTTGTCTCAGCTCGCACCATATGTATTTGGGTGATAAGGATTATAGCCAGTGAATGTGCTTATCAGTGTGGCACATTTGCTTCTTTAAAATAGGTCCCCATTTATGTCTTCATGTCTCCATTAGTCTGTAGAGGGTAAATGGTGCAGGATTTTCTCAAGTACTGCTACATGAGGTTTAGGCCATCTCCTTTTGTGTTAAGATGTGTCTGTTACCTCCTTGAATCTGAGTCACAAGCTAATATAATTTGTGGAGGGGGAGTTGAAAAGGCACCACAAACATAGATACAAAGTATTACAGCTCAAATTTTTGTGCTGGTTCAGTGCCATAGTCTTAATTATCAAATGCTTCTTCCATGAAGACTTATGTACATTTTAGATTAATACTCCTCCCTGCCTGATGTGTTTCTGCTTTCATTCACATTTTCAGCATCCTCCTGAACTTTGAGGGATGCAGAGATGAGGCAGGAATTCCTAACCCCTGAAATCTGTGTAACGTTGGGATGGTTTGTCTGGAGCTGGTGAATGCAGCTAAGAATACACTTCTGTTTATCTCAACAAGTGCCTGAGTTGTACTCAGGGATGGTGAGTGTGAATGAAAAGCTTGCCTGGCGTGGGTGGTGAGGGATCCTGCTGGATCCCCGCGCTGTCCCTGGGGCTGCCAGGACAGCAGAGCACACTGACACGGTGCCACATCGCTCACAGGGCACCTGCCCACAGCAGGGAGAGCTCTCACGTGGGCAAACTCCCTGAAATTGCAATTTGCCGTCTTTAAACCTTTACCAACAATTAGGTCAGCACTGGCAGTTGTTTGCTTAGAAGCATAATTGTCTGGATTAGGGGTGCAACTGCTCAAACTTATGGTAATGTTGCTTTGGCTGTGATTTGAAAACATCTGAATTTATACTTGGGTGCTAATACTCTTGCAGTTGTTGCCACTTTGGGGGATTTTATAACAAACAGCAGAAGAAAGGCAAAGCATTCTTTGAAATATTGCTAAAAACCTTCCTTGTAACAAACTTGCTACTACAGCACAGCAAATGCTCTTTTTAGCTGTGATTTGGCCCCCAGAAGAGGCCTGTGAAATTAGAAAAGGATAATTTGGCAAAACTTATCAATGAAATTGGTACAGGCAGCATTTTGTAGGTCAGACCCAGATAGCTAAGTGAGAAATACAGATCTCAAGCATTATGGACTGCTGGTGGACTGGGAGAAGCAGAAGGAATAAGAATAGTTTGCTAGTTGAGGTGGATTTTAAAGTCAGTGTGCAATTCACAAGCAGTAAACTGGGAAAAGCTTTACAAAATTCAGAAAGCTTTCTGGAAATGTCTTAATATTAGAAAGATATTATGTTCAAATAGCCTCATAGTAGAAAAATTGGAACAAAATATGCACTCCTATGTAAATGTATCCAAGAGCACTTTTTGAACTGTTGTAATCCACAAATGAGAAATAGAGTACTGCTCCCTACTCCGGGTAGGGTAGCTGCTTTAGGCAATTATGTCTTCATGGAAAGTTGTAACAAGGATGAAAAATTCATTAACATGGCTGAGAAAGCTAACAAAAATTATGCTAAAGGTACTGAGAAACTCCAGATGAAAGCTGTAGCCAAAGACAATGGGGACAGCAAGCAAAAAGTATCTGTGGCAGATGGGAATTTCACAAGATGCTGTGGGATGAAGATGAAAATGCTGCTGCAGGACTTCTTTTCTTTGTAAAAGTACAAGTACAGGTCAAAACAGACAAAGAATGCATTAAAGTTGGAACCTGGGTCCAGCAGAGAAAAAAACAACATAATTGAAGATAGCCCTCAGAGTAGCAGAGGAGAGTAATTGTAGAAGAAATCATTGCACTGAGAAGTGCATTATATCAGGAGGCAGGCAGTGGTGACTCATGCGGATGAGACAGCATATATGTGACATGAAAGCAGTTCAAAACAGCAAAATTAAATTACTTGTCGAGTTCAGATTAGCATCAGATGCAATGACAAGTCAGTGACACACAAGCAAACAGGAAACTGAATGCCAAAGATGTGGAAGGGCATCCATGACTGTGCTGGGCTACAAAGTCTTCCTCAGCAGTGGGCAAGAAAAGAAAGCACAATTGCAAGCAAAATCAGGCCAATTAAAAATGTGATTGCTTCCTTCTGCTGGGGCAGTGGCTAGGAGCAGTGCTAAGAGTCCTGGCCCAGCAGTAGAACAGGGGCACCTCTGAGCTGAAAATGGTGTCTGGGCCTGAAAATCAGGGATAGAGATTCTGCCAGATAGGAGGAGAGAAAAGCTGATGCCACTGCTCGTGCCCCTGAATGCTGAGGTGGCCAAGTGCTTGTCTTCACGTGGCCTGAGCCATCCCTATGGGAGCACTGTGACTCAGAGGCACTTCTGGGAAGCATTGTCAGACAGTGACACTGAACACCAAAAACTGGGCAGCCAGGAAGCTTGTCTGTGAATTTGGGCATGTTGCAACATCAGCTTGCCATGACCAGTCCAACAGTTAGGTAATTATCAATATTGTTCCATGCTTTTCCTCAAGAAATCTTCAAAAATCAGAGAAACTACATTGCAACCTGTTCATCAAACACTCCCTTGGGAGTTTTTGTGAGTAATGCTGGAGGGAAAGCTTCATGTGAATAGAAACTGACAGTGACTGATTGCCAAACATGAAAAACAGCTGTTGGCTACCTTCAGGAAACTTTTATCTTTCCAAATGACACCCAAAAGGAGTTGTTTAGATCTGTTAATTCCAAATCTAGAAGGAAGTCTTATATGTTAAACAAGTAAATCTTAGTTAATTTTAGACAACTTCAGATAGTTGCAGTTACTAAATCTACCTGCTACAAATAGAAGAGTTGCAGATGAAATATGTGGAAGAGTGATGAAATATTCTAGTTCGGTGGAAATTCTTCTCTGCTGAATGTGGTAATCAGAAAACCAGAGAATGTCTGGTGAAAATAAACTAACAGAACTCAGTGAAAGATCTAAAAAAACCCACCACACACAAAATTTACATACCCAGAACCACTAGCATGTAGCTGTGTCCTTTTCACAAGGAAACATTTGCTTTTGAAGTAAACCAAAAAGAAACCAAAGTGCATACAAGTTATTTGGTGCAACAGAAAGGCAGGACAAATCAGACGTCTCCAACTCAAAGGAAAAGATTCAAGTTCTCATTTTAGAATTTTTAACTTTTATTTATATATCTGTAGCAATGATTGATACTTTAAGATTGTATAACAGAATATAAAATATGTAAGAAGATTATGCTTTTCATAATTTGGCAAAGTGAATTAAATATGAGTGAAGGGACAATATAATAGATAGCTTCATAATGGAGGACACAGCAGGATATATATGGGGAGATTAATATGTAGAATCTTGAAATATATGGTGTGTTCGGTAAGAGAAGATAATATCCCTAAAGCAAGAGATATTACCTGGGTGCCCATTTCTTGTCTCTTGCTTCAGTACTGACCACTTGCCTTGCCCATCTCCCTTTGATCCTAATTTGTCTTCAGTTTTGGAAAATCCTCCCGTATCACATGCTTAGGGTTCACTTTTTCCTGTCTGTGTCCTATAAAATCCAGGTCTGCTTTGGAAGGCATGGTGGATTTTTTTTTCCCTTTCTGTTTAAATTGAATTATCCTCTCTTCCTCACTGTGGTTTAGGCAAGCCCCCCCACCCTGCTTTCTCTCTGTTTTGCAATAGCCTCAGGCTTCTCTCTTGTACTCCTTTCTAGATGCAAATCCCTTTGCACTTCTTTTTCCTTCTTTGCAGTATTTGTCTTCCCTCTTCTTCCCCTTCTTTATCAAGGTTTATTTCCCAGATGTCTAGCGTTCTGCATCAGAGTTGTTTTCAGAAATGCACATCACGTGTTTTATGCCTTCTGTTTGCCTTTTTTAGTTCTTTTATCTGGGGGGTTTTGATCCTCTGCGTGTAATATAAGTACTTTCTCTTCTGCAGTGACTGAGTTGGAAAGAATGATTTTCAGGGGCTGGTAAATGTTTTTACTCTTTGAAAATGACTCAAGGCTTAGGAAACTTTGTGGATCTGCACTCTAAGTGATTGTGCAAATGAAATAGAGGAGTGTTCATCTTAATTTGGGTGAGAATTTGTTAAAATTGCCTGAGGAAGGGAAAGAGAAGTAAAAAATTCAAATAATACAAAGATAGGTTGTCATATTGGAAATTTTTTTTGTGTTCTTTATTACCAGCTAACCCACTTTCACATTCCCCATGATAATTCTGACAGCTCATGAAATCATGTATTCTGCTTATCTGACCCAGTCCAGTAGTTTTAAGGAAACAGTTTGTGTTATAATGAACATGTATTTGGGAGAGGTGAGTATGTGCTAGCAAGCACTTAGAACATCTTAAATGGTAAAGAATACTTGACTGACACAATACTATCAAGTGAAGACTTACCTTGATCTTTGCCTAATATTTTGGCTGTGGAGAAGGTCAGAAAATAAAGTTACACAGTCAATGATTAAGCAGTTTCTAGGTGTTCTGTGTGTTGAAGCCTACTTGGTAATAGGCTTTAGAGTGTAGAGGAGCTGATGTATGTGGGATATTGTGGGAGGTACTGTTTGACATCTGCCAAGGGAATATTATGCTTTGCCTCTAGGTTTTGTGAATGACATTCAGCTTCTGGAGGCGGGACTGTGAGATACACTCAGCGATTGCCACTGTTAAACCTGAAGGCTCAGTGAGGGGGAAAGGGGCCGTAGCTGAGATTGGCACATCCCCACAGAGGAAAATTGTCTCCTGTAGCTCCGTGTGACTCTGCATTTCTTCCTTGCAGCTATCCCAGGTACAGAACCTGGAGCCTTGTTCTGCCTTCAGATGTGCTCAGGTTGGAGTTTCAGCACCATTTTAATGAGATTCTGTTGAAAACGGCGGTTCTGCCCTTATTCTTCTTCCCTCTGGTCCCTCACTCCTGCCTTCCTTACGCTGTTATCACTGTTTGTGTTGTTTGGCTTATCAGGAGGGAAATGATCAGGCAGAAAGATTACCTCTCTGCTTAATTTTGAGTTGATCAGTTTATTGTTCTGATCAATTCCACACCTCAGGCTGGGATAGAAGGCAGGAACAAAGATAAAGTCCCTTGTTGGTTTTCTTGGTTTTTTGAGAGGGTGAGGGGAGTATGGATGTGGGACAAATGTTCAGTCAAATTTAGAATACTTACAACATCTTGACATCTGTTGTGGTTTGACACTGGCTAAATGCCAGGCACTCATGAAAGTCATTTGTTTGCTCTCTTTTGTTATAGTTGTGCAGAGGAGAGGGGAAGAAAATTAACAAAGGGCTTATGAGTTGAGATAAGGACTGGGAGAAGAACACTCTTAAGGGCAAAACAGGTTCAAATGTAAAGGTATAAAGTAAATGTATTGTTAATAGCGTCAGAGGAGGGTAATGAGAAGTAAAATAAGCCTTTCAAACACCTTTTTTCCCCACAGCCCCTCCCTCCTTCTCTCCAGCAGCACAGGGAGACAGGGTGTGGGGGTTTTGGTCAGTTCATCACTCGAGATCTTTTTCTGTTTGCTCAGGGAGAGAAGTCTTTTTTCTGCTATGCTGTGGGGTCTCTCCCATGGGCAAGCAGTTGTCCCAAAACTGGTGTGGCATGGGTGACTTGTCCATGGAGTGTAACCTTTTAAGGATAGGCTGCTCTAGTTTGGAAGCAAGGGCTCTCTGTCTCTCTGGAAGCAGGGGCCCTCTCTCTCTGTTCAGGTTCCCCACCTGATCACAGCTTTCTCTGGCATCCACCTGCTCTGGCGTGAGCACTTTTCTCATGAGCTGCAAGTGGATCACTGCATCCCCCATGGGCTTCCTGCATTACAAGGGGCAGTTTGTTTCACCATAGTCCTCACTATGGCCTGCAGAAGAATCTCTGCTCCGATGCTTGGAGCACCTCCTCCCCTTCTTTGTTTTCCATTGACCTTGGTGCCTCCATGTTGTTTTCTCTCTCACGTCCTCACTTCCTCCTCTTCTCTGACTAGAAGAAAAACTGCTGCTTGTAGGTACCATTGCCAACAAGTTCCACCAACTCAAATATTCTTGCAAGACCCCGCGGCGCTGAGAAGTTGATCTCGTCCAGGTTCCGTGCCGGGGAATCGCTGCCGCGTTTCCGCTGCCGGCCGTGCGGCCCCACGGCCGCTGAGGGAGCAGGGGCGGCCATGGCGGCGCTGGGGCTGTTTAACGCCTCTCCTCACGCGGCACCGGCAAGGAGAAGCCGCTGCCATCCCTGCCCTCCTGCCTGTGGCGAGGCTGGGTGCGGGTGGCCAGGCAGGCCAGGGTCCCCGCGGGCCGCGCTGAGGTGGCGGCTGTCATGGCAGTGGATTGCCATGGGCCACACCAGCATAGCAGTGGCCACAGTGGTGGCCACAGTGCCTCACCAGCCCTGGGGGAGAAACCGTGCATGTGCTGTTTGATTTTCTTCTTTAATATGTCATCACTGAGCCATTACCAACCTCTCTAATTGGGCCAGCAGTGAGTCTGTCTTCAGAGCCATCATGGATTGGCTCTGTCAGACATGGTGGGACCTTCTAGCAGCTTCTCACAGAAGCCAACCCTGCAGGCCCCCCACTACCAAAAACCAGGCTGTGCCAAATCAACACACGTCGTTCCTTCTTCTTTCCTGACAGTGAAATCATGTCGGTTTCTTTTGGGGTTTTTCCTTTGGAGCTTCTTAAGTGACAGCTTAATACCACAGACCATTGCAGTCAGTTTGACATGGTTGGTGATACATGCAGTGTATTAGACCCAGAATTTCTGTTTGCTTCAAAAGTCTTGTTAGAGGTGAGAGAGGGTTTCTGGGTCTACCCCAATCAAAGGCAGTGGAAGAGCACCAGGATGATCCTTTCTCCTGCAAAAAGGATAGACGTTATCAGTGTCTTAAGTAATCAAGTTATTTAGTAGCACCCAACCCAGTATAAAATAGCATTAATAATAAAAAATATCTTAGAAGCTCTTAGATTAAATTTTTCTACCCTTCACATTTATATATTCTGAATATTAAGATAAGCCACAACATTATAAAAGAAATACTGCAGGCCAGTAACTATCAAAGAGGCATCGGTTACGATGCAGTATATACCATTATCTGTGAGTTCAGGTTAGTAAATTTACTATCATATGTGATGTGTGGCTTCCATTATGTATCTATTTAGTAAATGCCACCTGTCTCCAAGAGCTACCTGTATATATAAATGATGTAGTGACTGTAAAGTAAGCACAATTTTTTTTAATATGGATACAGAGTAATGTATTAACGTAAGATGAGTAAATATAAGGTATAATATTTAATGTCTATAAGTATATAGTTAATCACATTTATATTACCATGACCCTTCTCTCTCCCTGTGGAAAGGACCCTGTGAAACTGGTCCTGCAAATTACTGTTGATCCTGTGCAGTGTTGGCACTGAAAATGAAATATTTTGTACCTCCTGCATATGAAGTTGATATCTTTTTTTAGAGAGGTTGCTGAAAATGTGTTTTCTTCTGTTCCAATACAGGGTAGTTAATTTCTGCCTTTTAAATTGGTAATTTTTATTTTTGCTTGTAGCTTCACTTAATAAATTGCACAGAAGCAGTGTTTGTTAACATACCTAGCCTTAGTCTGTTTAATCATATTTGAGTAATCTGCTTCAAAATGGCTAATATACAAATTGTTTTTAACTGTTTCTGAACTGTGTTTACATTAGAAAAGGCAAAAGCAAAAATACATTAAATGATCCCCTTCTGCCAGTTCGTGATTATTACAAAATGTGAATTTGAAGCAGTTTAGGTATTTATTTTTGTGGACAGGTTTTGAGCATTACTGTTCTGTGGTTTTGGTGGTGTGGTTTTTTTGTTTGTTTGTTTGTTTTTTTTTATTGTTTTTGTTTTTTTTTTTTTTTTTTTTTTTTTTTTTTTTTTTTTTTTTGTACTTTCCACTGAGCAGGTGTATTCACAGCAAGGTTTCACCTGTGAGGTGGCCATACTATGGAAAGGGTTTGATCAGGTCATAGTTTAGTAAGCAACTTAGAGAAAGCTAAACCTTAAATCTCATCAATGCTGGTGGTCCCCTCTGTCCAGTGTTCAGCTGACTGAGCCCAGCCCCAGTGCTATGTGTTCCCCATCAAGCTGCTGAGATAAAGCCTCTGGACCACTGCTTCCATCACTGGTACATGGCACTGTGAGAGCTCATTTGAGTGGCCAAGGCAAACCCAGCTTCCTTTGCCACTACAAACACGGGTGTTTCGTCTTGCCCCCATTCATTTCTTCTGTGGACACTGCAGTGCCAAATGTGGAAAATGATGCTGGCAAAATTAATGGCTACTGGGAAAGGATTGGAACTTGAGCCTGCTTGGTCTTCAGGCCAGGTATTTTCCATGATACATCCCATGGTGCCTTTAAATGAAAGGACCAGTGCCCACCAGGCTGGATGGGAATATGATATACCAGGCTATTGCTGGACATCTGCAGAATTTACAGGTGTGTGGACACTATTTCTGTAATTTACTGCTTTAATCTGCTCTCTCCAAGTGGTGAAATGTTCCTCAGTTTGATATAGTTCAGCAGTTGCACAGAGACTGAACAAACAAACCCAGTGTACTGTAGTGGCCTCAAGCGTGATTTTTCCTCTGTACCAGCGGCTTTTGGTTAAGCAAAGAAATGTTGAGCGTTGGGTGAAAAATAACTAACTTCATGCCTTGTTTAGGAAAATATTGGTGTATTTTATGGAAGGAAAATAAAAATAGCCATTAGTAAGAGGTTAAAAAGGGTGCCTTTGTGTTGTCTTGCACTATGTATTTGTAAGGCTCAGCTTCCTGGTGATTTTTCCTGCTGACTGCAGGCCTGCATTTGGTTTCTTTCTCAAGGAAACCTTCATCTCTCTGTATTGCACTTGGTTTTCCAAGATCAGGGATGTTTAGATGAAAAGAGACTGAACTGAGCTGCCGTTCTGAAACTGGTGTGTGATTTGCAGAGGGAAGCTCTAACTGTGGAGGTCAGGCTCTTTTTTTTCAGGGGACAACCTGTCCTGCTTAGACTGGTAGCACTTATAGCCCTTGGACAGTATGTATATTCTGTGTTGGATAAGGAATCCAAATGGCATAGAAGGTTTTACTCTTTGAGATATCATCCATTTTTTTTAGGTACTATATTAATGTGAGAGATGAGAAGTATTGGCAAAGCTTCAGCTAAGGGGCAACTCAAGAACTGTTGTAACTCGGATGTGTTTTATTGATATCCAAGATAGACTAGGGAGCACCATTTGGAGAAAGGATTAGTCTAAATGCTGTAATGAACATCATGTAGTTTTGCTAGTATCACAGCTACACAGTGTAGTTAATCTGACTTTAGGATCCAGTTAATTATGTAATGCTGTGATACAAAGTAAGAGTTAATGGCTTACGTGCTAGATGTAGAGTGGAGTTAACAAAACAAGAGTAATTCCTTCACTCTTACGAAATGGGGAAAAGCTTCTCAACCCTGATCTGCTAAGGAGCAAAAATCAGCAAAGGCAACTTGGCAAAGGCAAGTCACTGGAGTGCAGTGTGGTTTTGGTGTACAGTGATGCCTTAGCTCACTTAGCAGAACAGCATTTAAAATGTTTCAGTCACAAATTGTTCTGGGAAAAGAGTACATGTCATACTTTTTAAGAGAACCAAAACCTGAAGACAAGGTTTTTATAGCGAAGAGGAGGAAGCCTGAATGAACAAGTCTGATGGTGGATCCCTGTGCTTTGGCAGATACATTTATTGGAAAACACACTTTGTATTCCCTGTAGACTTCACTCCTATGAAGATTTAAGGGGATGTGGAAGTCCCACGGATTTCCAAGTGCAGCATTTCCACATGAAATGCTTTATGTGAGTAACTCTTTAAGGCCTAGGTTCTGCAGAGCAGCTGCTGCTCTTCTGTGGCTTGCATGCAGAGAAGATCTAGACCAGATCTGGTCGAGACTTGAGATTTGCTCTAGACTTGTGCTTAAGTGCTTCTTTTCAGTTGTACTTCAAAATATCAGTGTTTTTAAGGGAATTGAAAGAACCTGCATGCTTAAGGCGAGCTTAGTCTCATCTTGATGTCTCAGTTGTTTGCTTTGATATTTGCAGCTGAAGTGTTGTTATTCTGCTAGTGCTAAATCTCATTAATCAATCAAAATGCTGTTGGAGATGTCTCAGCTAAGTGCATTTGTTGCTATGAACATATTATAAGTTTCTCTGTATGTAAGCCTTCTGATCATTTTCCCATGGGAGAACATCCTTTTGCTGTCTTTTGCTCTGTATAAGCTTTCTGTAAACAAAATATCTGTGTCTGTTCTTCAAGAACATAGAATTGGTTGGCCTCCTCCTACCTATGAGGAGAAAGAGCTAAAATTACTTTATCTTTCTGATATTGTAAACTATTCGGACACATTTTCCTGGACGAAGCAGCAGCAGGAGCATGGAGAATGCTCTCTGCTGAGCAGATATAGAAATATATTAGAATTATAGAATCATTTTAATAAATCATGTTAGCCTTCTGAAATTGTCGTCAAGAGTCTTTTCTTCAATGCATAAACCACGACAATATGCATTTCTTCTGTATACATAGAAATTTGCTGAAAATAGATATTGAATAATCCAGTAAAATTAATGATTGCACATCATGCAAAAGTGATCTAGATGCAACTTGCTCGGGGCAGTCACTATGAAGATCAAGCTTTTTTTCTTGAAGCAAACAGGGGAAAAATGCCTTGAACAAATATTATGGTTGCATAGTGCTGGGTCTTTGGGGGAAAAGACTGTTATAACGGATGTGTCTGTGAGTGTGCTTTTTTTGCCTGAAGACTTCTTTTTGCTAACCAGAAATGTCAGTGAAAATGATGTGAATTGACAAGATGCATCAGTGTACCCTGTAGTTTACTGAGATGATGATTAGGATAATACATCTTCATGTTTCATTGTGAGCCACAGTACGATGAAATATTACTGGCTGCATTAATGGTGACTGCAGATGTGTTTAAAACTCAATCTTACCAAAACACCTCAATTCTTGTTTAGCGTTTCAGTGCCACCAAAGAGCACTGTGGTGTCTATCACCTGTCCTGGAGATCTGTATGATGGGCATCCATGGCCTTGGCTGAGGATGGTTTTGTCTTAGTCCTTGCTGCTGAATTTCTAGCAGCTCCACAAATATCCCAGGAAATGTAGGTGGTGTCAACCCAGAAGGATTTACTTATGCAGAGAGTGGCCAAGGATAGTCAGAGGAAGGGCTTTTTGCGTTGTAGGCAGATTGGCTCTGTATGGGGATAAGGACTCATGGCAGGATGGCAATTCAGCTGTTTTTGAGTTTGAATTCCGGTCTTCATGCTTCCACTGCAAAGCAGTGTCTAATTTTAGGGCCGTTGCTCAACCTTTGGGCTGGACACCAGGTTAGCACCTGGTGGAGTGGTCAAGCAGTTGGTGCAGCCTTTGACAAGTGATAAGGGTTTTGCATGCTGAGGTCACTGTCTTGGGAGAAAGGAGTATTTTCTTCCCTTTCTTCAGATTACTTTCCTGTAATTCTCTAACTAGTCATGAATAAAGCACCCTTAGTCTCTTAGTGTGACAACACCCGCTGTTAAATAGGTCCTAGCTTGCAAAGAAGTTCACTTGTGGCTGTCATCTTCCTTTCCTGAACTGAAAAGTACAGTCCTGTGGGAAGAGATTGGAATTATGCTTTTCTCTTTGTCTGAACTTGACTCTTTTCAGCTAGTGGCTTTCAGTGTGTTGTTAATTTTCACCTGTGAATAGGCAAGCTGCTGTTTGTCTAATTAGGATTTTTCTGCCCTTCTTTTCACTTTGTAGTGTGTTTCATGCTTTCAGATGTTTGGACAGCATTCTTTGCTAAAGGCCACAGCTTTGTGAACTGTTAACACATTGCACCTAGTGCTGTGTAGTACAGAGTGAGCCTCAGGTACCAGTGTGCAGTGGAAAACAAGAGCGTCTTGAAGTTCAGCCAATTTTTGGTTCTCTATCTTAGCATCAACAGCAAATTTTTACTCAGTTGTAAGGAATGCTTAGTAAACATGTTCTTGAGAAGCTTCTTTCATATCTATGAGTCAAGAGTAATCAGGAAGGCCAGGAGATCAGTTGTAGCTCCTAGATAGCTAGGAGACAAACTGTTTTCTTTTATGTGCAGCTATACGTGCATGATTAAACCTCAAAGAATCTTTAAAAAAATTCTCCTGAAAGTAAACACTCAGGGAAAAGTATTCTTAACAGTCTTTAAACTCTGTAAACATAATGTGCAATTTGTTGAACTAGATTTCAGGATATATGGTGATACAAGTAAGTCCAGTGTATTTTTGTAAGCTATGCCAGAAAATCATGTATAAGTTTAGGTTGTGTTGTACTGTTGCTGGGTAATTAAAGACTTGCATAAACACATCTTGTTTCTGAAGTGCTTCACAGACAACTTGAGGAAACCATTTTTGCCCTTCTTCCATGAACCATTAGTTCACAGAACTTACAGAAACAAGCAAAAGGGGAAGATTTAGCATGGTGAGGAGTAAAGAAAAAGAACACTTTAATTCAAGTGGCTTGATGAGAATATTATCAGACTGTTATACATGTAATACTAAAGAGCTGTGGGTAATTTGGAAAATTGGATAATGTATTCTCCTGATTAGAAATAGAGAAACAGAGCAAGGGGTGACAAACCTGTTCGGTAAGGAAGGGAAGGGTTTAGACGAGAGTGGCCGCTTTCTGCCCCCCTGTGGACAGAAAATGTGGCACCCGGTTTTTCTTATTTTTCTAAAATGTGGGAGAGGCTGAAATCACTGAAAATGTAAGTTATGTCCACAAATTCTGAACCACAGGCTCTGTACTATCTTAAATATCGTTTGAATTTGCAGTTGGGTGTTTTTATTTTCCACGGCACTGGCAAACCTCTGAGATGAGGCTTTGCTGTTCTCAGTGGCTGCTCCAAAGCAGTTCTGTCCTCAGCCCCATACTGGGGGCAGTTCCCTGCCGTGCTCCTTGCAGGCTTGTGCTAGAACTGTCCCTGGAGGTACAGGTTAAATGCTGGTAAACGCTGTGTTTCCTCTCTTCCTGTTCCTCCTTTTTGTACCTCCCTTTCAAAAATCCCCGGTGAGGAATTGGTGGTGAAGAGCGTGGCACAGGCGATGCGTGCATTGCTCTGCAGTGCTGGCCCCAGATGTTTGCATTGCTCTGCAGTGCTGGCCCCAGATGTTTGCAGCAGCTTCTGCCCAGCACCTGCTGCTGGGCTGGGGAGGGCAGCGGCCAGCTTCCTCCTTTGGTGTGGCTCATTACAGTCCCTGCCTTGTGCATTTCCCTGGCTTTCCTCCTGTGGAATGGCTGCAGACTTTGCCCCAGCCACCCCTAATGCTCCTATACTGCAGCTTGTTTGTTTTACAGCAATACTGTTTTTCCTCTTTCCCAGATATCTGCAGGGTGTTCGAGTTGATGTTTGCACGTGAAAACCAGACTCACTCTGAGCAAGTGTCAGCTGTCTGTCTGGCTTTGTGGGCATGATACAAATATGAAGGTGGTGGTGATTGGGCTTGAGGTTCAGAAGTCTTAAAGCATTGCATATTGTAAACATGTTTCTGCATTGACACATTTCTGCCTTCTCTCCAGACTCCCACCACAGCAACAAAATTTTTCTTTACTCATAATATTGTCCCTTCTTATCTAGTCATTGGATTGCTATCCCTTTACAGAGTTGTTTCGCAAGCTGACAGGGGAGTGTTGTTGCAAATTTTGTCCTGACAGATGTCTCCGTTTTTTTTCTTATAATCATCACCAAATAGAATCCCAATTTTGTGTCTTGCCTGAAAGCAAATAGACCTTGGATAACAAAGCAAAGATGCATCCTGCTTTCGTTTGTTGTTTTTCTGAAGTGTGGAAGAATGGTGACAAAAATCAAGGAGAGTGAAGCATGGGTTCTGGGGAAATGTTGCATTTGTTTTCCGGTGTAATTCCCATTTGTTTATAAGGGTGTTGACAATACTGAAGTTTGGGTGGATGCTATTTGAGGTATGTATTCTCTCAGCCCAATCTGAATGATGAGAAAATGGTGCTTTTTATGATTATTTCATTTGTCTGTATTGATCTACTTAAACTACTTGACTGCATCAGCAGGTTTGAAGGGAAGAGCACTGTTCAGTTACCAACGAGGTGTGTGCAGTTAAAGCTGTATCCATTTTGTCTCAATTAGGTAAATTTAATGTTTGCAAGCTTGATGGTTATAGCCATTCCTGTAGTTTTGGGTAGGTGTTACTTCACCACATTAATTATGTATATTCCCATAATAAACCAAAGATTGTTCAAGTTCTTTCCATGCACTGTTCAAATTTTGACCTCTACTACTGCTGTATCTCAACAAATGTATCAGGATCTCATGAAATTTAAGTGCTGCTGGCCATTCTTTTTGATTTTTGCTTTCTGCTTCCTTACTGTGCATGATTCATTCCCATGAAGGTAGTACTGTAAAGTAGTGAAACATGCTGTGTGAGCAATGCCATTTGTCTTGGGATGGTGACTTAGGGCTAGCAAGAAGAGAAGGAAAAACTGTAGCTCTAGGCCAAAATACAGATAAAAACGGGGTTAAAATTAAGTGGGAAAATGTGTTGTGCCAGACAAAATCTCCAGTTCAGCTCTTTTGCACGTGCTTTTTTAACACTTGCAATACAAAGAGGGATGGTGGTGAGAATTATGTTTTTTTATCAATCTGTCCAAGCAAGAATTTACAGTTACAAATGCAGCTTCAGTTGTAGTGCTAGCCAGAGCAAAAAATGTTGTAGGAGACATGCCCATTTTGCATGGGATGTTTAGATCAGCCAGGATTTCTTTCCCACAAGCAGTTTAGGAACTGGGAGGCTGAGGTGGGGATAAGAAATGCAGCAGCAATTTCAAAATGCAAAAGCAGAGCTCAAAGGGAAATGTCTTTATTCCTCTGGGACCCTGGAGCTTAAGCCCTAGCAGGCAGCCACAGCTGGTGGAACTGGCTTGCCAGCAGCTTGAGGAGGGTTAGATTTTCAGGGTAAAAAAAAAAAAAACAAACCAGCCAGGCTTCAAAATGTGACTAGCACAAAGTATTCCAGCTGGATCAAGAAGTCCCCTCCTCATTGGCAATCAGAACAATAAAAGAACAGATGAGCCAATGGGTGTGCTTGTGAGATGCTTGTAATTGTTTAGTTCCACACAGCTCAGGACTGAACAGCATTCTTGTGCAGTGTCTCACTCAAGGAGCTGCATAAAGCAGTGCTCAGGGAAGTTCAGAAGCAGACTGATATGGTAATAACATATGTATGATGTGTTACTCCAGAGCAGATTTAGGTGTTCAGGTGCTGCCATTTGGTGGTGTCTAACCCCAAAAGGCTGTACCCAGAACACTGAGGGCTGGTGCTGAGAGTGCACACTGAGACAATATCAGCATCCTTTGGGTCAAACCAGCCAGCTAGTGAGCATGGACACCGCTCTCCTTCAAATGTCAAACTGTCCCAGAATAACTGTCAGATGTACTTCACTTGTCAAACTGTTGTTCAGGCAGTTATTTATCTATATGATGCTTTATTCCTGTCCAGACATCAGCAAGTCTGGCAGTCATTTCAGATCCCCCAGCTGCTCCTCTCTCTGGTGAAGACATCAACAACAGGGATAGTTGCAGCATGCAGTCTGGTGTCTATGCTCTGTGTAGCAAACAGTCATATTATTTATCAAAAGGATTGTTTTCTAATATTACTAAAGGAAAGGTCTGTGACTGTTATTATAGGAAAAAAAATAACTTGCAGAAAGCTGTTAGCAGTTGAAATATCTGACAGTAGACAGAGGTGAACAGTGACAGCATCATTTTAAGACAATTCGTGCACATTACCTTTGTTCCCCTGTGCCATCTATGTGCTCTGTAACAGTGAGATGCCTTTAGATGTTTTGTCTGGCTACCTGTAGCTGAAGTGAACAGGTAGTTCACAGAAACAAGGAAAAATAATGTGGAAGTTATAAACTATTGCTGAGGGATTAAATCTAGTATTTTTGTGAGGTTTTTTAATTTTTCAAACATACTGACCCTTACTGTTCAAAACAAAACCTTTTGTGTGATCAGCATTCAGATCTGACCTTAAAGGTCCATAAAATAAACATGCAATCCTTTAGGTAACCAACTCACTCTGAAAAGTGCAGTTCATTTTTTTTCAATATTTCAGTCTCATGAATCCCAAGTACAGCAAAATAATAGGATTAAAGTGTGCTTATTTTGTTTTGAGGTACTTGCAGAGAAAGTGAGTCTCTCTAGAAATGGATGCAAGTTCTTGATTCATCTGGTTTGTCTTGCATTATTTCCATAGTTTCTCACCACTGCAATGCAATGAACAGCCTGCTCTGCAGAGAGGGGGTATGGCAATCTAGATCTTCCATTTTAAGTCAAAGCCCATGATTGCCTTCAATCATCCATTTTGTAGCTTTTTTTCCTTTTCTCAGCTTAGCCCATGACCTTGCTGTTTGGAGAGGAATGAATTAATTCAGCTGCATCTCTCTGCTGTTTATTAGTTGCCCTTAGGTGCCAAACTTTGCTCTCTCCCTTTTCTCATTAATAGGTTCAGAATAGATTTTCTTGTAGACTCCAGCTGTAGGGTTTCAGATGCTTAATCTGTTTTAGAATCTCTGAAACATATTCTGGTTGCTATTGTAAGCTTGCAATGCCTTTCTTGAGAGGCAGGGGATGTGAAATGATGTTTTTATTTAAATCCTGCTCAGTATGAAGTTGAACATATTTATGGATATAAATATCAAGGCAAAATTTGTGCAAATTACCCAAGATGAATGTGAAGGTGTGTTTTCAGCATCTTTCTGTTGCTTGCAGTTAAAGATTCTAAAAATGTGCAACTATTACATTGTTTGTGATTGTAGAAATTATTCCCCTCACCTTGGATTTTTCTGACCTCTTCTTTGTAATGTCTCATGTTCTGCAAGCTGTCTTGTATTTAATGTTGGCACTGATTTATCCACGCTCCCCTCTTGTTTTCTCCATGTGGTTTTTTTTTTTTACTTTCAGTGTTTGATTGTAATTGCAGTGACTTACTTTTGGAGCAACACATCAAGTACTGCAGTATTTGGTTTTGGTTTTTTTTTTTGTTTTAATCAAGTGAGTTATTTTATGAGGGAGATAGTTTAATTTTAAAAATATAACTTAAATTTAAATGTGTTGTCTTTCAGTTATGCTGGTGGCTTAGGTCCTTATTCATCAACAGTGCAGCTTGGAAGGCAGATAAATAGACTTTGCTCTTGAATGAAGCAAGTGTTAATTCCTCTTGCCACCTGCCCCCACAAACATTTGGCTCCAACACTACAGCAAAGCCCAGGAGGCCACAGGCCAGCCCTTCTGTCTGTGCTCTGAAGGCAGAAGCCATGCCACTAACATCTTGTGAACCTGATGATTGCACTCAGCTTTCCTCTCTGATGCTTTAATGAAAAAAAGAAACTTTTCATTGCAGCCTAGCCAGCCTTTAAAAAGAAAATAAAACAGTAGAAACTGTGTTCTCACATTTTTTTGTAGATGAACATGAATCACTTCTGTCTTGCTTCTTAACAGCCCTTGACAATATTTATATTTAACTAACAGTGTTTTCAGTGTTTCAGTCTACCGAATTTCTTGTTTTCTCACAATTTCTTTTAGCTGTGCTCACTCAAATGCTGATTATTTCTTATTGATCAACTACTTTCATCTCTACTGTTTTGTAGGAAGAATTATTAAATGAGCTTGAACATAATAAAAATAGTCGATTTCATCTATGCCAATTTCTGGAACTGGCTTCCAGATTTTTCTCAGTTCACTTCCTTTTCTCCCTGATGTGTATTTAAAATACATATGTGGCTTATAATGTTAAAAAAATAAAGTTCTAATAGGTTTTACAGCTATTTTAGCCCATGACAATGTCTTCTATAGCTGCCCCTTTAGCATTTTTGAAAAGTATCAGGTATAATTTGCAAGCCTAGATTAATTTATACATAAAAGATTCAAAAATACATTCTTATCCAGGACAAGTTAAAAAATAAAAGTTGACTGGGTTCTCATTTTGCATTGCCACATATTTTTCTCAATAGCTGTTTCAGCACAAGCCAATGACAGTTTTGTGAAAAAAGCCCACACCTAATGAATGTGCCTTAATAACCAGGTGTTTACAGGTTAATGAGGTTTGTCATGAAATCTGAGTGGATTGCCAGTTTCCTCAGTTAATAACAACCTCTTGTCTGAAGAATTTTATAGATTACATCAAGTATTAAATGCTGCTGGTAAAAAAACAGTTTGTTATTACAGACAACTGTAATAATTCTATATATGAATAATTTGCACAGAGCTCAAAAATGTTCTTAGTTGACATATTGCCATTAATTATTCTTTATTCATGCTGGGTTTTATATATATATATATACAC
>VXAX01003556.1:1519635-1530288 GCA_013399835.1 Leptocoma aspasia
TATACATATATATATATATGAAAACGAAGTGGAGGTTAGTTTTTCTTCCCTCCTTTCTTTGTCTCCAATGTGTTAGATGCTTTTTTACCTAATTTTAATTCTATCTAGAAGTAACAGTGAAACCAATGCAGTTCAAACCAAACACCCTGAATGTTACTATTTATTGTAACTATGTTCTTATATGTAGCTATGTTATGTTATATGTAGCTATGTAGCTTAACAGGTTCTCATACCTTCAGATTGGGCTCGGTATGCAGTAAACGTATCTCAAAACATTTAACAGAATAAATGGTGGAAAATAACATGGTTGAGTGCAGCAGTTTGGTGAAGTGATAAAGCAAATGTTAACCAGGTTCAGGAACAAACAAAAAAAACCACTTGCATTTTACCCATCATCATAACAGCAGGTGGGTTCTTCTCTCAGAGCCCCTCAGCCAGTACTCAGCTTTCTGATTTGGGGAGTCTACTTCAAATTCAAATGACAGTTTAGTCTGTTTTTTATTCCCCTTTGCTGCCCCAAAATGACTCAGCAGCTTCCTTCTAAACCCTGCTCCCTGGGGTGATGTTGAGCTCTTTTTGGGTACTGCTTTCACAAAGGTTGTGTTCTTAGGAGCTCTCCTCCTTTTTCAGGACTGTGTTATCATAAAATAGTTTGATTTAACAGGGACCTTTAAAGTCATCCAGTCCAACCCCCCTGCAGTGAGCAGGGACATTTGCAACTAGACCAAGCTGCTCAGAGCCCTGTCCTTGAATGTTTCCAGGGATGAGGCTTCTACCACCTCTCTGGACAACCTGCTGGTGTTTCACCACCCTCATTGCAAAAAATATCTTCCTTATATCTCATCTAAATCTGACTTCTTTTAGTTTGGAACCATCGCCTTTTATCCTACCACTACAGACCCTTCTAAAAAGTCTTGCTTATAAGCCCTTTTTAAGTGTTGCAAAGCTGCAGTACAGTCCTACAGTGGATTTTGTTTAAATCTTGTTGAATACAGAGATGATTGTGTGGGTTAAACTTTTCCAAAATACTTCCACCTCATGAGCTTTCCCACTTGAGATGCCCACTCTTCACAGTGCTGTGGGTCTGCTGGAAGCTCCACATGCTGGTTTGCCTTGGCTGCTGCTGAGTTTGCCAGAATTTGCAGCTGGGAGCTTTCCTTCTTGCTAGCCATGGGGTGCTGTTCAGGCTGCTCGGGTACTCACGCGCCTTCCCAGCAGCGTAAATTTACCTGAGTTTAGTTCCTGTTTGAATAGGCCACATGTCCATCCTAACAGCAGGACTGCACATGAGGGAAATGAGGCTCATAGTTATAAATTTGGGTGGGGGGGATATATACCATGCTGTCCCCAGAGCGGAAGCTGCCTTGCCTCACCCTTTCCCTTGGCCATGGGACACCTGTCACATCAGGCTTGTGGAATAATGTCAGTCACAGCCCTTGCTGACATTTGGCTGCTCCTGAGCCCCTCTCACTGTTTTTCTTACATGATTTGTTCTCAGAAGCCAAACCCTAAACCTAAACCTGGCTGTAGGAGGCTGGGAATAGTGTCTCAGTTCTCAGAGAAGAATTGTGTTGGTGAGGAAAACACCTGTGTTTTTAGAGGCAATTTTGACTTGACTGTACGTGATCTATGACGTAGCCTGTGTGATCTTTTGTAAGTGCACTGGGCAGTGCTGCTCCTGTGTTAAATCTGCCAGCATAGCTCCACTGAAAAACGAGTGTGGAGAGTTTGTGTGCACGGCTGCTTTAGCCTGCTCCTCAGCCTCAGAGGGGTTGGATCTCTGCCTGCCTGCTCTGTGACCCCGTGCCTCTCCCTGCCCTGGGGCTGCTCTTCCAGATGTTCACCTGCTAGATGTGTCAGCAGAGGTGTCCACCAAGGTGTTCAAACCAAGACAGGCCACCACCCCAAACCTGTCAGAGCTTTGGTTCTCAAGTGGTTTGCAGTTCAGTCCTGCTGAAGGGCTGACTGTGCAAGCCCCCTTTGTTTGTTTTTCCAGGCAGAGGAATGAGAAGGTAAGCTGCTTAGAGCTCTCTTGAACTGTTATCCATGTTTACTACCTGTTCTGATTTTCAGATCCAGGGCTGAAGCCAGGCTGCTGTTAGAACATCATGTCTTTTTGAACACAAAATAATGGAAATGCTCGAAAATCGGTCATACAACTGCTGTAAAAACAAGCCTGCAAACAGCAACAGCCTAATGGTTGGGCCTGGATAACTTGGTAAATCCTGTAATGGAACTTCTACTTTTGCAAATATTTAGCTGCCACTCTGTATAGAGTCAAAAGTATTGAAACCAGCTGGAGTCTAAACCACGACAGTCTCCCTTGCTCTAGAGAAATGCACACTGTCTGCCAGTTTAGTTATTTGGAGAGCTTGAAGGGAAATAACCCCCCTGAATGTAAATTTAAAATGCTGTACATATGTGGCTCAACAAAATCATTGAAAGAGTTGAGTCATACAGGAACATTTTATTATTCAAAAATTATAGCAATAATTTCGGTTTAAGACACAGAACAACTGCACCCTCTAGTGACAGACGGCAGCTGTACCAGGGGATCAAAGCAGCCTTTGCATTGTGGCGTGGCATGAGAGAAATAGAGATTTCATGTTACAGAACAGACCACCTTTGATGGAAAAAGAGCATTAGTTATTTTTTTTAAGTGCGTTGATGAGCTTCTGAGAGCACTGCTTTTGCTTTTATGGACGGCTTAGCTTGTCACTCTGTGTCAGACCATGAATTGCTATTTACGTTGAGTACATTTGATTAGAAAGGAGCTGTCACATTACTTGTCAATGTGTCATGTCGTGCTTTTGGTTACTGCTTAAAAGAGCTTACTTCTTGTTAGGAATATCATTAATAACCCCCTGTATGTTTGAATGGTGTAATG
The DNA here is from genome assembly GCA_013399835.1 of Leptocoma aspasia. NCBI lineage: Eukaryota > Metazoa > Chordata > Aves > Passeriformes > Nectariniidae > Leptocoma > Leptocoma aspasia. The sequence goes on from VXAX01003556.1 coordinate 1,522,523, forward strand.
TGACAGTGTGTCAAGCGTGCTGTAAGCGACAGCGATTTTTCCCGTAGAGAAACAAGCCATGTTTGGATTATTTGCATGCGTTGGAAATGCAGTTTCCTCTCTGAACCTGTGCTCTCTGGGAGCCTGCTGCTATAATGCTGCCATAGTGAAGGCTTCACTGGAATGCTCCCAAGAAGTCAGCAATTAGTTAAATGTAGTTGCTGGTAGGGCTTACAGGGGGAAAGTTGAAATTCATGTGTTGATGTACAAGAATGTTGTTAAAATATGTAGCTAAACCCAAAGCAGAGTAATACACTGCTGTTGACTCTGTTCAAAGCAGCTTTGAATCAGCCAATATTTTGGCTTTAGGTGTTTAGGTAGAATGTAGGTTTTAGCTGGACTCTCTCTCCTGTAACTCCTCATGTGATTTTGATTTTTCTTGGAAGCACTGCTGACGGTGCATTGATGTTGCTTTGCTTTGCTGCTGATTCAGGGGTGTCACTTCCTGCCATCCCTGCTCATGGCCACTGCTGTCCCTCTGCAAACCACCCCTCTCCCTCTGCACCCAAGAGCTGATTTTCCTGGGAAATGGGAGCCGTGTTTTCATCAGGGAGCGAGGTTTTGTGAGGAGCTGGCTCGAGCGATTGTCAGATGTCAGGATGTGTTTGCCATATGCACTTCCTGTGATCTTCCTGCTCGTTATTTGACTGGGTTTTGAAGTAGCTGGATAATTGGCAATGGGACATTTTGTGGTTTTCAACAGAGAGATAATATCACCATAAGAATAATTTTCACATTATAGTTGTTTCCTTTTTTGTTGTTGTTGTCTACTAACAAGCCCATTTCTTTTGGGGATATTAAGTTACTGTTGCTTGCACTAGTCAAGTGCAAACAGTTCTTTTTTCCTTTCTAAAGACAGACATTACATAAAACTTATAGAAATGTGTTATTGGATGTCTTAACTAAATACTGATATTGTGATATATTTATGACTAAACTCGTTAAAAGTCCAAGTATTTAAACTCTCAAAGGTATGTTTTAAAAATGTTTCTAAAGGGAAACCATTACAAATATGCATCAACTCTAAATATAAATTTCAACCATTTTGTTTGAATGTCAGAACACCAAAGGAGCTGAGCTCTTTGAAAACTGTTAAATGTCTTCACATCTATATTTGCCTCTAGTTAATGGTGACAAATGCCTGTGCTCTGGAGCCCTCTATTAAGTATGGATGCAGAAAGGATACATGTGTGAATTTTCATACTTGAAAATTTTCTTTGCTGTAAATATCATTAGATAATACTTACTGTAAACTCTGGGGTGGGAGACCTCACTCCCAGTTGAATTTCTATTTATTTAAAATACAGTAAATTAAAAAAAAACTTTTAAGGATATTTAAGAGAACATACTTAAGTCATCAATTATGTTTTACAAAAAGTAGGAAATTGCAGATGGGAAATTTTAGCAGCACTTAAAAAACAATCCCTAAACAAGAAAAAGATAGTTTTATTTTGGTTTTTTTTTTGCAGAGTCACAGGATAGTTAGGGTTGGAAGGGACCTGTGGAGATCATCCAGTCCAACCCACCTGCCAAGGCAGGCTCACCTGAGCAGGACACAGGAGTGGGTTTGGAATGTCCCCAGAGAGGGAGACTCCACAACCTTCCTGGGCAACCTGTTCCAGTCTCTGCCACCCTCAGTGGAAAGAAGTCCTTCCTCATGTTAAGGTGGAACTTCTTGTGATTTAGTTTATGGACATTTCCGCATGAAATATTTTCATGGAAGGAATATTTCTTCTTAACAAAAAAATCTTCTTGTCATGAAAATTCCAAGGCTCCCTGCTTTACGGGACATGTTGGAATTGCTTTGTCAGTATAAAAGGGATTAGATTAACTACTGAGATGAATGTATTCCACTTCAGTTAATTGTTTCTCTTGTTCAAGGGCATTTCTATTTACAGAGCTCAGCAGAACAGCATCAAAATCTGAAATCAGATCAAGACAGTGGTTCAAATCCCAAACTAAAATTTACATGTAGTTTTCTCATTGGATACAAACATAAATTCTAGCAGCATTTGCCACTATCTGTGCATCTAAATCAAATTTAGTGACTCCAGGCTTCTGAAATTAGAAGAGGCTTCTCTTGGGCACTCTCACATTGGCTGTAACACAGTTTGCCAAAGGGTAGGCCATCACTTCCATTGCAGCAACTCATGTCATGGATAGTTCAGGGTGCCCTTAAGCAACCCTCATTTTTATAAATTCAGAAACCATTTCATAAAGCAGGCGTGTTGTTAACTCTGCATTAATGACTGAGCTGTGAAAGCTGCTTTCAAAGGAGGGTATTTTTTAACCGCCCACATCCGTGACAGAAACCCCCATAAGGGTGTGGGTTTATGAAATGCCATGAAATATTCTCAGTCAGTGGTGCTGTAAATATGAGCAAGAGCAAACCAGGGCTCTGGGATTGGCTTGTCCTGCTGTGCTGATTCATGGAACAGATCCAGGACATCCAGCAGCAGCGAAGGCTCCCATGGGTTGCCCAGCATTTCTCTTCCCTTACTAACACATAGGCCCATATCCCTCTTTGGATCAGGTATAAAACTGCCAACAAGAACTGTAATTTAATTTCAGTTTGGGTGAAAACCAGGCTGACTAGATTAGTCAGGCTCTTTCCGTTGGCTTCATGTCTGTGACTTTCAATCTGGACAGCAGGTTATCTTTTCCAGCCTTTATCTGTAAGTGCTGTAGGCACTTGTTCATTAAGAGGTGGATTTGAGCTCCTCCCACCCCCCTCCTTTAATATCTTTAGTCAAGTGTTGATGTATGTTGATTACCATTGTTTTTTCTGGCTTGGGTAAGTTTTCAGAGTGAAGCTGAACTTTTTCCCCAAAACAATATTGACATCTCAAGTATTTTTAAAGGTTTCCTCTTCCACAAAAATTTAAGCAATTGAAGCATCTTCTGACTTGCAGCAGAATTGATTCTTCTGGTGGTGGTTGTATTTTGAATTGTTACTCTATTTCTCTGCCAGTAAAGTGAAAAACTAACAGGGTAGTGCAAAGTTTTGATCTGTGATTTCAGTCTGGTCTTTTGCACTGATTGGTGCCCAGCACATCACTAAAAGCAGAAAGCCATGCTTGTGTGTTAGCCTTTGTAGCAGTACCTTAATCAGAAATGGTGACTCCCATAAATATCATCTACAGCAGTACCTCAGTGACAGCTGGTGACCCTTGTAAATAGTTGATCAGTTGTAGGACTTGTTAGATGGCTCATTACCCATGCTAATCCTAGAAGAATTTTTGCTTGCTGTGGAAGAGCTGCCAGGTATGGTTGTAATTCCTGGCCTTGAGGAAGCATTTCTACAATGTGGTTTAAATGTCATTTTGCATTTGCTCTGAAATAAACTTTTTTGGTATTTTTGGTGGACACATTATGTTGATGCAGTATCTTGTTTCTTTATAAATGTTTTAACTTTTCTTTTCTGACGACTTCAGCTCTTCTTAATGATCATTTCTTTCTTACTGAACTATGCTATTTATGATTTTCTTTTTAGATAATCTGAAGAGATGCAAGTCTAGGAAAGTTCTTCTCACAGAGAGAGGTGGTGTTACACCCCCCCCTCACACCTTTCTGTTCAGGGACTCCTAACCAGAATTTTTTCTCTTTGAAGTGATTTGTTGTGACTTAAGGTGGTCTGTCTGAAAGCTGTAGGAAGCTGGTGCTACTGCAACAGGTGATGGGATTTCTAAAGGAGAATGTTTTGGGTTGGGTTTTGGTTTGGTTTTAGTGTATGCACCGATTCTGGGTGTTCCTGGAGCTATAGGTTAAGGTATGCTCATCACCAGCTTTATAAAATTTGCAATGAAAGGTCTGTTGTACTTTATCAATTAATGTAAGTTATGTAGGTCACCAGTTTGAAGGTTTTGCTTGTTTTCAAGGTCAGTATGTCCTCTTCCCCTGAAGCAGGGCTTGGCAGAAAGGGAAGGCTGGTCATGGTCCTGGGTTCCAGGGAACAATGTGATTGTGGCAAGCAGGATGAGGGAGCACTGGCAATGGACTTTCTAGAAATAAAGTGAGAGGGAAGCCAGAGTGTTTCTTAAAAGTTGATGGCGCTCTCAACAGTGATACTTGGAATGGTGAGAGAGTTTTGGATTTGGGAATTATTGGGAAGGGTAAAGGATTAGGGTATCACCTTTACACTGGGGAAAGAAATGTTGTTGTCTCTGTTATATCCCTGAATGTGATACTGGTTGTTAAGGCTGCTGAGTTGGGAGCAGGCTGTTGGTGGTGAATGTAACCAGGCAATGAACCAAAAGTCTGATGTGGGTTTGTTCTTTACATACTTATTTCATTACACTGAGTTAAATTCTTAGATCATGTCATTCTTCACAGTTTAAAATTTGTTAGCATATTTCTGGATGCTCACAAGAAATGTTATGAGAGAGAGATGCAGAAGAATGAATCATCATGGAGGTTTGACTGTATTGCAGAGAAGTAACACCCACAATAATGAGTTCCAGAAGGCAACTTATCATATTTTAAGTGTTTACAATATATGTGTTTATACACACACACAACTTTTGTATACATACACACATGTAAATAATGTCTTAAAATGCATTTGCACAAACATAACATGTATACATTCACGTGTTTATACACAAGAATGTGTGGTAAAACATTTCTAACTTATCCAACCTAAGCAAACTCCCAACTGGCATTGAGTACCAGGCTATGGTTTTATTCTTCAGGCCACAAAGTGCAGCTGCATCTACAGGGGAGACTCCCACACCTGTGCAGGTGGGAGCCTGAAATTGTGCAGCAGAGGATTGGAGCCAGCGCAGTATTTAACTTTATCTTGTGTAGCTGCTCTGTGTAAGCCTGCAGTTTTGGTGAGAGCCTTTTCCCAGGAAAGGCTGGTGACAACACACGTTGGTGCTAAGCTGTCAAAAAGTTTGACACAATCTGCCAAGCCCTCAGAAATCAAAGAACCATTCCATGTTCTATGTAATATTTACCCAATGCAGGTTTGGAGCTCTTTTCACAGATTAGTGTATAGACTCTGGCTGTATATATATAAAATTCACTTACTGTTTTTCCTAGATAATCCACAAGATGGTAGTGTACCAAAGTCATGTCTCTGTATATCATGCTGCATAAGAATTTTACTTAGAACTTATATCAGTTCACTGGCAATTCAACACAAAAAAAAAAAGATTGTGGGTTCAGCTAGGTTAAGTAATATATTTTGAAAGTAGATATGCTGGAATTTATCTGGGTAACTCCTATTAATGCTTGTCATGAAGTTAAATACATAACTCAAAAGGCTCTGTGATCTCAGAGATGGATTTTTATTCTATGCCTTTGGGAGAAAAGCTTCCAGTTAAGAATTAAGCTTCAGGCACCTGATGGGACTTTGAGTAATTACTGCCTAATTTCACTTTTTTCGCTCTTGCACACTCTGTGTGTCAGAACTTTAGTTAGTAAATATTTGTGTTGATAATATTTTTACTTGATTTCTTTTAATGTTCATCAAAAGTATTAATTTTCAGAATATTCATAAAATTTCCTGATACCAAGATGGGTATGAAAAATTTCATATGGAATAACTTTGGTGATTTCTGTTGACTGCAGCTTCCACTTGTTGGGGAAACACTACTGATCATTCTGTGAGCTTACAACTTAGTTTCCTAGAAATTGTTGTTCTGGGGTGGAAGGAATGGATAGACATAAACCCCTCTACCATCAGTTAAATACAACCCAGCTGGAAAGTCACCCTAAAGTTCAAAACCCTTTCCCAATGATCTGCTGAAAGAGGTGGCAGGGTGACATGGAATGGAATGGATAGACATAAACTCCTTCTACACTTCCATTCCTGTGGCTGCTTCAGCTGATTCTGGCTTTCTCATGTGATTTCAGTGAAGTCAGCCAACATTTTTCATTGGTGCTATGGTTGTGTCCCTTGCCTGATTCTGGCTGCTGTAATTGTGCTGCACTGATTTACTGATCCTTAGTGCAGCTCTCCTGACAGATCCATGCATGTGTCACTGGCTGGTGATTGTGCTTTAGGTTGTCACTAGAAGGAAGGAGCCAAAGTCTTTTCTTCAGTCTGTACCTCTTTGGTCTTCAGGAAAACAAGGTTTGATCCTTGAGACTGTTTATAGGTGGAGAAGGAGTCCTGTGGTACCAGGAATGGTGATATGGAGAATAATTCCTGAATAATTAGAAATCTAGGTTACAGGTGCTCTTAGACTTGCAGCACCTCTGTCCCTTTTTGAGTCTCCACTGGGTCTAAGGGGCATTGAATTCTGCCTAACCTGGATATGGAGAAAAGGAATCCCCTCTTATTAATGACTGGAGTTGCTTTCTCCAGCAGCTTTGGGAGAAGCACGGCAGTGGGTGATGTTGGTGTGAATGGTCCCTGCTCTCAGCTTCCAGGCTGCTGGCTCCACTGCTGAGCTGTCAAATCCAGCTGTCCTACAGCAGCAGGTCCTGCTGAGCCTTGCCAGAGTTCCCCTCTGGGGTGCTCACAGGCACTGCCTCCCTCTCAGCAACTTGCATTTATCTCAATTCCTCTGAGCAGCTGAGCTTGCAGTTGTGCCCTGCAACAAGAAGAGGATGTGAATGGGTTGGACAGGGATATATGTGCTGTAGGGAAGCTTTTCCACACCCTTTCTTGGAGCTGTATGGGAGCAGCAAGAGAGTGTGCTCCACAGGCCATTCAATGGCAGCAAGGTTTTAAGTCTTTAAAGTGCTGGAGTTGCAGGTTTGGGGAGATGAAATCTTAGGGATCACAAAGCCTGTGGACATGCTGTTGAAAGGGTGCAATGATTGCACACACTACTACATGAAGAAGAATGCTGATTTCTAGACCTGCCAGAACATTTGTAATTTTAAGGAAAAATCAGTAGATTGCTGATGGATAACGTAGCAGTGACACAGTAAAGCTGGTTAATAAATACCAGTTTGTGTCTCTCTAAAGAGGTGATAGGTGGATTAAATGTCAACTTTGTGGATCAGGTTAGTGTCAGGTGTCAGATACAGTGTAAACTTCCTTACATTTCCTTTTTATTTGTTAGATGTTTTTCACTTTGACAAATCTATTAAACCACATGTTTGGCTACAGCATTTGCCTGCCAAGTCTAGTTTTAAAGTAAAATCATTTTTTCCAGCAGTTGAGGCATAAAATGGTTATTAATGAAAATAGCAATAGACACTTAACTCTAGCCATTCCAGCCAGATGTCACAATAATGTGATCCATCAAAGTGAAAAGTCATTTTTCACAGGTATCTTAAAAGCTTTATTGACAGAAGGTTGTTGGTATGATGTATAACTTCACCATATTCTTTGTACCTCTTTTTGAGGACTGTGGAAAAACCAACTTGCTTTTGTTGGGATTTTTTTTAACAAGCTTTGCTCCTAAACTGGGTGGCATTCCTTACTTTTGGTTAATTTACAGTGCCAACCAGAAATATTTTGTTAATGCTGTTGTCCAGTGAGTATGCCCCTGAGGTGTATTTTGACATGCTTGACTCCCTTCGCTGCCTCTTCTTGCCTATGGCTTTATCTGTGCCAGGTATGACACAACCCTTTGCAGCTGCCAGTGTGAACAGCATGTCCCAAAAGCAGCGTGATCCAAAAGGGGAGGAAATGTTCTGCTCAGGGCCAGGTTTTGAGTGGCTTTGTTTAAATCCAGTCTCTGCTCTTGCAATGGTTTTGCAGAAGCTTTCAGTATATTCTTGACTGAAGCCTTTTTTTTTTTTTTTTTTTTTTTTGTGAATTTTTT
>VXAX01003556.1:1530307-1670262 GCA_013399835.1 Leptocoma aspasia
TTTTTTTGGAGACCTTTGTCTGACTTTTATTCATTTATTCATTTACTTATTTCAAGGGGCCCAGTGCTCACCTTATGATCCTAGGAGCTGTATTTTCATCTGCATGGTGAACAGATGACCTGAAAATTCAAATACTCCACAGGATTGGGTGAAGTCAGCCTTTCCCATTATCATATGCATACAAGATAGTGGTAGTCACTGGGCTGCCTGCATTTATTAATGTGTCTTCTGCCTGGATTTGTACTTGTGCTATAACTTTATCCCCTGCCAAAAAGAGGAAGATAAATGATGCTTTGGGTTATTCAGAACTTCCTTGAGAAAGATTTAAAGTATGAGTAAAACATGAAACTGTTGCTCATCCAAGTTGGGTGAGTTTGTTTTAATAATAACAAAGCAGAAAAACCAAGCAAATATATTGCCTTGAAATTTGAGCTGGAGAGAACTGGATTTATTCACTTCTTGCTACAGTGCTCTTTTATGAAAAGAGTTTGAAATCCCAGTGATGAAAAGAACTTTATTTCTTGCTTTGATGAAGCAAATAAATCCTGAGTTGGATTTATTAATTCCAAATACAGAGCTGAAGTTGTCTTGTGATCCATGATGGCTGGAGTTAGGCTTGTGGGAAGGATCCATACTGCAGAGGGCTGAAGTGAAGCCCATGGGTTTAAACAGATTGGAGTGGAATTGCAAGGTTCTCTTTTGCACCTGAGGGAAGACCTAAGGTGTAATCTCAGCAGTAATCTACTCAGTTATGCTGTGCAATGTTTTTCTAATAATCAGTCTCAGCCCACTTTCGTTTTCACACTTGTTTTTTGTTGATTTGAGGTTTTTGTTTTCATTGGTATTGGTGCCAGATAACTTTTGCAACTATGAAAAGAGAAGTCTCAAACTTCAAGAGAATGGCTGGTCATTATAATAAAACTGCAGCACCTTACCATAAGTCTCTGGAAGCAACTCAGAATGATTTTATGCTCAATCATCCAGAAATCAGATCATTGTGAAGCAAGGAGATTGTTCATGGAACGGGGGCCAAAATTTATCACTTTACCTTTGGAAATGCTTAAATTCCCTTTTGTTTAGACAAGTCACCCTGCCACCTCTTTCAGCAGATCATTGGGAAAGGGTTTTGAACTTTAGGGTGACTTTCCAGCTGGGTTGTATTTAACTGATGGTTTTAACAATACAGGCAAGTTTCAGCCCCTTACTGGGATTCTGCCAGACCCCTGGATGAGGGAATATTTTATTGCCTTTGCCTCTGCCAAGCTGTTACTAGCTCCTGTTATGTCATTTCCAGAAACTCTAACTCAGTTTTGTCCTGAAATAAATGAGCATTCATTTGTCTGTTGCTCACCCTTTCTTCTGTAATGCCATTTGCAAATGGCTTTCTTGTCTTGGTGTCATTTCTGGTAACACGCTTTTAGGCTTGTCTTGCTTTACTTTGTATCATTACTCAGCTATTACTTCATTTGCCTCAGAAGAATGACTCCTGATTTGTGCACCCGTGGAGTAAGATCAGAATTTCATCCTTTGTCCATAAAAGCATTTAAGGATTTCCAGTGATTTCAAATCCTTTGTGAAGTTTGACAACTACTGAGAAATACATTGTACTCTTGGGGAAAAGGTGAAAATCAGTCAGTTAAATCAGAATTGGATAAAGCAGATGAAGTTTAAGCATGTATAACTCTTCTTTCCTGAAGGGCAAACTGGGAAAGATGAACGCCTGTCTTCCTCCATCTGGTACATTTCAGTATTTGAACAGAGCCTTGGTCTTCTGGCTTTCTTTACTTCTTTGTTTAGTAACAACAGTTTAGAACATGCAGGTAGTTCCTTAATGTGTCTGCTCACAGTCCAGTAGTATGATCAAAAAGGTGGGTAAATAACACTGGGAATAGAAAACTAAACAAAGTTATATTCCTTTGTTGACTCTTGAATTGAGAAGAGCTTCTGTTTCTCCACTACCCCACATCCTACTTACTAAAAGAATGTAAAATGAGACTAGGTCTAAAGAATAGCAAAAAAATCACTTCTTGTGTGAGGGAAAATTAAATAGAGTAGATCTGTACAGCTTGAAGAGGAACGAATAAAGGGGAATGTGATAAAGGTGAATAAAATTGTGCCTGATGTGGAGAAAATGAGCAGGAATGAATCACTGGTGTTTTTATACAGTTTAAAGGAAATAGCATTTCCATGTGCAAGGTACAGTTAAATTGTGGAGCTTTCTGCTGTATGTGAATGCAGAAAGTGTCTGTGCTTCCAGCAGCAGTTCCTGCTTCCAGCCTTATCACCTGCTTATTTCTGTATTGTCACATCTGTCACTTTGGAGCCACCAGGTGTCAGTTCACACAGCCCTTCACAACCTTGAAAGCCTTTAGAGTGCATCTCAGGTACCTGAGCCAAAGCCCTGCATCAACATCAGGCTTCTTTCCCTGCAGAGTACAGGGCTGCCATCCCTTCTAGACAAATGCAGAGTAAAAAGGAGTACCTGCTTTCTTATGCCCATGGTGATCCTTCTCAATTTTTCCTGCAAGGCTCCCATGGAATCCTAGAGAAGTTTATCTTTACTACCTCTGGTCCTAATCTCAGAGCTGCCTGGTGGCAGCAAGTATACTCAGGTCTGTCTTTTCTGGCTTACTGTTCTTCAACCCTGGTCTTGCTGGATCCTCTCCAGTAAAACCAAAATCCCACCCCAGCCTCAAACCCCAACTTTTTTTGCCTTTATTGTAGTTTATACACTTCAGGTTAAGTAGAAACGGACCAAAGGTAATTTTCAGAGAGGCAAAATTCTGTTTCCAGTCCCTGAACGTAGTGTGGTCTCCTGGCCAGGCCTTTCTGAAGGGAAGGGCACACTAGGTACAGGCATGTAGATGGAATTTAAACCATGTGAACATGGCTCCTTTCTTGGAAAGGAATTTTGGACAAAAGTGCTATCTAGCTATTTCTTACTCTCCCTTGATTTAAGGGTCTAGTTTATACACAAAAAGATAGCCCAGGCCTCAAAATTTGCTGCTCATCAAAACAATTTGTTGTGAAAAGGATATAATTTAGCTAATTTCTTTTTTGTTTGTGATGTTGATAATAATAATTGTCCACATTTTTAAATAGTTCTCCAAAACCCCCATTCTTTCAGTTGCCAGATTTTTGGATAAGGTTATGAAAACTGTCCAGAGAAGCATGGCTTTGGGAAATATGTTTTTTCCCTAGCAAATTATTTTCAATGTTAAGAAATATGAAAGAAACAAAAGTATTTTGGTGCTTTGGAAATGAAAGTTTTGGAGAATTGTAGGTTTATGCTGCTGGGTCAGATTGCTGTGGTAATAAATTGTGTCCTCATCTAAAATTTTAAAAACATCTCAGTTCAATTATCTGATCAATACACTTGGGTGCCTACTCACTACATCTGAGTCTATGAGTCTGATGTTTTCCTCAGCAGACTTGATAACAAAGGTGAAGAACACCTCTGATCTGTGCTTGGAGCTTAAAAAAGGAAAAAAAATTAAAACTTATTCAGTACCCCACTGTGCATCTTTAAAGATTCTTTAAATAGGACACCTTTTCAAAATGGGGTCTCTGGTATATATCGGGGTTTTTTGTTTGTTTGGTTGGGGTTTTTTTGTTAAATACAAGTTGTAATTGGAGTTTCTTAAAATGGTTTTGATGTGTCAAAACATCACACAAAAAACATTACAAGAAGCAATGTAGAAAGCTATTATTATTTTCCTCTTGTGGCTCAGGCAGGCAGAGATGTCTTGCTAGTTCTGGTTGATAAATCCTTGTTTCATTTGACTTAATTTGTTGCGCTTTTTGCTGACGTACTTTAAGTCAGTAATTATCTCTGTTTCCACAACTTCCATTTGGAGAGCAGTAGAACATGGAGGGAGTGCCCTTTGTAGGTAGGCTTAATTTTTCTTATCAGGTTCTTTGTATTATCTGGTAATATTGACTGTATCAGTAAATTGGGTTTTTCCTGTACAAGACAGATTGCATTATTCTGAATCTCCATAGGTTTTGACTTCAAAATCCCCTTTGGGCCTTTGCAGTTTTGTCATTGTGAAAGTTTTTTTGCTTTTTAAAAGCCTCAAGTACTAGAAGTTGTCCCACTGAGACAATAAAGATCTGTCTAAAAATCTGCCAACCGAAGGAGAGCATTGAGGGCTTCAGCCTTACTCACTGTGATCTTTTCTAGATGCCTTGAAGATTACCCAAGCATGAAATTGAAAAGTCATCTTCCTGTTTACCTGTTACTGGGCTAATTAATTTTAAGTAAAATTTTAAAAGTGGAGAGAGCTGTTACTCCACAAACTCTCTGGAATTTTGCTGTCATTGTGCTTTGTGGTGAGGAGATGCTGAAGTACAGAGAAAAACTTGTTCTTCCTACCTTTTATAACAAAATACCTACAGTTTTCCACAGCGCTTCTGCTTTTCAGTGTGCGTGTGTGCAATTTAACTCCAGTTTCCCGAGGAAATGTAGGCCTGTGCAATCATAAAAGGCATTTTGAGAGCCACAGGGAGTGTGTCAGAGGACAGGATGCTGTGGTGGTTCAGTGGTGTGGGCAAGGACCAGGGAAGGGCTGGCACGGTAGCTGTGGCAGGAGCCTGAGAGAAGCAGTGGGGAACTAAAGCTGCTGTGCAATGAGTCCTGTGGAGACACCTCATCCCCAGGGATATGGAAAATCAGACTTAATCAGCTCTGCTTTTCAGGGAGCAGCTTGTTTAAATTTGAGACTTTTTGTGGGATTTTGGACAGTTTACCTGTGGTACAGATGGAATAAATTCACATGCACATCACACTGAGTTTGCCATTCGTGGTGCAATGATTTATTTTTTTCTTAGGCATAGAAGTTTGTCCTTCAGAGATGTTTCTATTCATAGCTTTCATGCCCTGGCAGGACAGCCCCTACTCCAGGCAGCACGACAACAAACTGCCAGAGAGCTTTTCTTTTTCCCCATGTACAGCAGTAGCCAGGCTGTGTCAGGGAGGTCGGGCTGGCTCCAGCAGCATTCCAGGAGCTGGAATGGAGCTTCCACTGGTGCTGTGGCAGCTGCTCTCTTCTGCACTGAGGCTGGGGCTGTTGAGACCTCACATGCTTTAAAAGCTGAAAAGGATAGACATATACAGTGTCACCTTCCAAAATTTCACAAAAGTATCCGGTGCTTTTGTGGGAATGAGACTGGAGGAGTCTGTAGGGTGGAAATCCAGCTGGAAGCAGTCCACAGCCTTCCTTGACACTGGTTTGAACTGATGATAAATCTTGGCTGGCACTTTTAAGTTGTTGCAAGTGCTTCTCTCTCCCTTGACCTATCCTTGTGTGTGAACCCAGTGGCTTCACCACAAAGAGTATTAGTATCTCCCTAAGGCAAATAGAGAGGTGCTTCAGTTCTGTGGGTGGGCTGCTTGTAATACCTCTGTCATGGGGGCAGGAGTTTCTGCCCTTTCCAGAAGAGACAGTGGCAGCTCACAGAGAACACCCTGCAGCAAGGGTGCTCTTCCTGCCTGTCCATCAGGAATGGAAACCTCTCATCTGATGTCCTTTTTTGTACCTTGGGTTTTTCCATGGGTGCTGTTGGTGGAACACTGATAATGTTCCCTTCCTTTTTATCTGAGTTTACATGCTTAACCAGACCTGTGGCTGGTGCTAATTTTCACTGCTTTGTTAACTCAGAGAAAACAATATAACTATGCTTAAAAACAGATGGTGCCAGGTCTCCAGTAAGAGAGGAGGGAAGGGGAAGTGGTGGCAAAAGGCATGTTTTGTGCCCTGGTCTCAGTGCAAAATAGACTGTAACCTGCTACCTTTGTGAAGCAGAAATTAAACTGAGAAGATGAGCTACAGAACATAAAGTTGCATCTCAATTTTTATTTTATCAGGTGCATACTGCTAGTTTTTATTACTGCTGATAACTCTGCTCTTTGTTTTGAATTAATGGCAGAATGGGAGATGTCTTCATAGCAGTAGGAATTCCTGTCTGTGATAGTCTGTCTGCAAAGGACATCTATAGGTTTAGTGGCTTGAAAGAAAAGGCATAAAAAATAGAAGATTACACCCTGCCTGCATTAACAGCCAAGGGTTGGAGCTGCAGAGTAGGATTTTCTTCAAATACAAAGAGCAAGTATGCCTTGTTGTGGGTGTGAGAGTACCAGCAGCATTTTGGATCTTTGAGTGCACTGGTGAGATCATGGTTATCATAAAGGCTGTTATCATGATGAGACAATTATTCAGCCTACGCAGTGGGAGCCTGTGAGAACTGGCTGATTCTGATTAGTGCTTCTCTTTTTTTTTTCTTTTTGCTGAATAGTATGGAAGTTGTTCATTTGCTGCTCACAAACACAGTTCTTGTGATGCAGTCCAAAATTTGATTTTCATTATTGCTGTGTCTGTAGCCTCTGCCAAACTACACAGCTACTCAAACTGCAGTTGTACTGGATTGTGGCCTCTATAACTTGAACATTTGTTAGTCTGTCTTTATTCAGTCTGTGAATACCCTTCAGAATATACACTGCAACTCTAGAAAGCAGCTCTAGGCCTAAAAATCAAATTTTAATATCTTTGCTGCTTTTATAAGCTATGTAATATATCTTTAGAAGAGATGCATTATCAATTACTCTGATTTCTCTAAATAGCTGTAATTTGATGTAGTGGTTTTGGAAGATAATGCCAAAAATGTGGCAATTTCCTTAAAGAGTCCATCTAAAGTCCTGATTTTGTGTGTGCTGTAAAACAGAGCATCTTAATTTGTAAGGAAAAAATGGTGCCTAGGACTCCATATGATTATAAAATGCTTGGGATTGGGCTGGAATGAACCTTAAAGATCATCTAGCTGTGACCCTTCTTCATGGCAGGCACTGATATGAGGCTGGTGGGTTCCTTGTAGTTCCCTGGGGCTTCCTTTCAAAAAAAATGGGCATTATGGGCATATATAATTTCCATTTTCCAGTCAGTGGGAACTTGGCCAGCTTACCACAAGTTCTTGAATATGGTGGATAATGGCTGAGGAGCTTCAGCTGCCAGTTCCCTCAGGACCTGCAGTGGCAGCTCCTCAGGTCCCATGGACTTGTGCACCTGCAGGTCCCTGCTGGTCTCAGACAAGAACTTCTCCTGTGGTGGGCAGTCCCTCATTCTGTCCCTGCCTTTGCCTCCTGGACTCGTGCAGTGCAGCTGGAGCATTTGGTGGGGATGGCTGAGACAAAAACCTTGTCAAGTATCTCAGTCTTCTCCATGCCCTGGGTAACCTGGTTTCCTGTTTCCTTCCAGGAAAGGCCCACATTTTCCTAAGTCTTCCTTTTATCACCAACATATCTATAGAGGCTTTTCCTGTTGCACTTGATGTTCCTGGCCAGGCTTAATTCTGTCAGGGCTTTAAATTTCCTAACCTGATCCCTGGCTACTTGAACAATTTCTCTGTATCCTTCTCAGGCCACCTGTCCTTGCTTCCACCCTCTCTAGATTTTGTTTTTTGTGTTTGAGTTAATCCAGGAACTGCTTGTTCGTCCACTCAGACCTCCTGGTCGTTTTGCCTGGCTTCTGAGCTAGGAGGAGGTGATCCTTGAATATCAACCAGCTTTCCTGGGTCCTCCTTCCCTCTGGAGGCTTTATCCCACGGTGCTGTACCAGGCAGGTCCCTGAACAGGAGAAAGCCTGCTCTCCTGAAGACCAAGGTAGCGAGCTTCCTGTGCTCATCCTCACTGGCCTAAAGATCTTCAACTGCATTTTCTTTACAGTTCATTGATGTGCCTGTAATTTAGAGCAGACTTCTCAGCATACTCTGTAGTTCTATATGGTTTATTTTGTTTCATTCCTCTTGATTTTTAGACTTATGGAATAAAAGTAGATTTTTAAAATTCTGTTTTTGATACATAGAGAAAAACTTTTTAAGACTTTCAGACTTGCCGGAATAATTCAAACACATCACTGTTCTCTTTTGATTTGGATCTTCATTTGGAACTCTGCTTCTGGAAATGTGAAGCAGCTAATGGTCATAGATTTTTACATTAAGAAAACATATTTCTAACTGTCAACCTCACTAAAGTATGCAACACTGAAATCAATAAAATAGTTTTGTACTGTCTCAGTAAGGTTGAATTAAGAACAGACTTTTGGAAGCTGGGGTAGCTCTTGATACAGTGCTCATAGGATAGTCACAAGCAGCACAGATGTAAGAATGACCAAGTGGATCCTAATACATATTTTACAAAGGAAAGTTGTAAAATTTACATGTACCTCGCATGCTGTTGCAGAGTTTCCTTAGTGTTAAAAAATTCTCGTAGTATCTCACCCAAATCTGGTTGCTGAAATTGAAACATTTTACTCCTATTACTATCCATAGTAATGGTGGGGAACAGAACTATTTTCCTCTGTGTTTTGTCAGGTTTTGATGGACTTGAGGACTGTTGCCACGTTCCATCAGTCATCTTTTCTTCAGGCAGAAAGAGGATGTGTTTTACAGACTTCTGATTGCTCTTGTTGTTTCCCAAATATTCATATCTTCCTGGCAGCAGAATAGCAGAAGTCAGTCACATTGTACCTGCAGCTTTGCAAATACTAAATGGAAGAGAAAGGTGATTTCACTGTGCAGGCTGTGCCTTCTGCACTTCCCCTGCTGCTTGTCTGTTGTCCTGTGTTGAACCTGCAAGGTTTATACCCTGCAGACAATGCTGAAAAACAGTCCTTACTTGTCTAGCCTGTAAAAAAAAATTCTCCTTATTTTCATTGAAATTCATCTATTTTGATTGGGTTTTTTTCCCCCACACCATTCCTCTGGTCTTACTTATCATTTTGGTCTGAAGTTTCACTCTTTAACATGCACTTGCTTCTTGTAGTTTCACGTTTGCATTGGTAATAAACTTTTCTTATTGCCCAAACCATTAATAAAACATTGGAGAGAAGCAAATCCAGGACAGACTCTTGCAGAACATCCATCCTTTTTGACAATGAGTGTTAATATCTTGTTCCTGAGTTCAGTTACCAGATCCCTCTTGGATTAATCTAACAATCTTTTCATCAACCCCATATTCCTTACCTTGCTTATGAGAATGTCAGGTACAAGTATTGCTCTTCTCCAGTCTCCAATGCCTGTCACCTTTCCATGAAATAAAATTAAATTAATTTTATACCGTTTCCTCTTGACAAATCCAGATTGATTGCAGTTCGTCCCAGTAACTGTCCCAGATGGTGACAGATTCAGATACAGGAGATCTCTAGGACTGGAAGTTTTACCAGACCAGTGTAAAATTTTATTATCTCCTGATTCTTTTGAGTTTTCTTTCCCCATCCAGTTCTTTCAAGTTTAGTACTAATTTGGTCTTCAACAGTGTTTTGCGATCCTGCCTGTTTTCCAGGAAGTCTCAGAAAAAAACCCCAAAACTAAACCCAGAAGATCAAAAACCTCTAGTGGCTGGAATTTCATCTTAAGCCTATATAATTCCCATGTCCTAGCATGAACTGCATGGAGTTATTGTTATGTGTATGGAGTTATGTATGTTATTGTATTGTTATGGAGTTATGTATGTATGTATATTATTGTTATGTACCCCTGTTGTTAGCACCCATTGGTGCACTTGGAGCTGTTCTGGGCAACAGTTCTTTTATGTTTTCTTCTGTTCTGCTCTGTGAAGTATTGATTATTTAAAGTTTAGGTTCTTTAAATATTTTAGTCAGAAATTATTCTATCTTGAAAAGGGGAGCAGTGCCTTTATCCCCGAACAGAATTTCCTTGCAACATTCCTCCTTCTCAGCCCCTCCATAGACTAGTTTAAGATAAAACAAATCACAGGAACAGAAATCTAAAAAATTCTAAAAAATTGAAAAATAGTAATCTTTAGTTTTTATGTAGGTTTGCCTCCAGTCATCTGGGTTTGCCTATTTTGCGGGGGGAAAAAGGAAAAACCAGGAAGGCTGGTGGGGGGAGAGAGGCAAATGAGCAAGGTTCAGTGCTGGCTGGTATTTGTCTTTGCTTAGAGTGTATGGGTATGCACATCCAAAGCTATTTATTACTAACCACAGATTCAGGGAAGCATTCAGGGTTGTTTTCCCAAGAAGAGCAATTTCAGAGTTAAAGCAATAAATTCTTCCCATCTCCAGCTGACAAGTTTTTTCCTAGAAACTTAGTGCCTGAAAATAGGACACAGTGTTCCAGATGAGACCCAAGCAGAGCTGTGTAGGAAAGATTTCTTTCCTGTGTCTTCCAGGCTGCTACTTTTGTGTTTACATGCCCAGTGCATGAACTCGTGTTGATGTATGTAGTTTGCCATGCAAGACAAACTAACCAGCTTCATCTTCTGCTGTTTGCAGCCACCCCCTCTAAAGCAGGAGGGATGCATTCCCCCCACCCCCTGTGTAGTGTGTGTTCAGCTTACAGGCAGATCTGGACAGGAATTGCCACACTCTGTTGTTCTGAATAGGGCACTAACATCACCTGGGCTCTCAGGCATCACATCAATGCATTTATTTCTGTGATAATTATAATTGTTATACAGGTAAGTGGGTTTTTTCTTATGCCCACTTGCTCTTGCTAGGCCAAGAAAGAACTTGGCCTCCTTTGAATATTAATAGCTTTATGTGAAATTTATGAAGAAACAAAACATTTCTGGCATTTTTTAGTGGCAGTGATTTTTATTTTTTTTAAATGAATCTTTCATAGTTATCTTTCTTTCTCCAAGCATTTCTTCCAGCAGGATTTTAGTATTGAAGTACTAATAGCTGGACTTTGTTGTTTGGTTTGGGGTTTTTAGGTTTTGGTTGAGGGGTCTTTTTGAGGTAACATAGACATCTCTTTTTCTAAAATTCCCCTGAGGGGGTTTTTATAATATTGTTTGTTATTTTAAGGAAACTGAGAATTTTCACATACAATTGTTTCAAGTGTAACCTTGTACATTTCATGACTGGTGTATGAATTTACTTAAGAGAAAGTGAGAAAAGTGTCACCTGAAAAACATGTGTCTGATACCCTTCTGCCTCTTGTTATTGATTGCTAATGATTCTGCTTTTTTTGTATTTTTTTCCCTATAAAAGTCAACTTACTGCTGCATAGAGCGTGCAGAACACTTAAAGCACTAAAATCTTACTCAGGCAGCATGTTGAGATTTTAATGATTCCCTGACTTAATTATGGAGACAATCCTTTGGGAATGAGGCAAAGATGGTCATTTCAACACAGGAAAAGGAATAATGAATAATTAAACAATATAATTAAATGAGTTTCTTATGCTGGAGTGGGTTGGAGGTTTCTTTTTTGCTTTTATATTTTTGTTTCAAATGTTTCCTTAAAGGTTAAGAAATTGTGTGTATACTGGCAGGGACTTCACTGAAAATTCTGCAGTTAGTTTGGCTAAAGTGGGAAGTCTGCAATGAAAGTCAGAGTGAGTAAATATGTCCTGTGTACTTTCTGAGGGAGCCTTGGTCCAGCACAAAATGTGGCTGTGATCAGGGAGAAACTGCAGCTCTCTTCCTTGGCTCACCTGCTTTCCTTGTCTTAGGAGTACTGCATGTTAGTAGTAGATTTTTTATGTATCCAAGTAGTTCAGGGAAATCAAAAAGGAAAAAAAAAAACCAAACCTACCTTACAAACAAGCCAAGGAGCGGTTTTTCTTCCTTTCTTATAATTTCTGCATTTTTGCACCACAGAAGTTCAACAGAAAAAGTTATACAGCTGGAAGTCTTGGGGCAACTGAGAAATGCTGGCAACTTCAAAGAGTCTTTCTTGTGACCTTTGCAGATGGGTCCTTTGTTACACTTGCTCAGCAACTTTTTATTTCAAAATAAAACAAGTAAGCTGCTCATAATGTGCAGAGCTTGGCAACAGGAAAATATGTGGGCACTGGGTCACTCAGTGCAGGTCCCTACTGTTGGCAGTGGGTGGGGGGAATAACCCATTTCAGAAGGTGATAAAGTGCTGCCTTTGTCCAAAGTTAAAAGTACTTTTCCTTTTGGGGCTGTGTCGTGGTAGGGAAGGTTAAATGATATTTTCATGATCATGCCTGGATACACACTGTGCAGTCATTTATGGAAAGGTTCACTTGGTCAAAATTCCTTTTAGCCTAAAGTATATATTATATATATATATATAAATCGAAGAATACTAATTAGAGGGTACTGGAAAATGATCTACTGACTACAGGCAGAGGTGTTGTATCTATTTGTGACTGATGCCATCCCACTCTGGTAGCTTCATTTGCTTAAGCACATTGACTTCCTGGCACCTTTGCAGGTTCTACAGTGGTTTTTAATAAAAGCTTTTTGTGTAGCTTTTATTGTTATGAGACTGCTACTGCTCCAAAAAAGAGACAGCAGGTGGGGGGACCTGATGCCGAGAAACTTGAAATACCACAAAGACATTTTCTGCTGCTGTTTTGGGTTATTTTTAAACCACTCTGAGACAGGGAGTTTTCCATCCGAGATGAGCAGGGAATAACCCATCTTGTGTCTGTTTGGGGACTGGATGACCTGTCAGAGGAGCTTCTGAGAGCCACCCCCTTGATATCTGCTTTCCTTGTATTGGAGGAAGCCCCAGCTCGGGCTCAGTGTTCACTGGATGTGTGAGCAGATTGCTTTCATGTGTTGGAGCAGAAGTTAACAGATGCAGCAGTGATTAATTGACCACTCAGGGTGAAGTTTGTAGCTGAATCATAAAATCCTGATGAATGGCATTTTGTGTTTCTTTTTTTTGAAGCTCACCAGGATGGGATTGATCTTCCTATCATATCACAGACAGCGTTCGAGTTCTGCGTGTGGGAGTGCAAAACTGATACCAAACCTGTTTTTGCACTTATTCCTACATATACAGGGGTAGCTTTTCCTGTCTCTGGTGGTGTCATTTGCAGACACATCTAACAAAATTTGCAGATCAAAACTCAGTTTGGTGCTCTGTAGCACCATTCCACTGACCTCCTGGCCACCCTACTGTGTCTTGCAGTAGCTAGGAGATCATGGTGAACTGGGCAGGGAGAAATGATGAAAGTAGGGATCTGAGGGAAGTTGATATTCTGAATATACAGTTTCAGAACACCACTGAGTAGTTCCAAGTGAGGGTTGAAAACTGTGTCACTGTGATCTAGTGTCAGTTTGGGATATAAGTTCAGCCCCTTAAGATGTGTGAAACCAGTTTAATGCCATTTCCTAGTGATCTTTGTCAGCATCCCTAAGACACTGACACTCTACATGGGAGTTTCAGTCCAGGCTGTAGCGTGGTGTTTGAATTGCAGGGGGAAAAGGTAGAGAAACGATTTTTTAAAAGTACATGCTTGTTGCACTTTCAGTAGTTCCCAATAAATATGGGGTTTTAGCATTATTCTTGGCAGAGGACGAATGGGGAAAAAGTTTTTGGTGTGTTTGCTCTGCAACCATTTAGAGGTTGTATGTCTTTCTTTTGCCAGTGCTCCTTGCATTGGATAAATTTCCTGGGATGCTCGGCAGTTCCATCCACAAACCCCCACAAAATCTATCTTGCAATTAGCGTGCCTCTATAAATAAGATGCATCAGTTCCTTTTCCTTAGTTGGTCATGAGTCAGAGATGAAACTCTTTACACCATCTTTGCAGAAGAGTTAATATTAATTTGTCGCTGTGAGCTCCCTTTCTCTCTGGAGGCCTCGAACAAAATCACCCTGTTTTGAAAGGCGGGGTTGGTGATCTCCAGTCCTGGATGCTCTTCAGTCTTCTCAAGTCCTTTCTCCTCTGCTGGTGCATGAGCACATTGTTTCCCTCTCCCAGTCTGTTTGCAGGAGGAGGTACCATGCTTGTGTGGTGGCCTGGGACAGCTGAAGATTTATTTCCCCATTTTCCCTGCCCCTGTTTTGTTGGGCTGAGTGAGCCTTGAGTCAACTTTTGAAATGTCCAGATTTACCATGCAAGTCTTAAGGGCAAACAAAAACTTGAAGTAGTTTTCTTTAGAAGTCATGCCTCCAGCTTGAAATTAAAATTCACAAATGTGTCAGCCATCCTCATACTCTGAGTAAGCTGGACCACAGGAGGTGTAATTTCATCAGTTATGCCAAAATGTGTCATCCTTGCACAGAGAAATAGTAATTTTGCACTTCATTCTACGAGCTCAAAAGTGGCTGCTGCTTTGATCTTGTTTCAGCTCAGAAAGCAGGTAATGTGTCTGGAGAGGGCTTGGTGAAAAGCACATTCCATGATTGTTTTCTGTGTGGGTGTTTTGGGGAGGGTTTGAGGGTTTTTGGGGTGGTTTGGTTTAGTTTTGGGTTTTGTTGTTGTGGTGGTTTGTTTGGGCGTGGGTTTTTGTTTGTTTGCTTGTTTTTGTTTTTACAATTGTTATAATTTCTACTTAAATTTCCAGTAGGAAATTTAAGAAGGGTCATTTAATAAGTAGTAAGCCTCTGACCTTTATCACTGCATGCCTGAATTTGTGTCATTTCCAAAGCATTTTTAAGCTCTTGTGCCCTAAAGAAGTCAAATAAGAAACAGAACATAATTCAGTACAACTCCAAATTTTATACTGCAAATTCAAAGAAGATAAGGGGTTAGCACTGTAAAAGTGGCGTATAAAACGCCTTTAGTGTAGTGCATACATCCCTTTCTGACTGTCATGTTTCCCCAGTTTCTTTGGGATTGTTATTGCCAAAACAGAACTCTGCTAGAAGAAGCAGGAGAAACTCAATGCAACAACACAGAAGAGCCAAACAAGCCTTAACCTTTCTTATTTTCCGTTCATTTGCTACTTAGTGACCTTGATCTTTTGCATGTTTGGAGATGGGTCCATCCTATCCTGGACATCAAATGTGTGAACAGGAGCTAAAAAGTATAACTAGATGCTAAATAAGCTTTTAGTCTTGTTTGGTTTGCTTTGTTTGATTTTGAGACATGAGGCCTGCTAGTCTAACTAATGAGCAGATGAATCTTAAAAGACTCATGAGAAAGCTTTTCATGATTAACCCATTTTCACAAATAATTTTTTAAAATTTCTTCTGCCTAGTCTTGTCCCCAAGTGTTATTTTCTTTAATTTTTTTTTTTTTATCTCTAGTAAGTCTTGTTCTTTTTTTTCCCCTTCTCTTTTCCATTGCTTTACTCAATGTAATCCAAAGCAGGGCAATAGTGGCATTTGTTCTGTACCAGAAAACTCAGAAATTAAGAATTTAAGAGTAGCCTAATAAGAATTGGGTTTACTTCTCTCCATGTGTTTTCCTTTCCTTTACTCTCTGCTATTTCTAGTCTACCTATAATGCTCTTTTCGTCTTTGGGAAAATGTAACATACTTTGTTTACCAGTAAAGGTTGTCACAGTGAACTTCTAGCACTGTGTGTCATTAGAAGCCCTTTTGGATCCATAGTGATCTGAGAAGTGTAAATGTTGAATGTTTCTATGGTGTTCCATCTTACCTAAAACCCCTCAGATTTTCATAGATCTATTTTTTGGCATTTTCTGAGTAAGCCAATATTTTCATGAGTGTCTCATCTTTTTTTTTTTTTCCTAGTGCTGTATAATTTGTTTAAAAAACTGTGAAAATTATAGTGCTGTCTTCACTCTATAAGCTACTGACCAATTGATGAATTAACACAAATAATTAAATTGTGAACACCTTTTCCTCCTGCAAGTTCTTGTGGTTTTTTCCGACTCCATCTCAATGTTGTATGCTAATGCTGTTTTGCAGTCTCTTGAATCTAGTTTAACAATGGGACTAGCATCTTAACCTAAACCAAATGACACACTTTCAAGTTGATAAAATCACTTCCAGCCATCATTATTATTACGACTTTGTGAGTAGATGAAGCTAAGTAGACATTATCCTTGTGCTAACAGAAAGTGTAAATTTCCCATTGTTCAAGTAAGATACAGTTTATCGTTCTTTATCAGGACCCTATGGATTGTGCTGAAACACTCATTGGCATTTCATTAACTTTGTAATTAAGGGTGAAATCAAATAGCTTAATTATTTTGCTGAAGTCTGAGAAGAAGCGCTTAATGAAGATTTCCAGTACCCAATTCCCTTGAAGTGAGTTATGACATATCTGGCATGAAAACCTTCACACTTAATCCAGCTTTCACCTGGCAGTGCCCTGTCCCCCTCCAGTGAGTGGTGCCAGTTCAGCATTGCCCCAAAAGCAGGAGTTGTACATATACAGTTGGTTTTCCACAGGAGTCTGAATCTTTTACTCACACTTCTCTTTTCTGTTGGAGACTATCCCAGCCTACAAGCTACACAAAATCTCCCTAGTTAGTATCTCTCCATGGATCTTTTTTTTCTTACGTTGATTTTTTTTTTTTTAATCATAGCTAAAAGATAATTTCTCAAAACCGTAGCTTGAAAAGGCATTTTTCTCTTTCTGAAATCTAATTCTGGAGGAGTTTGGACTCTGTAGTTCAAGCGGGGATTGTAATCCACATAATAAAAACATCTGCATGTTAGGTCCAATTGATTAATTAGCTGAAAAGATCCTTGGGATGAACCAGTCTTGGCTGACAGATAAAATCCTCCAATTTATGCATATCTCAAGGGATTGGGTGAGTTCATTTATTATCCTCATTTCTTAGCATTTATTCTCATTAATAAAAGCTTGGGCAGCTTTCTACCTGCGTAGAATACAACCTGTGCATAAGGTGGCACTTGGGCTTTTCAGCTGGATATGTGCATGTTATTCTCTGTGCCAGCATTTTTAAAAGTATGTTTCAAGTATTTTAAACACCTAACAGTTGATAATGCATTATTTGTATTTTCATTTAATGAGGTTATTTAGGCATAAATTACAGGCTTGTATGGTTAAAAGGCTTATAGGACGTCACAGGATTAGCCAGCAAGCGGTGAATGACAGCAGCATTCGCTTCAGCTGTGGCTCAAATAAAGTTGGTTTCCTAAGGCAAATACTCATGAGTCTTTCAAATCCAGATGGAAATATGCTGGGAAATAAGAGGGATCCAATTCTATTGAATTTTGTTGAATCCACTTTCAGTTCTGGTTCTACTGTATTTTCTAAGCACTTCTGTGCTAATAACTGTGTTCTGTCAGACAGGGGAACTAATGTCAACTTTATTTTATAGAGAAAGATCTGAACTTCCAAGAGGACAACTGCCAAGGTCACGCAGGCAGCTTGTAGGCTAGAAAGTAAAGCTTTTTATTTGCCTTTTTTTATTTTTTAATAGGCACAATGCAGTCTTACATTTCCCACCAAAACTTGAGATCACCATCCTTCTTTGATGTACCTTCTTCAGCCCCCATGAATCAGCAGCCTGGCCAGCTCCTCTCCCTGGCAGGGCTCCTGTGCTGGAGCAGAGTCTCCTCACTGCTGCCCTGGGCTTCCTTGAAGGGCTGGCCCAAAGTCCAGGTGCCTGCCTGAGCGTGGCCTTTGACAGCTTGCAGTGGTGCCTTGCAGTGCAAAGCATGCTCTGGGCATCCTTGGGGTGTACTCTCTGCATCTTCAGAAATGCGTTTATCCAGGTCTCTGTGGAACACAGGGAAGTGGGAGTTTACTGCTTCTGGTTCAAAACTAGGCATTGGTCAAGTGCAGCATTCCTCTTCCCACAGCTTTCCAAAGGCAGCATTACATGAGGCTTCAGAAGTCTTTCAGTGCTGGAGGGGGAGTGTGGAGAATCACGTGGTGGTGTGTCGGTACAGGAGCTTTGCATGCACACAGAAACCGTGGTTTTACTGCACCAGGAAGAAAAATCCCTAAGGTCACACAACTGTGGCCTCCATCCTTGAGCATTTCTTAAAAATCACTCCAAAATAAACTTTTTAAACCTGGTTTGTTAGCTTGTGAACAGGAGACAAACAGTGCACTGTGTGCTGCCCTTTGGACAACATACCATGTGTTCAAAGTAGTTTCTGTTTTGGAGATTTAAAAGATTATTTTTCTTTTAGCCATGTTATGTGAAAACTAAAGCATGCTGCTTGCTGGGCCTCAGCAACCAGAATTCAAAAAATGTCTTTCAAGTTCAAGGGAAGAATATTTACAAACGTTTGAGACGTCTCTGGATTTTATGTTGCCCTGAGAAGATTCAGCCTGATATGGCTAATTGCAACTTCAAATTTAAATTTCACTTAATTTTTACAACAGATTCTGTTTTTTTCTTTCTGGAAAGAAATGCTAGTACAATGTAAAATACACTGGTTTCGCTTGGAGAGACTTTTGGGTTTTATCTGAAAGAAATCAGACTCCCTTAAAATGCTAATCTTCATTACAGTGAAGCATGCTGCTAGGAATACTGGGAAAGGTTAAAAACAGCAGTCTTGAGGCAAGCTGCTGATTGTTCATATTTGTGCAGAAAAAATATGGTTCCTTATTTACTAGATGCTTGCTCTGTGTTCATCCTAGTAAAAGATCCTCCTGCAGGCCTTAATACTGCTGCTATTTTACCTCCCATAATGAATATTCAAAAGCTGCAGTCATTGAGGACTCAGGTGGCAAAAATAGTAAGATGATTGAAGCAAGCCTTGACATAAAAGCCTAAAAGTACATTTCCAACTACATGGAAATAATGCCGATTTCCCTTTCTGACCACGTAAATGAACAGTGCCAGAAAATCTCACATGAATTAAATGCCTGTTTCACACACCAGTGTGATTGCATCTTTCTTTCTGTATGATGTGTTGTAATAAGTATGTTTAAAAAAAAAAGGGGGGGAAAAATACAACAGGGCTTTCTGTAATCCTCTCTCACAAAATGTATTGGAATTGAAAAATCGGTATAAAGGACACACTGTTAAGATATGGCAATGCATGCATTGTTTTCTACATAATGCAGTCAGAGTCTCCATGGTAAAAAGAAATTTTTATTTTATTTTTTTTGTCACCATCAGCAGTTAACCTAAAGTAGGAGCTGCTCCATTTCATTATAGGTTAAATGGCTTACTATACAAAACTAGCTGAGAGACGTACAACGCTAACACTGCATTTTTTTAGTAGGTTTTAAAAACATGTTCGAAGATAAGTGAAGGAAAAACAATGCAGCATATGTTATTGTTCTGGAATTTTTTTTAATAGAAAGGGTTCCTTTTCAGCATTCCCCCGTCAGTGGAGTCACTTAGACACTTCCAGCTGGTGGCAGGGGATACAGCCATAATACAGCTTTCTCTGTCCCAGCTGTCTTTTTCATTACGTTAAATGCATTACGATGGCTGCACTGTTTCACAAAGGTTCAGGTGCAGAAAGGTATAGGAAGAAATCTGCAACTATGTGTTTTTGTAGTGACTGCAAGCTCCTGCGAGATCTCTGAATCCTGAATGTGTTCCTGGCTCTGGTCACAGATCTCCTTCCAATCACTGGAACATTTGCTGTAAGGGCTGGCTAAAGGTGCCCGAGGAAATCACCTTTTACAAGGGAGCACTGTTGTAAAGGATTTTTAATGCATTATGGCTCATGCAGCATCACAGTTAAAGAAAAACAGGGATTTAGAAATAAATGCTGAGGAAGAAACTGAGAAAAAAAGAAAACACAGGAAAAGATCCCGGGATCGGAAGAAAAAGGTATCTAGATCTGTGCCAAATTCTGAACAGGGATTCTTTTGTTTTAATTTTCTTACCTTGCAATTGAAGTATTAAAAGCTTGTTCTTGCCTGTAACTTGGTAAGCTGTCGGAGTAATTTGTTAACATTGTAAAATGTCATTTGTAA
This sequence comes from Leptocoma aspasia, assembly GCA_013399835.1. Lineage (NCBI taxonomy): Eukaryota > Metazoa > Chordata > Aves > Passeriformes > Nectariniidae > Leptocoma > Leptocoma aspasia. Next base: position 1,549,862 of record VXAX01003556.1, read on the forward strand.
CCACGGCTGTGGGGTTTGCAAAGCAATTGAATGTTTAATTGGATATTAGTTGATTGCAGTGATGATGCAGAAGGTGTGCATTCATTTCCCACTTATGTTACTGTGATATGCAAACTGTCTGTGAGTTGAAAACAGTTTGTAACCATCATGTGGGGTTTAATGCTGAGCTTTATCATAGGTTTAATAGCAAAGCATAGCATAATAGTTTAGTCTTACATACAGGTACTTAAAAGGGATGTGTGTAGAGGCAGATTTTTTTTTCTTTGTGTTGGGACTGTGTCACATGTTTGGCTTCTGAAACATCCATTTTTGGGATTTAATGTTACAGAAATAAAGTGTTTCAGTGTTTCTCTTTCTTCTTAAAGGTGGGCTGTTTTACAGAACTGAGCTGTTAACAGCCTGTTACCAGCAACTTTCTTTTGTTAGGAAAATATGTGGCTGAGATTACAGAGCCTGGTTTTTCTCTGCTGTAGATTTGTCTTAGCTGCAGAAAACCCTTCAGCAAACTAGGATCTGAAGAATTCAGTAGGCACTGCATTGCTCATTGTTCAGGTCAGGAGCCTCTGTGTGATTCCAGGCTTACTGTTTCTCTCTAAGGTATAAAGCAAAATAGTTATGGTTTGTGGCATAATGACAGATAAAGAGGCCAGCTACTTTGGCAGCTCTGAGGATGTGTCCTTATAAATGACACCTTGTACTCTGCTCCATAGAAATAAGGCCCTGCCACGATTTCTTGTCTTTGGCTGTATTTTATGATAATTATTTCAAGAACATATCAAGGAGCCAGTTGCCTTTACAGAAACCTGGGCATGTAGTATTGCTGTGTGCCTTTGTGAAATCCCCCTAAGGGGGGGATTGGATAATCTTCATATGCTCAGAGAAGCGGTGCATGTGCTTCCTAAATGACATGTAGATTTCCTCTAACATATGTGCATCTTTTGGCTGGGCGAGAGTCAGCATCTCCCTGCCCTTTTCTCTTTTTTCTCTGCCATGGCAGTGCTATACATAATGAAAAGCACTGAGAAACCCACTGCCTTCTGTTCTGGCGAGCACGTTAGGAGACTCTTAACATGCTGCAGTACATTTGCTGCAGCCATCTACACTGTAGGTATTTTTTCTGTGTGAATGTATAGGTCTTCTGAATCATCTTTCAGGATAAAGGACAGTATGAAGATAAGTTTCTGTCTTTGACATGAATTTTGAGGCACTGCTGTTTGAAACCAGCCTGAAATGGTAATATTTTTCTTGGCTGCTGTTTAGGTTTTGTGCAGCTTTGTAATGTTGCTGTCAGTTTTGCTGCTGTGGGTTTCCCCCCGGCTGAAAACGACCATAGCAGTAAGGAATTCATTGTAGGAGCTGTCCCCTCAGCCCATATCTACCTATGGCTTGTGAGCTAGAATGTATAGTCTCTCAGCTGAATCTACTCATGCTGCAGGAAGCCCACATTGTACTTGATGTGCTCAAGTTTAACAATAGCATGCCCAACCAGATCCATGCACTGTCTTTGTGTAGGGGAGCTTCCTCACAGCCCAGAATTAGAACAATATAGAAGGGATATGGCAGTGAGAGGCTCTTGATTCAGTGAGGTGAGACAATTGCTTTGTGGACAAAAATGCTTTATTGTTTATACAACACTGCTGTAGAGAGGAAATCTCTCAGCAACCAGAGTGGCACATGGATAAATATCTGCCTATTAACCTCTAATATATGGATTTCTTTCAGTGTTTTATTTCTGTATCTTAAGAATGAGAGAAAATAGAGAGCTTTTGCTCCACCAAATGTTTGGGGTTTTTTTTGCGTTTTCCCCCCACCGACCCATTTGGAATTTGGTAGGTTATTCCAGTTTCTTTCTGAGTTTCCTTGGGACTCAGCAGATTCAGGACAGGTAGAGGCCCTCTCTGGTAGGAGAATGGAACAAAACCCAGCAATTGCTTCACTTCAATCTCATGCATTTGGGCATCATTCTCATATCAAAGACATGGTTTTGTTACCCATACATAGGGCGTAGGAAGTCCAATAATTTGGTTTGCCATTTTGTGCTTTCCTGACTATTTAAAACATTTTCCCCCCAAATTTTCCACTATGAGTAGTGAGTCACTTCTTGTTCCTCTGCACCACCCACAAGCAAGCAGTACTCGGGGATTTTTTTGTTGATCACATGATACTGCACAAAGCTTACCCTTTGCTTAAGCAGCATGCAGAAATATCCTTTAGAGTCTTCCAATCACATTGGAACAACGAAGAATGCTAATGTTCCTGGATAATTTATACAGTAAAGAGCCCAAGGCAACCAATGGTTAGAAAGTAAGGCTGGTGGGATCAGTCAGTGTCTTAGTCTTGTGTGATACTAGCAACAGTCATGGTGATTTATGTTCCTGTTTAGTTGGAGGATGGCAGTCTGAGGATAATATTTCACTGCTTTTGACTGGTTAAGCAATTTACAGTGTAATGACATTCCTTTGAAGGCTTGCTTCAAGACTTGTATGAGAGAAATGACCTTTTTAAAAACACACACAAAACCATGACCTGTGTTCTGTCCCATCCCATTTAATTTCAATGTGAGATATTTTGGAATTGCCTCTCTGTAGAGAGGCTGTGCTTCTGTGCCCTGTGGCCCTACCACACTCTTTCTGTTTGCTTGCATTCAGGACATTCCAGGCCTTTGCTGAAGGTTCTGAAAGGTTCAGAGCTTACCCAGCTTAACTCAGGCAAGAGAAAGGGATAGGGGCAGCAAGTGAAGGATCTGCATTATACAGGTTTCCCATTTATTCTCTTGAAGTTTATATTACAGCTTCATACAGTTCTGCCTCTGGGTGGTTGTGCAGTGTCCTACACTGAAAATAGTTGGAGTACATCCAAGGGCAGACCTGAGCTTTAATGGTATCACAGAACAAGCCAAACCACTCTTAAAAATAAGTGATTGATAGGATAGCTTGCTTGATACTTGCCAGTGCAGCTCTGTCATGCATAGTTTGGTTTGTGAAAACTAGAAATTGTTTATCCTGTACTAATATCTGGACAGAAATTCGTTGCTTAGTCAGTGTTTTTCCTAAAATAAAGGTGAAATCTCTGAAGGGTTTTTTGTGTTCTCTGTTCAGTACATATCAGAAGAGAAGGACAGGTCTGGCACGCAATCAATGATTTATGTTTTATACAATATTTAGTAGGACTGAAGTGATTTCCATTTGTGTGTAGTGCTCAGGAGCTCTTGTGTTCTTTGGGAACACAGAATAACTTGATCATAATGCAAAGCCTGGCTGCTGCTGTTCCTGAGATGTTAAAGGCTGTTGCTGGCACAGCCTGCTGCTGCAAACTTGTGGGCAGCAGGGAAAATAATCTATGGCAATGTCACAAATCCTGCTTAAATTTCATCATAAGGCTCACGGTGTTTGAAGGTTTTACTTAACTCTCAGGTATGCTGGAAAAACTGCCTTGCAGTTTCCTAATGGAAATAAATTGAAATGCTGTGTCAGGAATGATCAGCCTGTAGGGGTTGCAGCTGCTCATGTGGCTTTGAGGAGCTTGTGCATCTTCTGGGCTGGGCTCTGCTGCCAGCTCCAAGGGCCTGTGGGAGATGTCTTGGGCTGCCCAGCATAGCAGAGCTGGGAACACCTCCCAGGGGCAGCAGGACCCCAGGAGGGCATCATCATATCCTCATTTGGAGACTCCCATGTTTTCCTTTCCCCTCAGCACTCTTGGGGCTGTCAAATGTTCTACAGATCTCAGCCACGTGAAGGTTTTAGTACAAATGTCAATTTTCGTATGCAAACAAATCTACCAGTTACCAGGTAAAGCTTTAAATTCAGATAGTAAGTAAAAATCCCCATTCTTTTTTTATTTCAAGTAATTTCATTATTTTTTTAAAAAAATCTTTATTAGAGATCTGTTCTGTGGCTTCTGAACAGTTGAACTTGAATATTGTAGAATCTAGGTATGTTGAGTACGAGTGATTGTTCTTTCACTCATTTGTGTTAAAGCACAAACCAGGCATGTTGCTCTAACATCTGGGAACATGACCTGTGGTAAGGGAAATATTGTGTAGATTAAGGGTCTGAAAGAAAAACTGATAAGCCAGTGATTTTTTCTAAGTGTGAGAAAAAATTCAATCATATCCTTGATTTTGGACATGATGCTCTGTCAGAGGCAAATCTAATGAAATAGCAAGGTATTTCTGATGGATGTTTAGGGGCCCTGGTGGATGGAATATCTACTAACAATGCTGAATTCTTACCAGCATGGAGCTTGGTGGTGAAAGAGTGTTTCTATTCAGCTGGAAAAACAATTCCTTCTTTGAAGATGACCCCTAAAGGAATGAAACTCTTCCATTGTGTTGTGTGGGGAGCACTACAGCATCATTTGAAGTGGGCACTGCTCAGCGTTACTTTGTTGTTTATAAGCCCAGAAAAAATTTTGCGCTGTTACCTTTTTATTTAGTTGGGTTTAGAGCATTTACCTTTTCATTTTCACCTTCTTGATGCCTCGGGGTTGTGCTGTCACAAGGGATGGCCATTAGTCACTAGGCAAGTGTCAGTTTGGGTTATAACCTGTGTTGTGCCAAATGCTTCCAGCTTGTGGTGGGAGGGGATGGGCAAGAGGAGGGAGGACCAACCATGGGCAGCCTCACTGTTAGAGGGAGGTGGATTTACAGCTGGGCTCTCAGGCAGTGTAAATCAATGCTGTTGCTACTGACTGGTTGGTATTAACACAGAGTCTTTTATCCTCCTGGTTTTTCCACCCAGGCTGTGTTGGTTTTTTGGTGGGCTTTGTGTTTTGGTGTGGGTTTCTTTTTTTTATTTTTATTTTTTTAGAGTTGAGGGAAGGGGAAAATGGGATGCTCTTGAAAGCAAAAGGAAGTTCAAGGATGGTTAGTGAACAGTGATTTAAGAAGAAGAAAAATTCTTATATGATTATGAGTATATGAATATTCAACCCTGTGCCAAAAGCCAAAATCTGCTAATTTCAAGCTCTTAACTTGCCTGAATTGATGGCTTCAGGATAAGTGATGCATACTTTGATGCTATTCCCTTTGGGCATTTACTAAATATTTGTTACTGTGAGCCAAAATACTTGTCAACTAGTGGAACTGACTGAGCACCTGCTAAAATTGAATGTTAGACTCTTTCAGACCTAGTTGGACTGGAACAGGGAGCCGGGGTGAGGAGCTGGGTTGAGACCTAGGCTATTGGTGGATGTGACGGAACGTATGTGGACAGAGGAAAGAAACAGAGAAAAAATAAAATGTGAGTTGTAAATTGTATTAAAAGGAAAAATTACTTCTTAGACAAAGCCTGATGTATTGTCACAGTGATTTGCCTGAAGTTCAGACAATAAAAGGCTGGATTTGCTGCTATTCAGATATTTGTGCAGGCCACTGCTGGAGTTGTATCAGGGATTTTCTGGCTGAGGAGTGGGACTGGTGCACAGCTGCCTTGTGAGGGCAGAGCTCCTGTCCAGCTGGGAACCTCTGAAGGCCTCAGAGCACCCCATGAAATGATCCCTTCCTGTTAGAGTGGGACCTGCTGGGCATGGGGACACTGCAGGTGATGGCCTCAGCAGAGATGGCACAGCTGCCCCACGCTGTTCCTCACTTCAGTTACCTAACCCAGGCTCTGCCCCTGTATTTTAAAGCCAAAACTATAGGTGCCTTCAGAGGATAATTCAGTGTGTGTGAGGCAAGTTAAAGGAATGCCCTCATTTTCAAGGCATTGAGTACTCTCCAGCCTTGCAGCTTCAGCTTTGGGCATTCTGCATATCAGACTGGTATCTCTGGTGGATTTTTTAGGCTCGTATAACACTTCAAAAACATCTTTTTCTTGTGTCTGTTTCCTTGTGTGGTATTTTTGTGGAGTTCTGCTTGGTTGGCCAGTGCTCCACAGGGTGGATAATTACTGACCACCACGGAAGAGATCAGCTTCTCTTTTTATTTTTTACAGAGATCACCATGTGGTAACTTGGAAGAGAAATTCAACATGATATTTCTTTAGTATTTATTCAAGGAAGACTAATGTGGAAGGGAGAACTAGATTGAAATAACAAGATTGTCTTGCTAATAGAAAAGAAAATTCACTCTGGGATGTATTTTATTTTTTTATAAATCATAATTTTGCCAATAAGCTGAAAGCTATGACAATTTAGTAATATGAATTTGTTGCATATAAGATTTTTTGCACTGAGATTTACACAAGCAGTTGCCTTTGTATTGTGTACCAGAACTAAAACTTCATTTTGCCTTTTTAGTTGCAGAAAGACACAGGACATGTTGTACTTCATAGCTGCCTTCATCTGAAAACTTTAGACAGCTTCTTATGATTTTGTTTTAAAAACCTGAATTATGTATTTTACCCAACATTTTGTTTGTTCGGCAGTGTTCTATTCACAGTTATGGATTTCAGCTTATTGGCCAGCCAAATGCTGTGCTATAACAGCTTATTTATCAGCTTTAAATCTCAGTTTGAGAATTCATTTCAGTGTCTTTTATTTTTTCATTGAAAAATCATTCAGAATTAGAGAGAAAAGTACAAGATAGAAGGGTTCACTTATGTTTCTGATACCTTAGTCCGTATTTATCCAATTGAAATCAATGGGGTTTTATGAAAGAAGTTACATCTTGATAAAAGTGGTGGTATCCATGTCCTCTGATAGCACACTGATTGCTAATGAGTGTAAGCAGGAAATGAAGGTCTGTACCTTAACAGGTATCCACTGCCCTGTCATGGAAAGTTACCCAGACACACCCATTTTTATTTCATGGGTGCTATGTGACATTTCACAGAGCCTGCTGGGGCTACCTCAACAACATCTCTGCCAGGGCTGTTAAGCCTGATGTCTCTGGTCACCCCATCTCTAGGAGGAGCCAGTCAGGCTCCCAGGTGTGCCTGGTGCTTCACCCATTAAATTCATAATGTAAAATACAAAGAAAAGCCCCACTGTGATCTTGTCACTTGCTTCCCTTGTGAAGAAAGAGACACCTTGTCTAGTGGAAGGTGTCCCTGCCCATGGCAGGGAGGTTAGAACTGGGTGATATTTATTATATTTCCAACCCAAGCCATTCTGTGATTCTATGAATTATGTTCATGTATTCCACACTCATTTGTAATACCCCTGTAAGTAGAAATGCATAGATGACATAAAGGTATAATATGTCAATTGTTTGTATTTTTGAAAGCAGTGAAGTATATATGCTTTTTCTGTGAAATCCTGACAGCTCAGCTCTAAGCTACAGGCCTGTCCTTAACCCTCCAGCCACTGCCTCTTGAGCTAAGATGCTCTTACGTATCCAGGCTCTGCTGGAGAGAGAGAGGAGGAGACAGGTAGTTGAATTGTGAGTGCCAGGAAAGGATTTCCTGGAGCTGCTGAAGTGGCTGGTTTTGCATTATTGTGTTTTCAAAGCAGATCCTTGAACTCTGGGCAACTCGTAACTGATACAAATCCAGGTACTTCCCTAATAGTGAGGAGGAACCATAGGGTGTAGCACAAATACCCCTCTGCACTGATGATGATGTGGTCTGTCCAGCTGGGATGGTGCTCTGGTACCCAGCTGCTTGTGTGGCACCCTTGTGCTCTCATCAGCCTGAGTGCCAATCCTGCTGCCCTCTACAAGTGCAGGATTTACACCCAGCAAAACATCTGCAGTGCACCTAGGGCACGGGTTTGTGTGTGTGCAGGGCAGGGGCTGGGGGGGAGCTGGGGGGCAGGGACTTGGCTGGGACTCCCCACCTGTGTGTTTTGCACCAGTGCATCCATAGCCCAGGCATCACCTGTGTCCCTGCTTCCCCCAGTGAGTCTCCTCTGTTAGGGACCACTTACCCTGGGAGAGGTGGCGGGGTGCTGCAAGGGGTTTAATTCCAGAGGAAGTGTGTTCCCTTTGCAGTGGCTCCAGGAAAGCCTGGCTCAGCCCAGTGCCAGAGCTGTTGGCCAGGCTGGGTCCTTAGGGAGAAGCTGTCCACAAAGTTGTTAGCGGTGTTTTCAGAAGTGCTGTGGCTGTGTATGAATATTTTGTTTCTTTGTTTCTGTAATTTACAGTGTGATTCTGTTCCACTGCTGTCATTAATTCCTAAAGGAATTATAAATCCTGCTTTTAATGAATGGACAATTTGAAAAGAACAAGTTGTTAAATCAAGAAGTCTAACGGTCTTTTTAAACTTGTCTCTTTTCCTTTAAAATTCTTCAAATTAAAGTATCACCAGCAATTTCTGCATCACATTCTGAGTTCACAAAGCTCAGAACAATTCACAAGTCAGGATTCACAATTCACAGTGTGGTTGTTGATATCTAACCTTTCAGTTAGAGTACTGTTGTTTGCAAGGTCTTTTATTCTAAAGAGCTTTCCTTAAAGGCAGTATAATAAATAGAAATCATGTGACACTATCCTGCATGTACCCTCTAATAAACACTACTTTTACCTGCCCTGTTTGTTGTTGTTAGAAGATACAGTTATGGAACTCACTTTCTGTTCAGCACATTGGCTCATTTTCTGTTGAATTGTAAATGTCAGGATGCAGAATAACTCCATCATTGACTTCCTTTAGTTAAACAAGATTTTCAGTTAGCTGGGCTGTCGTCCTTCCCTGTGTTCTCCCCAGATGGGTGAACTTGAGGACGCGCTCCCCGGCGTTCTCTGGGAACTTGTAGAAAAGCAGAGTTGTGCAATATCCATTGGATAGGTGTTCCTTCTGCTCCCCAACATGAATTTATGGAGCATTTTACTAACAGAAGGCAGAGGTGGAACTGAGGCACTGACTGTAGTTAGCTACAGTCACTTTTCCAGCATTGAATCAGAGTGTCTTATAAATACAGGCATTCAGAGCTTTAGATGAAATTCCTTCATAGGTTGAATAATTTTATTTTCTCCCACACAGCTTTTTTTCTTTCTCCCATAATTGCATTACCACTCTTTCTGGACCCTACTGGGGTATCTCTGAAATTGCAATAATTTCCTTTTCATTAATCACTGGCTTAATGATGAGCATTTGCAACCATCCCAACAGCTGAATGTACCTTTGCCCCATGAGGAAATAGCGCTGTCTGAGGGCTCTCAGTAACCTGTTCCCCTGCTCCCTTTGGATTTGTAGGAATCTGGCAATCACCTCTGGTGCTGAGGCCGATGTTTGCATGCTCAGACTGTAGCAGGAATGAATGCAGGTGTTACTCACAGATAGACTGCTGGCTAAAGCCTGAAGCACAGGTGGAGAAGCCACGCCAGGGTGCTCGCTATGCCCGAGGGGATAGATCTCCCCAGAGGACAGAGATGTGCACCAAGCACCTCATGGTGCAGCAATCCAGAAAAGAGGCTCAATCTATGAGTGAATAAATGCAGCATTTTCCTGAAGTGCTGAGGAAGCCTCTCTCAAAACAGGCTTTNTTTTTTTTTTTTTTGGCCAGGCAGTAGCAGACAGTATGTTCTGGAGGGTGGCTATGGACGGCTTCTACAAAACAGAACTCTGAAAAGTTAAAACATTGCATAGTGAAATTTTGCTGAGAAGTGGGTGGCAAAGGTTTCCTCTATTACATTTTTACCATCTAAGCAGAAAAAACATCTTCAAGGAGAATTGGTGAATGCACTGGATACCTGCAGTCCTAGTTTTTCTTGCCACTTGATTTAATATGTAACCACCACCACTTTGAAGCTGTTAAACATCAAAATTCTGATAACTAAAGACTGCTATTTTTCTACCAGTCTGAAAAGATTAAAAAGATGTTGAGAGGAAAACATGTCTCATGACAGTGGGTGCACAATCAAAGTTTCTAAGTAGGGCAGCCTGAGGAGCAGCCAACGCTTTTTAACAGTTATGGGAAAGTGTGTGTTTTTTTATGTTCCTATCTGATATCTTTCTGTCTACCTTTTTTTGTACTATCAGACTGTTTATGCTCAAAGAAGGTTTAATAAATGTTTTGCACACTCAGCACACACTGCCCACATAAAAGAGGAAAAGTATGCAAACTTCCAAGTCATCCAAGCAACAAAGAATGGGGGGTTCACCACTGACTCTTCCAGTTTGGTCTTAAACAATTTATTTAATTGCTGGGGTTTGTGTCCATAAAATATCTCCATGTTTTTGTTCTTGTGTGTTTTAAGGATCTCTTTTCAAATGTCAAGCACTGGCTGTTTTTCTGTTCTTGATATAGACTATATTTTGCATGTCCTGCATAAGGTTCATGGCTACAAAATAACGCCTGTGCAGGGTTTAGAGTTTTGTAATGACCTCTGAGCTGCTGAGTGCTGTCCTGGTGTGTGACCTATTGGCTGTGTCCACAGCTATCAGGAACATTTTTGGTGGTGTCTTACCATAATTCTGGAGGAGAAATACATTTTTTAAAGAATTTTGTGCTTTTTGAAAAGCTTTTGGTGGAGAGGAAGCATGCATGATAGCAGTTCTATTTATGGTTCCTGCTATTCAGTATAAATACCCAATTTACTGGTTTTTAGAGTAATTTTCTTAATATTATACCAATCTTTTGATTAAAGGCTGTTTTAAAAGGACTGATCATATTAGGTAAGTTGAAGATAGAAACCCATGTTGTTTACAAAGATTTTGTAAAGCTCTTTAGAACTTTTTGTTTCCACCCAATACACAGCGAAGTTGTCCAAATCCTGGTTTTAGAAGTGCATGATTTTAATCTAAAACTGCCAAATGTAGTGTATTTTATAATGCTGTATGTATCTTCTTGTTGGCCTACGTGCTTGTTATCCTTGAAGCTAAACTCACTGAATTGTGGTCAAGTCAGAGGTCCAATTAGCAGAACCACTGAGCATATGCAATAAATTCAGCTTGAAAGGCCACATGCACAATCTGCCTTGGGTTGGAAAGCCAAGAGATGCTGTGACCAAACAAGATCCGCAGGGAAGCTGTTCAAAATTGTAGCCCTTTGTTCCCAATAGCAAAGCTGCCCCTTTCTCCTTGTTTACTACCAAATGCAAATGAGCAAACAAGGCTGGTGCACTTTTAAAACTAGTCAGTTTGGAGGAAGAGGGGAAAAAAGGAATGAAAGGATTAGAAAGAGCCTTGATGTTGAAATGGGAGCAGCGTTTGGATGGGAGCAGCAATGGCAGAGAGGGAAGGAATGATTGAGGCAGCTGACCCAGAGGTTTGGGTTTATTTTGGCTGTAACTAAGTGCTGGAAGATGAACTCCTCATTCTGAGGAGCTCCTTATTAATTCACAATATTTTCCCAATGCCAAGTCAGTAGATGAAACCTGGGGGAAAAGAAAGCAGAATAGGAAGGATGTAGTCAGCAAAAATTCATCCTGTACTGGGGCCTGGGCTCCCAACCCTGCTGAGCTCAGGGGGGGCTGCAGTTCCTCTCAGGGCAGTGCCAGCAGGCTCTCTGGGCAGCAGGGCCATCCTTGGCTGGTGAGATGGCCAAGGGGACATTGCTCTCCCATGAGAGCATCCTCTGTACTGCAAGTGAGCAAGCAGGGAGCTGCCTGCAGGGCTGCTGCTCTGAGTGCAGGGCTGCTGGGGGCTGCCCAGGCAGAGCTGCTGCCTTGGCTGGGGGAGGGATCCAGGCCTCAAGGTAGGCAAAATGACAAAAACCCTCTAGCTGTGTATAGCAGGGTGAGAAATTTAATTGTTTGGAGGACACCCAAGCAGTTGAATCTGATTAAGTCCTTGAAAAGATAATATCTGTTACCTGCTTGCATGAATTTATACAGGGAATATAAAGTGCCTTGTCAAGGTCCACATACAAAGAGTTAAGCACAAATTAATCAGGGCTTGTCAGATTTGAGATATTTCTGGTACAGTGTTGAACAATTAGTGTACGCCCACAAAATATCAATTGTTCCCTAAAATTGTAGTCTGCTAACCAAAATATATTCCTTTTAATTCTTAAAGTTTAGGGGTGAAAATGAAATTCAGCTTAATGTCTGTGTGTTTCTTTTTAATTTGCAGTAAAATTTTCTCACGTTTTCTTGACAAGTCAAAATCTCTGTCCTAGTTTTTGGAAGACGTGCTCTCTGTGCCTGCCTGCCTGTTTCCTAGAAAATGATTGTCCAAATGAGTTGTCTGAGAAAGGAGCAAAGGTCATATCCCAAAAAGGAAAATAAAGTCACAGATTATATTTATATTCAAACTTAACAATATCTTAAGGAAAGATTGAGGAAATACACAAAAAGTAAAAATAAAACTTGAGGGGAAGCAGGGGGAGATTGGGCAAAGCTAGCCAGCAAAATCCCTGCCAGAGGTTCTGGAGGCTTCTGACTGGAACTTTACAAAACATTGGGTCCTCCTGTTCATTCAGTTTTGTCTGTTTTAGTTATTCAAAATAGCATTTATTAATAAACGTGTGCTTAGTAGTGGTAGTTGATTTTGTTAATATCAGTTATTTTATGCATTTATTGTTCAGATGGCTGTTCAGTCCTGTGCCTTGGATAGTTTTGTTAATGCAAGCATAAATTGAATATATGAAGCCTTATTAACATGAAGGCTGTTCAGGAACCAGTTTTATTTCGTAGGTAGCCAGCTGCTGTGATTCAATAAATGCCATTGTCTGTAGTTCTGATATTTGACAGTTACAGATTAGGACTGCATAGCTTTAGGGAGCATTTTCTAGCAGTAAAATTTAGGTTTCACATGTAGTGACCTTATTTTGAGTACATCCTGCTGTTTGGTGGAGGGACATTGGTGGCTGCTCAGGGGAAGAGCGGTGGCAGGAGAGGACAAGGTCAGAGGTAGCTCAGGGGGTTTGTATTAGCCAGCCTCAGGGTGCAGGTGTTGCAAATGGCAGACCCAGAGTGTTTAGCAGCAGAGCAGTAACAGTGATGCAGGATTTTGGACTCCCCCTCTGTAATGAGAAAAGGATGAGTTGTTTTTTGGGAGACTCACTGCTGGTACTGGATACAAACAGTGCAGTTAGGGGAGCAAGCCTTGTCCTTCAGCCTTGCCCTGTTCATGTACTGCTGGTATTTTAGAGCAAGATTTTCTTCACTTCTGATTATATTATATCAGGATTTCACTTTAAAAGATGCTGCAGGTCTCCTTAGTCTCACATTGTACTTGGAATTTTCAAAAACCTTAGAGCCATGAGCCAGGGTATTGTTGCCTTTCCTGAATGATGATTGATTCCAGAGGCAGTGGGAGTGCACATGGGAATCCACCACTGGCAACACAGCCTGCAAAATGAGGGGAATTCACCTATCTCATCAGAAAGGAAGGACTTAAATCTTTCCCTCTAGAAAACCTTTGCATTAGAGCAAGGAAAACTTCTCTTTGGTTTTAAAACCCTCTAGCTGCTGAAGATGTACACATTATTGCAGTTGAAATGCATGGGAGAAAATGATGCTCTGTACTTGGCTTAGATTTTGGGTTTCAGAAAACAAGTATTTTGCAAGTAGGTAGATTGATCAGCTTTACGTGTTTAGTTGATAGCAAAGAAAAGCTTTGGGCAGCTTCTGGTTTTGAAATATTTAGTTTTACTTATACTTTCAGACAGAAAAGCATCTGGTGGGAAGCTGCACTGTTGTTTCTTAGAGCTCACAAATGACTAAGCAAAGTGCATTGTATCTTTGCTTTTGTTGTCATGGGTCTGGCTAGTCAAAAGTGCAAAATATTTTGGCACTAATCCAGCCAAGTTCCTAAGTTCAAGTGCCAAGTTCCTAAGTTCAAGTTCCAAGTTCCTGCACTCAAGCCTATTTATAATTGGGGTGAGTACAGAGGGAGCACTGTGTTCTTAAAGCTGAGACCAGTCTGGAATGATGTTTGATTACCTTATCAGAAGAGAGAGTTTCCAGGAGGAAAGCTCCATCCTGAAATGCTCTGGGTTATCCCAGCTCTCAAGGATGTGTGTGAGCACCCAAGAGCTGGAATTGACGTAATTTACCTTGAATAGTAGATGGAAATCTGATCAGTTCAAAAACTTGGTATTTCAAAGACATTATTTTCTTCATAGATGCTTTTTGAAAACTGGTGTTATCAATATTTGTGCATTGGTGGTCAAACACTGAGAAAACTGTGACTGAAGACAAGAACAGTGATAAGTCCATTACATATGGCATGGAAGGCCACCTAGCACTAAGTCACAGTTGAAAATCTCATTCTTACTATTGATTTAATCATGCTTATTAAGCAGCCAAATAATTCATTATATGGATAGTGTTACAGAGGTATCAATCCTATATGTAAAGTGTAAGTATATAAATTGTCCTTTGGGTAGTTATTTGTATGCCACAAACAGCTGTAAATTTGGAAGATAATGGCCAATGCCTAGCAGCTAATTCAGGCCAATTTTTTCAGCTAAGAGATTCTTAATTTGAAAAATACAGAGTTTAATATGCTCGAAGTCACAAATTTAGGCTCAACAAAGCATTTAAGTAAATAACTAGATGAACACATTCTGGAAAAGTATGAAGAAACAAACACCAAACTAAACAACCCATAAAATGCTGATTAAGTTCTGAAAATTAAAAGTTCCGTCACTTCAAAGCTTTGTTTTGCCATGTTGAACCAAAGGATTTTTTGTTTGTTTGTTAGGTTTTTTTGTGTTTTGAAATTTCTTTGCAAGTGTTTTTGGAAGCTGAAAATTTTAATAACAACATGTCATTTAAATTCAGAGAGGGATTGCTGAAATAATTTCTGTGTAATCTGGTGGGTTTTTTTCTCCAGATTTTATTTTTTATTGCTGTGAGCAAAAGGGGCCTTTTCAATCACTCATGCTGCTCTCTTTGTGACAGCCCTTCAAATACATCATGACCTGATAGCAAAATCAGGCTTGTGAAAAGTATTAAGGATCAACTTACCCTAAGTCTGCAAGTGAAATGAAACCTGGGCCCAAGGTGATTGCATTAAGCACGTGCTGTCATTCTTGTCACATCTGTGTTCTGGAGACTCAAATAAGCAGTAAAATGGTTAAGTATTGGTGATATTTAGAAGAGTGTGCTCTTGGTGACATTGCACGAGTAGAGCTTACCTTGTAAAGCAAAGGAAATTAATTTTCTTAAGTGTTTTCCCAAATCCAGGGGTGAAACATGAACATCTCCATTATCATTAATACAGGCATTTCACGCTGTGTGCTCTTCTAGCCACTGTTCTATTCAGCACTGCTAATTACAAGTCACTAAAATCTGGGCTGCCTGCTGAACTGGGATGAATTATGCATCTGGAGGTTCAAGGTCCTTCACCTTCCCAGCCCCTGAGGGGAAGGCTTTGTACAGAGGTAGATGTCAAGGGGAGGCCAAGGGCCAGCCAGAGAAAAACACATCAGTTCTGTGGGCATGTCAATTGACATTTGTGTGTTTCCCTTTTTTCAAGATACTAGACAAATTTTTTCGTGTTTTGAAACCTTTTAGAAACTGATTGAGGTCAATGGAATCAAACTTAAGATGGTGAAGAAGACTGTTTAAAATCACAGCTATTATCTATTTTCATTTTCTCTGCTGGAGTGCACCCCAAAACATTCATTATGTGGAGGGTATAATCTCTGAACAAATGACATGGTGGAATTAATGAACAATTAACTATGATCATACATTATAAACAGAGCTGATTAGAATCCACACTTTGCCTGGGTTCTAGAAAGACTCTTTTTTGACTCTGCTTTGTGTTGCTGAGATAGGACCACACAGCTCTCATTTCTTATTCATTATGTCAGCATAACATCATTTCCTCTGAGGTAAGGCTACATCTCTTAGTTTTCATGGCAACCAGACAAAGAATTAATCTAATCTTCAACTTACTATGTGTGGGGAGGGTAGGGGAGAGGAAAATAATGTTTTTTCCTCATATGCATTTGTCTAGTATGCTTAAGTTATTGACTTCCTCCTATAACCTGGAGACCATTCTCCAATATCCCACATGTGATAAATCAGAATATTACAAAGCTGGAAGAAAGGGAGTATCTGTCCCCAGTAGCTGCAGCTGCATGGTGGTGTGTGCAGCATGGCATGCAGTAACTGTGCTGTGCAATTTACTGTCTTCATTAAGTCAGACAAGAGTCAGGTGAACAGTATAAACTCCATCTGAATTCACAGTGGGCTCCATGCATACTATTTACACTTCTTTCCTCTCACTTTATTTAACTTCCACATGTAGGTGTTTAATAAATGAATGACATTATAAATTAGGATGCTTTCAAAACAATGATGTCAGATACTGTGATTGTGAGTATTTTCAGCCTTAAAGAGAAGGTGCTTCTGGCATTTTAAAATAGAAGCAGGCCCTGAGCTTTCCTAATGTCATTGGGGACAGGCGAGGATTTGTTTCAGGAGCTGCAGTGCAGCACCAGGCAATGACTGGACATACAGCTTGATGATTTTGCATCACACAAAAGCACTGGCTTCCCTCTTATCGCCTCACTGCTCTGATCATCCTGGAAAGTGAGACAAAAGAAATGGCCCACTGCATACTGACCTTCATTGTAACAGCAGAAACCCTTCGTTATTTCATCACAATACTCGATACCCTCAAGGGCAATGCATTTGAAACTAGGAAATTTCGTTTGCAGGAAGCAGGCATGCAAAATTTCCATTACATAAGGAGAGGTGGAGTTTTACACGTGTGCTCTGTGTGTATTTGTGCTTCCCAAAATATGTATACTTGAGGGATGCTTAAACAGTAACTTAGAGTTCTTTAGTCAGAGACCATTTTATCTGAATAATTTGTTTTCAAGTGATAAAAAGTTGTTCCTGAAGTAGGAACATGTCAGTCAGGTTACAGCACTGTAAGTGGGGGAGTGGTTGGTTTGAATTAAACAAAGGTGTGTTCAAATGGTACTTTTCATATGCCCAACATGCTTATTGAGTGTTCTCTGCCAGTAGCATTCTGTGCTGGTAGGGGCTACCTGCCAAACAGTAAATAACTGGTCTGGAGGGCTTTTAGCAAAATCCTCAGAATTCTGAGGCTATTCATGTTCATAACACTGACAGTTGTACTACAGGCTTTGGTGTCTCTCTTCTTTGCAGAGGTAAATGTGGGGGGTGTGAAGTCTGTCTGCACTTCGTGCATGCACTCAGCAGTTCTGGGGCTGTAGGTGCAGTGCCTTTGACCAAAGACTGGCTATAAGTGTAAATTGGCCCCAGCACCCGTGGGGGACTGGGTCCTGTTTGAAGGTCACAGAGCACAGTCCCCAGCTGGACATCACAAAGGGAACACTGCAGAAGCCTGGCTGCAGATCAGCTGCAGAGAGCTATAGGGGTGCCTGGCTCACTGTGTTGGAGTGGGAGGGAGGAAATCTAACAGGTTTGAGGTGCAGGTCTAGGGGAGAGCAAGAGTATATGTACAGGAGGTAGCAGGCTCTGTCCTTCTTGGTTCTTTCAGCTTTCCACAGACTGGAGAAGAGCAGCTCCCTGGGCCTGGAATATCCCCTCCCACCTGCTTAGTTTTAGAGCTGCTTGACTCTGTTGGCTGCCCTGCCTTGAGCAGATTTACAGTTTCTGACAGTGGTTGTCAATGTCAAAACTTGCCATTAGAAAGGAATTTTTTTTTACCTTCAGTAGGCGTGACAGTGAGATTTTGTTCTCCCATCTCACAGCATCATGGAGCTCCAAGGCAGTGAAATGTGAGAGTTTAACACTCAAGAATGGAAGGCTTATCCTAGCTGGTGTCTGGAGTCCCAGAACTTTATGGTTTGGCAGTGATTTGCTTTTAGCTTTAGCGTTCACTACTGTTCCCTTGTTTCTGTGGTGGATTATGCAGGCATCAGAACTTTAAAGCCCAGTCATCTTTGTTTCCACAAACTTGATTGCATTTTTGGCCTCAAAAGTAATTGTTTTCAGCACTGTGAGTTTCCAAAATCTGACCCTAAAAGTCATGTTGCTGTCAAATCTCTGAGCTTCAACATTAAAATATTTTAATTTCCTCTTAAGAAGAAAATGAAGAGGAGCTGATTGGTGAAGCTTTTGCTGCACATGAATCATGAGTCACAGCATCAGTAACATGCAAGTGTGTGTGCTAAGGTACAAATGGAATGCCTGTGAGGGAACAAAGGCAGCTGTGAGCTGCCTGTTCCCTGGCTGGATGGGGAGTGCTGACTAATCAGGAGGTTGGAGCTCCAGAGAAAGCTACAGGCCCTGTAGATGTAACTTCTCCCAGCATTACAGACAAGTGCACTAGGGCTGAAGACGGGCATAGAATCTTGGGACGTAATCCTTCATGGAAAACAAAGTGAATGGTACCAGAGGCTGACTTTTACCAGTACTTTCCACTTTCCTCCATCACACTGAACAAGTGCTGGGTTCCTTTCTATGTAAGAGTTGGCCATCTGCTGAACAGGTCCTCTAGGAATGGCTTTCTAAGTGCCAGAAAATGCTCTGCTGTGGCAAATTGGCGGGTAGACTAATGCTATTACCCTTTAATGATGTTTTGACATAAGCAGAGATTTGAAGAAGGAGGGCCTGAGGTTTCTTAACAGTGGTACAAGAAAAGAAATAACCACAAGTAGTGGTTTAAAAATTCCCCCCTAGCTCAGGTCATTTTTATTAAAGAAGAGGAGAGTTTAGGCTTGATTTGTTTTTATGTTGTGCCTTATGTGTGTGTGTTGACCTGTTTGTTTGAAAGGAGTGCTACAAGATTCAGCTGTGCTAATGGTTAATCTCTCATCTCTTTTGGTTCAGAGGTAAATAGTTCCATGGTGTGTAAAACCTCAAAGAAACAGACCCTTGCGAGCAGGTTTATCCCATTTAATGTTTCAAGGAGGAAGAATTAAGAGTTTTCCATTTAAATGTAGCAGCAAGCATACACGTGGTGAAGAAGAATCAGAATAGCTGAACACAAAGACTTCTTGTCATTATTTGGAATCAATTGGGATGTGTGATTTTTGAATACATATATTTTGCTTATAGAGAAAGTATGTTAGTTGCTTGCAGACAGAAGTCTGTGTATGAAAAATAATCAATACATTTAATTTCAGTTGCATCCTCTTTTGATACTGAGCATTAACATTTCTCCAAGGGAACAAGTGACTCCAGGGTTCCTCAAAGAAGAAAATTGTGTAGGTGGGGTTTTCTTGCAGTATCATAAGAAAGCACCCTTCAAATGGAAGCTTTTGAGTGTATATATAGCATAGCAGTAAAAGCAGACATTCCTGTGGGTGAGCAAATATAAACTCCTAAAGACTAGAGAAACTGAAAATGAAAGTGGCAAATTAATCTAGGAACCTTTCTGCTCTGCTCCTGATCTGGCCCCAGGTCTTCACAGTAATTAGAGGAAAGAATGATTTCTGGTTTTTTTTGCTTCAGTTTCTTTCTTAGTTTATTCATTTTAGAATGAAAGAGGAAGATTTTGAATTGTTGCCTGACGTGTATTGCACTGATAACATGTTGTTTGTTGCCCGTGGCTTCTCAGGAGGCTGAGCAGAAAGTAGGAATAAGTAGCACGTCTTGGGAGACCACTTTGGCTGCAGAACTGCTGTGGAATTCAGCACATCACCACTGTTGTGGCTGTTCATTGTTTTGGTTGTTCAGCTTGGGGTTGTTTTAAATTAGCAGAACTTCTCTTTACGGGGTTGAGTCTCCCTTTTCTCCTTTATGTTAGTTCAATATTCAGTCCTCAATGTCTCAATAAGCATAGGAAGTCTAAGGGAAACCATGATATTTATATTCCTTTCGAGGGTGAGCATTAGCCAGTTTTTTTTTAAATGGTAAATATTTTTCATGCAAGAAGGTCCATTATAATTTGTCTGAGCTTCCACGTACATGTGTATACTCACGCTGAAGTTTTTGGGTACCCTCTATAGTTACTGCAGAATGCCAATGAAATGACATGGCCACCACGACATAGGAAGAGTATTAAATACTTTTTCAGCATTAGATTACATTTCCCAGCATTTCTTCGGAAGTGATTTCTGCCCTGATAAAATGAATAGCTCATCAATACCTTAGTAAACATCAACTGCAGCCTGCAGCTTTATTTGTCCATCATTAAACAATTGACAATGCATTCAGTATTCCAGCCCAGCTGATCATGAGATAAACTGTGACTAAAAAGTGGATCATCTGGTGGATGCTCCAGTGTTTGGCAGGACACAAAGGGCTCCTCTCTCCTCTCCAGCTTGCCCGTGCAGCTCCTCCTGCAGCCAGCAGGAGCTGTGCGTGCCCATTTAAGGCACGTTGCTGTGGCTGGAACACTCGCCCCATTTCATCATTGACAGCAGCTAAGCAGTAGGGACATTCAAGCCAAGCACAGCCACTTCGTGACTGCTTGTATATTCAGCTGGTTGCAATGTTAGGTTTAGTGGCTGAGCCTCTCCTTCACATTTCTGTGGCCCACACAGAGTCCTTGCATGGGGTGTCGGTGCATCATTTATGCTTTCCAAGATGACTGAGGATGGTGTTAGACATACTGATTAATTATCCAAGGAGAATTTTCTTCTTTTCATGATATGACTGCTGTCTTGTGGACACAAGCACCCCCACATGTAAGGCTTACAACTAGCTGAGGTGCAACTTGCATTGCTCACACCAAGCCTTTGTTGGAAGAACCATCCCTGGGTGGCCAGCAGGTACTACAGCTCCTGTGTCCAGGTGGTGCTGGAGCCACTAGATGTGACCTCTGAGCAGAGGTTCATTCTGTTTCTGAATGTCTATGGGCACACAAGAAGGGAACTGAGCCTATCAGATCTCTTCCATGCTTCTTTCATGTACAAAATTGAGATGAATTTGGACTAATGTCAGGGGGCTGAGGAGCTTCCTTTGGAGGGTTCCTGCTGCCAAATGTTTCATTGCTTTTCCACGGATGGAGATATTCTGTAACAGTAATTATTCAAGCCTTGTGTGCTTTTGAATTGTGGCTTTTGCCCTCGTCACACGAGGGGCAGTGGAGATGGCAGTGGTGTGTCACAGCCTCTGTGCTAGGCAGGGCTGACCCCTGTTGGCCTCTTGGTCTAAATGTTCCTCTGTATCCCAGTGCCTGGGAGCTGAAGAGCTTTGCTTTTTCCTAGTACCCGGCAAGGGACCAGAAACCTGTGGCTCACAGGCCAGACACAGCTGGGAGCTCCTCTGGATGTCATGTTGTGGGTGTCCAGGCTGATAAAGACATTTGGAAATACTCAGCCCTCTGCAAAGAGTCAGCTCCACACACGCGTGGGAATTTGTTGCAGCTCTTTTCCCAGCCAACCCTTTAGTAAAAAAATGCATTGGGACTGCATCTGCTGCTGCCCTAGAATTGCCTATGTGTCCAGAACTCGATTGTCTCCCTGTGAAGCCTTTACTCAAGATTTCTGTCTATATTGTAGACTGTATCTCCATGGCCTTTTATCTGAGCAGACTCTTGTGTTCCTAAAATAATGGTGGAGTTAAGGTGGAGAGCCATGCTAGGAGCACAGCAGCATCCAAAGAGTTGAGGTGGCCTTCACAGTGGAGTTTATTCAGGTCCAACCTGTCAGAACCAAAGGTGAAGATAGGTTTATTAGCAGAAGACTGCCCATTCTGCAATTGCCAGCTTACTGCAGGTGTTCAGAAGTAGAAATCAGGGACAGAGTACTCAGTTAAGAAACATTTACATTTTTTCTCTTAGCTGTCATTCTTCATTGTGTTTTTTGTTCAGCATTACCTTTTCAATGCTCATAAAAATTTATTATAACTTGGAAAATTTCTTTCTTATTTACATAGGTGAGCTTCATTCAACCACCTATACCTTTGCATTCCTGGATCAGTTCAGGTACCATCCAGTGGGTTTTTTTGCATTTTTCTCAGTGGATGGTTCTCAGTTCAGGTTGTCATGGGCTGATGAAGCCTTTGCCTTCTGTCTGGAGCCATAAAGAGGCTGTGTGGCGTTTGGCACGTACAGCCTGGAAATGGCTCCTTTGTTATACAGCACATGGATGTAAGAAATCACTGACAAAATGCAGTTAGGGTTTTCATATCCTGAGGGACTAAAGTGTATCCAGACAGACCCAGCTACACGAGGGGTACCAATGGCAGCGTGGCAGGCTCGGAAAGCTTCAGTTGCCAGTATATGCAAAAATTGTAAATGGTCCTTTTCCACAAAAGCTAAGCTTTGGCACTCATGCATGTGAATTCCAAATCAATCTGATTGATCTACCTCATAAGTGTGATTCCAGTATGTTCTCTCTTCTTATAAAACAACCTCTGATAGCACTGAAGTGAATAATTCTATATTTGGCAATTATTTGTTAACTGCAGATCTCATAAATACAGCAGATGCATTTCCTGGATGGCAGCCATTAGTGCATCTGGGCATTTATTTACTAGTTACTGAAAATATAGGACTGGAAGGGAAAAAGAAAAGATGCTGCCATTTCTTCCTAATTTTCATTTAATTTCTGAGGTGCTCCACAGCATTCCTTCCTCAGATTTGTCATGTCAGAAACAACCCTTGACATCTCTCAAATATTTAGTTGTCTTCCAAAGGAATAGCCTTGTAGGATATGCTGCAGGCCCTGCTTCTTGGAGATTTGTATCTGAAACCATTTAGGGCAGCAACCTCTTAATTTCCTCGAAGAAAAATAAGAAATCCTTGCAAAGGATTCTTAGCTGGTTATTCTTACTATGCTGAGTGTGACTAAAAGTTAGAGAGAATTTTTGGAGTAGTTGAAAAGTGAAATTGGATCTGTCGGATGCCTGAAGACTTTCTGTATATAAGCTGAGGGCTGTAGTGGAGCCAGGCACAATTTCCTGTGTGTGCCCTTAATGCACCTGCTCTCCTGGGCTGGTGCAGGGCCTCAGCTCACCTGGCAGGCACCAACAAATTACAGCTCCCCCTGAAATTTTGGGGAGGGTAAAAAAAAAATTGCTCTGGGATATAATGGAACCCTTGCTGATTTTTGCTGTTTTGCAAATGTAAGTGTGCAATTATTCCTGATTTCAAAAGTAAGTAGTAATAAAATGGGTAGAAACACCTGCTTTTATGCTCATCTTGAGGATTTTGTTACCTCAATGACAAGATGTTACTTTATCTAGATTTCTTTTGGTTTCTTTCGTCCAAAACTTGTCCCAGTATGGGGAGTATTTGATATTCTCTTCCTTCTGCCTATTCTCATTCCTCCTGTCTTCCATTGTTTCTTTTGTTTGTTTGGTTGGTTTTTTTTTTTTACTTAATGGCTTTCTTCTGAGAAAGAGGTTTCCAGTTGTAATAAGGACAGGCCAAAAGGATGGCATTTGGATTTGTGGTTTTTTTGCCTCCATGCCTGAGGTGAAAAGAGGGATGATTTCAGGCCATTAAACATGTAATAAGGCATGAATATCTTCGGGCTTAGAATTTCCTCTTGCAGAAATTTGTAGAGATTTCAATTTTAATATGGACTTAGTTTAAGGAAGAGCATGTTCTTTACAATATAGGGCATTTTGCTCCATGTGTTAGTATTTCAGTTGTGACTCTTTATGGCATTGGAATTGAATCCCATTGACTTCCTCAGGAGGCAATGTCAGAGACAGGGTTTGCAGTATCCACTTCTGTTCATGGAATATATTCATTTTTGATGGGAAAGCAAATACTGGGGTAGTTTCTTTAGCTGTACATGATCTTATTCCCTCTACACACTTGCTGTGTGTTGTATTTTATATGTAAAGTACAACAGTTAAAGGCATATAGTAAAATATATGCCAAGTCAAATGCTCATAGAAAAGCACTTCTAATAGGCTTATGAGGACATACCTGTTTTTGTGGCAGGCTGTCACGCTTGGTGTGTTATTGTTATTTTCCATATTGAGGTGAGACCAAAAGAAAATGCTTAGCAAGGGACTGAAATCTTAGAAGCACAGATAAAAACATTCCACTTCTGTACTGATTGCTTCTTATCTTTGTGATAGTTGTGAGCTTTGGTGTCATCATTTTTGAAGATGCTTTTGGCTTAGTTTTGTTTTTAAAACAATTATTTTAAAACTATTAAAAAAAATCTGTAATTGCCCCTCTAAACAGCTTAACTACAAATATTCTACTAGTCATAATAGAGTTTGTAATTTTGAATATGAATTCATTTCCAGTCTTCAAAAATGTCTTGGGGCTTGTTAATCTACAGCATGGTTCTGAATGTCATTTGTGATAATTTTCCGCTGCTGTTTCTTTCCAAGAAATATCTTAAATTTTCTAAGGGGCCATTAGGGTTTGATGCAAGACAAGAGACATACAGTAACATATAGCTTTTGGGTACACACTTTTCTCCTACCTTTTGTGCAAGAAAACAGCATTGAGAAGCAACCTTTCAAAGTGAACCATGTTCCTAAAAATAGATTAATTGTTTAAAAAAAAAAATGCGGGTGGAAATGGACCCAAGAAAAGACCCCCTTTCTCTGCCAGTGGGTCTTTAGGCATTTCTGGTAACACTGCTTATGTACCAGCTTCCACGTGAGCCCCTAAGCTTGAGGGAGGCACTCAGCGAGGATACTGCAGGATACTTCAGAGGATGTTTTAAGTAGCAAAGTGTGTGTAGTGTGTGCACCTTAGGGCATTTTGTAAAGTAGGAGTCTGCTGTTAAGACATCTCTGTGTGCTGGCTGTGCCTCTGTCAAAACCAGGCTTTTTCTTGTCGCATGAGCCGCCTCCTTTCCTTTCATTGCAGTCTCACAAGTTGAAGTCTCAAGGCCAAGTCTGCAAATAGACCGTGGTGGAAACTTCTACTGATGCCTCTCTGCCACTACCCAGAATTCACACTGAGCCCGTAGGTTAATGGCTCTCACTCACTCATCTGTGGCCCATTAGAGCCCCACAGAGGATTTGCCCTTTTGTTGCTGCTTTAAAAGAAAATAAGCAGAAAATACCTGATATCTGGGAGTTGCTAGAGAGCCAGCAGGGTCAGACACAGGAAGATAAGGAATACCTGAGCAGTAAAAGGAAAGAGAGTCCACAAGATTGTTTCAAGTGAGGGATTGCCATTGTATGAGGGTGAGCTTGAAAAGGATGGGTTGCACAAGGGGTGAAGGCAGATTGTGTTGGAAGCCAGGCCTTGGTGAAAGCTGTGGTCAGCCCCAGACACGTGGGCTGTGGGAATGCAGACCTGGCAGCACGAGTGGCTCCCTTGCCAGGCTCCCAACCTGCTGCCTGTGCTCTGTGCAGCAGCCACTATTGATCCTTCCCACCTGTGCTGGGGAGCGGGCACTGAGGGACACAGGTGGGACAGCACATTTTCTGGAATCCCTTGCTCCATGGTGACACAGGTGGGACACAGGTGGGACAGCACATTTTCTGGAATCCCTCGCTCCATGGTGACACAGGTGGGACACAGGTGGGACAGCACATTTTCTGGAATCCCTCGCTCCATGGTGACACAGGTGGGACACAGGTGGGACAGAATGTTTACTGGAATCTCTCGCTCCATGGTGACACAGGTAGGACAGCACGTTTACTGGAATCCCTCGCTCCATGGTGACACAGATGGGACAGCACCTTTACTGGAATCCCTCACTCCATGGTGGCACAGGTGGGACAGAGGTGGGACAGAATGTTTACTGGAATCCCTCGCTCCATGGTGACACAGGTGGGACAGCACGTTTTCTGGAATCCCTTGCTCCATGGTGTCACAGGTGGGACAGGACCTTTACTGGAATCCCTCTCTCCATGGTGGCTCTTTGGAAGTCACTTGCCTGAGCTAATGCTGGGCTTGAGCAGTCTCCCTCAGGCCAGTAGGTCCTGCCTACAAATGTGGGTCATTTGGCAGCTCTTCCTTAGTGCTGGTGTCACTAGGGATAACGCCGTGACATCAGTAAAATGGCTGCCATCAGCAGGAGGCCAGCACTGTCAGTTGTAATTAAAGTCTTTGGCCTGAATAATCCCTTCTGGATTCAGACAACAGAGGGACTTTCTGCATTCCCCCTGTCTCTGCTGGAGCGAGTGTCAGCCCCCAGAAAAACACAGCTTCGTGCCCCTGGTTTGGCAAATGCTCTTGGCTTGCAGCCCACATGAACAGGATGTGTCCTTGGCTCTGGAGGGAATCAGTTTGGCCAGGCAAGACCCTGGTGGGATAATCCTGACAGTTTTCTTTATGGAATTACAGAACATACAGGGACTTCAGAGTGGGTTGCCTCCCATCTGAAGAAGTGAACCAGGTGGACAGTGTAGACTCACACAGTGATGGTGGTGATCCTTTCTGCATGGCGCAGTTTCCATCAGATGAAAATGTCAGGAACAATAGCAGAATGGTGCAGTAGTGCTTGTGCACACAAGAAGCCATCTCAGCCTGATATCTGTCCTTTTCTGGGCCCTAAAAGAAGGGCAGCTTGGTTTTAAGCTATGAATTTTTGCGCGTGTTTTGGATTTTTTTGATGGTTTGGTTGGGTTTTGGGTAGGTTTTTTTTTTTTTTGGTATGATTTTTGTTTAGAGTCTTGAAATAGTCAGCTTGGCCTCAAAAATGCTCTGACTGGTTGAACTGAGTTTTTCAGAGGCACCTGAAATATGGTCATAGCTGTAAATCACAAAAAACCCCAAACCAAATCAACCATATCACTGTACAAAACGTAGTATGGGAAGAAATGGTGTTTTCCTTTGTTCTTGCTCAGTTGCTCCCCAGTGGAGAGGGACCTCTTCAGCATTGTGGGGAAGTGCTACCACAGAAATGGGGAACTGGGTCCTGGCAGCTCTCTGGTGTCTGCAGGTGGTGGCTGTGGCAGCTGCTGTGCTGTTCTGTAGAGAAGGCTCTCTGAATCTCAGTCTCCAGAGATACTTTGTGTCAAAACCTGATTTATGCTATTAGCTTAATTTTGAACAGCATATTCCTCTTGCCAAAGCTGTAAGAAGATGAAAAGTACTTGGTGAAAAAGTGGTTTATAATTGCATGTAGTTTTATGTCTATTGATTGTGTGTTACGTGAGTTTGCTGAAAGATCTCCATCAATGAATTCCTATAAAAGCTAATATCATACTGAAAAAATTGCCAAGCAAAGACAATACAATTAGGTGGCTGCACATAGCTGAGTTTCTAAATTATTGATATTGTCTTAGAATGGGCTGCCATATAGTGCAGTAAAAGCTGCAGTGTAGGTGATATATTTAGCTGTATTCACATTGTGATATCACTGTGCAGTATTTTTTCTTAAAAAGTACACAAAAGATATTTTTAAAGAGACATGGATTTTTTAGAGAGCACATACAGAAGAATATGTTTAAAATGAGCATCTGGGAAGTAAATAATAGGACTTGTGCCTGAACTTGTCTGTTGTTTATCTTCAGAGGGACGGCTCCTGTATTTAAAGCTCAGCATTTGCATGGTGTTATTGGCCAAACTCAGGCCAAAATCCCAATCTTCCGTATTGCAGTTGCCCAAAGGGAAGTCCAGGTGCAGCTCTGCATTTGCTGAAAGGAAGTATTTTTCTACTGCAGCTCTTAAGATAAATAAACAAATAAACAAATAAATAAATAAGCCCCCACCAAAACTCTAGAGCAGCTGAGGAAGCTGAGTGTCCGTGGTTCTTGCCCATGAGGTTGGCAGTACAGGGCTGCAGCTCTGCTCGCTCCCTGTGACGTGTGGGGTGGCTGCACAAGTCTGTCAGGCAGAACGATCCAAAACTACTCAGAGCTTCAGTTTTTTTTAAGCTTTCAAATCCAGCAAACAGGCAACAGCTGTGGCACACTGATGTTGTGTTTCGAGGGAAGATAAGGAAGAGCTAAAGAAGAGTGCTCTGGACTAATCCAATCTAGAGGTGATATTAAAGCCCTGGATCACGGTGGCAGAGCCTGTGTCCAAAAGCAAGGGGACAAAACGTCCTCCACAGACAGATTAAAGGAGTGCTATTGATTACTGTCTCTGTTATCAAGCATCTGGGACACTAATCAGCATCTCAGTTATGCGCTTTGGTAATGAAGGACAGCAATGATTCAGTGGTTGGGAAGGCAGCAGGATTAAGTGGAAAGGAAAGAGAATCATTATGATATGTGCTCAGCTGCTGTCTACAATGGAACATTAAAACCCATCGTGATTGATTTTTGTTTTCTAAAGGGACTATATAAAATATTACTCCAACAGAATATCCTATTTTAAACTTAACCTGGATGAGTTTACTATTTCCCATATGTTTTTGTTGAAAACAGCTTGCAAAGGCTCACGTACTCCCTGAGTAAAGGCTTTGTGCCAAAGAAGGAATTAACCCATTAGTCATTTAACAGTTAAAAGCAACTGCTAAATGTAATGTGTAAATCCCTATGAGATATTTCAGTTCAGCACTTATTTTCTGCTGTTATGGTGGTGGTAAAACATAAATGGAGAGAAAGCTGGGTACTTGCTCAGATCAGATGTCCACAACATGCATACAAAAGAAATGAGGAAAGGGCCTGTTTTGAACATCTTTGATGTTGCAAGTGAGAAGGTTGTCCCAGCTTTCAGCTGTCTCTGGGATCAGGTTGATGGCACCCAAATTAGGACCCTCATGCCCCTCAATAATCCATGGGAAGAGAGTGACACCTCCAGAAGCTGATTGGGCACCCCTTTAGAGTAGTTCAGGCAACCTCTCTCCATGCCTGTGGGCTGTTCCTTACTTTCCTGAGTGACCTTGCCTGGACACCTGAGGTCAGCCAGGGCAAGCTTGGCTCTGTCTGCCTGGGCCAGACCTTGTTCTTTTGTGTGTTGGTATTCAACTTCCCCGTGCCCAAGCTGTGCCAGCTCATACCCATGAGGTCAGACCCTGCCTGCCAGTGGGTGTTTTATGGCCTTGCTGGCCTAAGACGGAGCGCATCAGAATGTTGTGATTTATGGCTGTGAGTTTGTTGTTCAGTGTAACGGAAGTGAACACCTGTGCAGGAGGGCTCTAAATTCTGCTTGGCAGGGATGCTCTTTAAACTGCTGTCAGCTGACTGTATTTAAACTCACTAAATAAAATGTCTACATAAATACAAGCTGGAATTTCCCGTTTGCACTTTCTGCAGAGTATGTCTGAAGAAACCGCATCTCTCTTACTAAGCTGGATTTCACTCTGCAGTTTTTGAGACCTCATTAATAAAACTGTCCCAAAAGAGGAAGGAACACTATTTTTGCATTTAATCCTCACAGGTTTTCCATATTCTCCCTTGGCCTCTATATGTTACGTAGCTTTAAAGGTGTCATTCAAAAAATATTGAGTACATTGTTCTCTGTTGCTACAAATCTAAGCCATTTAGGGTTAATATCTAGTTTACTGGCTAATTTTTATAACTGAAATTGCACGGACATAATTTCTGGCATAATACTGGATGTAGTCAAGATAGAGTGAGTGCCTGGCAAGTTGAAAAAGCAGTGGAAAATGTTAGTCAAACTGGGGCTATTTGCATTAATTTTGTAGACATACCTGAGAATGAGTGTTCAGTGGCATTGACCTGTTGCTGTTATTTGCATTTTTCCTTTGTGGTTTGTATCATTATCTATTATATTGTATTTTTAATGAAAAAAACCACATTTATTTTAATTTGAAGAATCCTGAAGGGCTTTGCAAACTGAATAATTAATATTTTTTTTGTATATCCAATATATTTTTGTGTGTGAAAAGAGGGAAAAAAAGTAGTGTAAGAAACCTCCAATGCTGGCATTGAAAACACAGCAAATGCAGCCAGGAGCTGAGGTCAGCAGATAAAGGCTACTAATGTAGGTAATTGTCACTGCTCTGAGAGCTGGGATAGGGACAGCTTAATTCCCTGAGCTGAAATTTTGTCATGACATCCATTTACCTCTAAGTTTGCAGAAGGCACGCTGGCATCTTTGGAGACTGTACACCTCAAAGGGGTATTGTGCTTCATCCAAGCTCTGAGTGGTAATAAATAAGTGAACTGTAGCAGTGTAAAGGCATGGGGGAGCTTTTTGATATAAATGCACGCAGCTGAACAGGTGTGTGAGCATTGGAACAGGCTGCCCAGGGACGTGGTGGAGTCATCATCCTTGGAGGTGTTTAAAGATGTGCAGGTGTAGCACTTAGGCGTGGTTTAGTGCAGGACTTGGCAGTGCTGGGTTAATGGTTGGGCTGGATGATCTAAGATCCTTTCCAACCCAAACGATTCTATGATAGAGTGAGAGCCACGTGCTCTGGGCGTCCATGTCCAGTGAGTTTTTTCCAAATAAATACACACTTAAGTCCCAAATCTTGCTGATGTTTTATCATAGTACTCCCCCCTCTTTGTGTTTTCATCATTTTTTCACAATCCAGGGATATTTTCTGGCTATCACAGCGCTCCCACACTGTACAGATTTACGTGGTGGGCTGAATTAAGCAGGAGGACACCACCAGCGGCAGCACGTCCACCATCACTATTACCACAAGAGGCAAGGCTGCTGCTTCCTTCTTTTGTAAGCTTCTAAAAGGAGCCTTTCAGTTTAATATGCATATGGTAAGATTAGATCAAAGCACTAAAGTAGTCAATAACAAAAATACAGGAGACTAGTTATTTACGTTCCACATGTGTCTCTACTGACAATCTTAATAATAAGGACAAGAATAATGAATTTTTATTTGAGTCATACATACTGATAGGATATTAGCTGTGTGGATGGTGCTTATTTAAAAGAGCACTCTTTTGCCACTAATTTTTAGGAAGTATGATTAATGTCACTAATGCCATGGTTTTCCATCCTGGAGCAGTCTGTCAGGGCTCTCAAGAGGGTTCATTTTAGTTTAATATTCATAGATGAACTAGCCCTTTTAGAAGAGCTTTTCTGCCTTTTTTCTATTTGCATTTCAAATAATTCCATGGAATTGTGTGGGAGCAAGAGAATTGTCTGCTGAATGCTGATGAATGCAGTAATATTAATAGTAATAATATCATTAGTAGTGGTAAGGAAATAAGTAAATCACAGAAATTTGCATGTGCCTTATTCTATTAAGTCCTGTAGCGGTATATTTTTCCTTAATTCACGAGGTATTTATTCTGTTTGTTTCTTGCTGTTTATTCTGAAGGGAGAAAGCCCTCCCATCCACTCTGTGCATTGGCATCCTGCACAGCCCAAACACCAATTATCCCCAGGTGAAGGTCAGCATTATGCACTCACAGTGCAGGTTCATTTTACCAGAGTAATATTTTACTAAGTGCTGGATCTGAGCTTTTGTGATGAGCACCCTCTTCTAGGGAGAAAGACGTTTGCTCTGTAAATGAGAAATGGCAGTTTATAACAGAGCTGTGAGACAGGGAAGGAAAGAGAGGGAAATGGAGCTGAACTCTACATTATGGAGGGACTGTAGTTTCTCATTACAGCCCCAGGAATCCTGATCTACAATTCTTTGCCAATAAATGTCAGCTCTGCTGCCCGTAGGACTTTGTATGAAGGTGGGGACAAGATTGCCGTAATCCTTTGGGTTGGAGAAGAGCTTCTTTTTTTTTTTTTATTGTGGGTCTGCAAGAGGTGAGAGAAGTAGTTTTATTCTTGTTTGTTCTTTGTGTCATGTCCAGGTGGCATTCCCAGTCAGTTCATGAGAGGAATTTATAAAACAGTAATTTTACTAATCTGCAGGCTTTGTAGTTCCACAAGACGGTGCTTACAATCCAAATCAAAATGGAAATATTTCTCCTCCTCTTCTCTGCTGTTAAATCTGAAATGAAATCCATTGTTACTGTAGATACTACTTGCATGCTCCAAACTGTATCATATTTGTTAGACAGTATGAAATAAATCCAATTGAATTTGAAGCACAGGTACTAAAGAACATTAATTAAGTACAGTTTTTGGCACATTCATTTACCCTTTCCATGGTGTTTTTCATGTTAATTTGTACAGTCAAATAATTTATGATGCCTGGTAATTAAAAATGAGATTCCTTAATAAATTATGTGGGAGCTGAGTCAAATTTTGCATTCAGATTCAGAAGTCCTAACATTGAGCCATGTCCGAACATTGAGCAGGAGTGGTTCATGTGCAAGTCTAAGCAGTCTTTCATTATTAATGGGAAAAAAGATGGATTTTACTTAGTGATTGTACTGCTTGGAGTCTCTGGAGCATGGTACTTACATTTTCCTCTTTACTAAAGCCAGTAAAATCCAGTTGATGAGGTCCATGGCTTCCTTTTGTTTTACATTCAGGCTCACACCATTCTCTGTGGCTTTCAGCAGCCATCGGCATGTTCAAATGTGTTGGACTGGGGAATGTTTTTATGAGCATCTAAAAACCACAAATTCTCTGTGTGTGTATGTGCAGACTATTGCTTGTCTAAACATGGAAATGAGTCTTTGAAAAGATCTGTCACATTTCCTACAATTACAAAACCATAGGCGAGTTATTGGAGAGGCTTCTTTAGCCGAAGTGGATCAGCATTACATTTATAATGTACTTTGTATGTCTTCTAAAAAGCACTTTAAAGTCTTGGCTCATCTGACATGACCTCAGAGTAGAGCTCATTAGCCACTGGCCCAGGGAGAAAAGTTGGGAAAAGTCAAAAAACTTACAGAGTCTGGGATTATTCACAGAAGGTGTAGATACAGGATTGATGGTTTGTCCTGGCAGTTCATGAGAGATAATTACATTTTCAGTTTGCAAATCCAGCATGCTATTTGGATGCATTAATAATTTTGGAGAAAGCTCTGGGCTGCAACATGAAATACTGAATACTAAATTTATGTTAAATACCAGTGCCTGCTGAGGGGGAGAGAATTAGGAAGTGCCTTCTCTGTGCTATTTGTGAAGTTTTAATTGTTCATGTTTTGTTTAGAAATGAAAGGGTTTTATGGAAAAGGAGAAAGCTCTTGTCTGTGCAGGGTGTGAGATGCCCTCCTCCCTCTGATGGCTCCTCTTGAATCTGCAGCACAGCAAGCCAGGGATGCTGTTCAGTGAGGCACCAGCTCCTCTGGCTGCTTCTCCATAGAGCTTTTATTTTACTAAACCTAATAGGTAACTAAGGGAAAATGCCAACTTACTGGGTTGTTAATTAAAGTTAAATAGGATTTTCATCAATCAAAAAATGTAATGGTAAAATATCTGTAAAATAAATAGATTTACAATGGAGGATAGCGTTCAGCACCCTAAAAATAGCAGCTGCTGCCTCCTCCATTATGCAGTGTGAACACTAGCTAGATTGTCCTGCCAAGGGACTCCTTTTTCATAAAGCATCGTGGAGGTAATACAGATATAAGAAATACTACTGCTCTGCAGTAATTTTAGAAGCCCTGTGAAAGCTATTTAACATCAGATTAAAAAAAAACAGTTCACAGAGAGAAAGGAAACGTGAGAGCTAGCTACAATAATAGCTACAGGCTTAAAGGTTCTCCCAAGGAAAAGAAATGCAGTGCTAACTAAGCAGGTTAGGAAGAAACAGATTATGGCCATGTGTGCTGTTGTAATTGACTGCATTATTCATGCAGTCATTCCAAGGTGTATTTCTGGATCTGCTCAAAATGTTTGATGGGAAATTAGGCGACAGAAGGTTCATGAACCTATTTCACTGATGTAGCACTGAGAAAAACCCAGTACTATTCTAACCTCATGTGGTTTGAAATGCATTTGGGTAAGTACAGCATGACTCCCAGATATGATGGAGTGTGATGCACAGGAGACAGAGCAGTGCAAAGAGAGCTACAGAGCTCCTTTAGGAAGATCTTTAATAGGTGTGGCTCTTGTATTTCTCTATGCAGATAGGAAAAGGAACCCTACATTTCTGAACTAGAGCTGCTTTACTGTAAACCAAAGGGTTTGTTTTGTAGCTTGAAATACCTGCTGTGCAGCTGGAAAATATTGCACTACACCCCAGAATAATCCAGTGTCGAATTCCTGTCCATCTGGAAAGCTCAGCCTAACTTCAGGAGTTACACATTCTGCAGTTTCCTCTTGCCCTCCCTCCATAATTCCTGGGAAGCCATATGAGGGTTGATGCAGTCTCTGAAGCTGCCATTTTCTGTTCCTTTGTAGTTCCAATGCAACTTCAGAAAGCATCTGTCTTAGCTGTGGCCAGCCTCTCATGTGTGTGAGACATGCAGAATCAGTAGCAGCGCTCCAGGGACAGCATTAATATTTAGCCAAGCTGCCAGCACTCCAGTGAGAACTGAGAGATGTTTTTATACATCTGTGCTGACAAATAGAAGTCCTGTTTGGAATGCAGTTTGCACAGCTGTCCTCATTCCCCAGCAGCATGTCAGAAATGATCTTGATGAGATCATTTTTTTATTCATTTTACTAGTTTTCCTCTGTTTTGGGGAAATTCCTACATAACCCCAATGCAGAAGAATGTTTACTCCTTCCTGGTCTAAGACATCTTGAGGTTATTACATTTGAATGCTCTCAGTGTTCTTGGAAAGCTCTGTTCACAGTGTTAGCCCTGTTGCAATAACGAGGTTGAGGCAGTATGAGTCCAGTGTTACTGCCCTACCTAATATTTGAGAGGAAAACGTTATGGAAGCTGCCTGTGTTTGCTCCCCAGACATTTCAGTGTGGAATTTCTGAGATAGTTTTGTGCCCATTCAGAACACTGAACCTGTAAGAAGCTGAAAATCCGGTGAGTTTATATATGTTGCTTTATAAATCGTCCATGCCTCAATTCTATGCCATTGCAGAGCTCGGAGTGAAGGTTCAGTAAGAGGAAATAATTTGAGATTTTGCTGTGACTGTGTTTAAGGGCAGCAGTTCACTTCAGAATGTGTAATTCCTGGCGCTTGCCACTTGATTCTTTGAAAATAATAGTGCCTTAGGAAAGGAAGTTGATAGGGAGGAACCTACTGACTGGAGAACTTAACTGGAGGATAAAACTAGATTTTAGTAATTCTGCACAAGAAATACAGGTTAATTTTTTGACTGGGAACAGCGCCGTGTAACTGTGAATGGTTACTCTACAGCAATCTTTTGGCTATTGGTGACTAGTTTGTGTCCTAGCAACTGGGCTGTGTTAATACTGAGACTGGGGATAACTTCTGAGTGATGCTGAAATCAGCCACAGTCACATTCATTTCTTTTTCTTTGGGTTCATTGCATTGTAACATCTTGGGTTTGCATCTTTGTAATGACTATGAGGAATTTTAAACGTGTAGTTTTCCTGGGAAGTCCTTCCAAAAAGTTTGATTTGAAGAAATTTTAGAGTACTTTGAACTGCTGACTGATAAAGGGTGAGAGGTCCCTCAGTCCTGACAGAGTGCTGGGAAGCATCACTGAGGCCCTGTGAGAGCAGCAGGTTCTCCCATGCAGTGTCTGTGGGCAGGGCTGAGGTAGATTTTACCTGCCCAGGGACTTGTGTTCAGTGGCATCTCCCACTGTGACTGCCCCTGAGTGTGGCTTGCCTGCAGAGGGGCTCTGATGCCACAAAAAGTCACAGAATCATTGGAAATAGGAGTAGGTATGGTTTCAAGAACTCTCTTTGTTACCTTCATCCATAGTTGTCTTTGTTCTCTTCTGATCAATATTTTCATTCTATTTTTTTAATCTAACTCTGCACATATTGGAAATCCTGGGCAAGCTATTCTCATGTTAGTCTTCTCATGAAAGTTTTACCTTGTGTCTGCAGACATTTTTACAGTGAAATAATTTGTCCATAGTCTGTTCATTGGAGTTACAGTCTAAATGTTGTTCAAAAGCCTTGGTCATTATATTGCTCCACTGAATTGTCTCCACTGCATTTGGGAATGGACTCATGGGATTGGCTATAGTTAGTTTAGTGTTTCCATTTTTCTTTTTATTGAATACTGCCCTACTCCATCTAGAAATGAAACATAGCCACTAAATGAGAGCTGTGCTCATTTCCCAGGGCATTGGACACCTTCCTGTGCCTGTGCTGAGTGGATACACTTGTCTATTTTACTGTATTTCTCTTTTAACAAAGCCTCCTGTTTTCATTTGAATTGTTCCTTTAAAAGGTCCTTGAGGTATGAGCAGAATCAAGGTGCATAGTCAAATATCCTAATTGTGGGTTGGGGGTTTTTTGCCCAAGGTCTTGCAGACAGCCAATTGCCAGTGTCCCAAGAACTGCTGCTTTTGGAACACATTACATGATAGAAATTTCTTTTTCCGTGCAGAGGTCATGTCTGAACATTTTGAAGCCATCTGGCAGTTGGGTGGCTTCATATCACGGTTATGTTCTGAATAAGCCTAAAAGACAGACAACAGAGAGAGGGAGTGTTTGGAAGGGCTAATTTGCCAGCAGTCACATTTCTGGTGCTTAACTCAACTTCACGATGAAATGCTTTGCTGTTGTCACCATGAATCTTAATGATTAATTCTTTGCTTCTGGCAGTCATGGAATATTGAAAATTGCTAGAAACACGATCCAGACTAAGAGTGAGCCTGAGCCAACTTCTTGTCACATGGATGCCATGTACAAATGGATGGTATATTTTATATAACATTCCTATAACACATTCAACTAGGGGTTTTTTTTAATATTCTTTTAAAAATGAGAAAGTTATTTCTGAACTGTTCATTGTTTTCCTGTGCTGTGGTGAAACAATAAGATTTGCATGTGATTTTTATGTGCCTATCTATGTGTTCACACGCCTATGGAGACCAATCAACAGCCACCAATTTCACAAGTGCACTGTGAAATTATATTCTGTTAACAAATAGAAGTTCTGTATTTAGTGAAAATGCTGAGGTCTGCTGTTCATATCCAAGGAATCTCTGTTTTCTGGAATCCTATGCATCAGTGAGGGATGTCAGAGAAGGAGCAAGGCAGCTGCTGCTCTCTGTTTGTACAAAATCTCAGTTTTCAGTGTGACTTGGAACAAGATGCATGGCGTGCAACAAGCCATCTGATTAATCAGCAGAGAAATTGCAAACATCAGCAATGTTTCAAGATGATAGAGGAAGATCTGATGCTGTGTCTCCTTGTGCTTTCCATATATAGATCTTTGCCCTTGCTCTTCCCCTTATCTCCATGAGAGTTCATGTGAGGTTTGTAGTTTGGCTAAACAAAGGGCTGCCTGGAGTCTCTGCCTTTTGTTTTTTGCCTTCCTAATTGGCTTTTACTGGTTATTTTTCAAGCATGATGGTGTCAAGTCAATTTGCTCAGGAGTCAATCATGTGACATCATGATGCTTATGTAAACACTTCTTCCAGTTTGCAGCTTTATTACCTCAGTGTTTTCCAAAGGTGCTGTCCAGAGCAAATCAATGACATGGATGTTCTCTAGGGTGATCAGTGGAGGGAAAGAAATCTTAATAAAGCCAAGGGCTTTTAGTTGGCTTCACTGAAGCTGTTTCTCCTGGTGCTTACAGGATAATATTGTGAAGCTCTGCTGCTCTCTTTAGTTCTTTATGATCTGAAGAGTGTAGAGTGGTCCTGACAGCAAGAAGTTGCCTTGATAAGTATTATCTTCACCTCTATTCTCACTCACTTGTGAAAATAGAGGTTAAATAATACTTACCAAGACAGTTGTGGGATTTCTGTGATACTGTGGCAGTGGTTTTGCAAAATCACGCTTCTCCACAATACAGGTGGAAGATGCTTTTCCATGTTGAGTCAATATATTGACGGGGGAAGAGAAATTGCTGAAGTCTCAGTGGTGGAAGCCATGATTGACTTTTTTTGGGTTTACCTAACAGTTTATGTTCCAGTTGGTCACAGTTTTTCCTATTCCCAAGGGGGAGGGTTATGTTTTAGTCCCAGGGTCACTGGAAGTTAAAGGAGCTTTAGAACATGGGCACGAAAATGGCAGCTAATGGATGGAAATGAAACAAGAAGTGCTCTTTCAGAAAGCTGGAGTTGATGAGGGCCGATTGAAAACATTTAATCTACTCTGATATCTTAAGGGAACAATACAGGGTTAAAAAAAGGAACTTGGAGTGGATTTGTGGATCAGATGCTGTGAGCATACCACTCATACCTTGCATGTATCGTTTATTTTAGTCCCTCATCCCAAGAGCCCTGCTATTGAAAATACAGGCATACTCTGGGAGTGCTGGGAGCGAGGGAATGGGAGCTGCCCCTGATCCTGGCAGAGCAAACACTGCAGTGCCTCAGTGTGTCTGCCACAGGCTTGTTGAATATCTGCAAAGGGCTGAGTTTCACAGGTCACAGCAGGGCTGGCTTTGAGGTGTGCTGTTCGGAAGGGTTTGGAGACTTCTGAAAAATTACTGCAGGCTGTCCTTCTAAAGTGATTGCATTTCAGTCTTTGAGGTTTGATCTTACGTGCTGCTGAAGAAGAATAGGATGAGACCACAGGCTTCCTGCTCACTCATTTGGAAAGCATTTAAAGAGAAGTTTTAGCTATCTTCTAGCAGAAGTTACAGAATTTGCTGGTTTTAATTTTGTATGATATCTGATATCCTTGTCAAAGTAAAGGAAAAAAGTTAAAGGATTTACAGATTTGGTAGATATCTTCTATTTGAGAGCAATAGACTACACAGGAACAAATGGCAGATTTTTTAGGGAAAAAGGTATATTTGGCTTGGTGACTTCAACTTATTTAATGTTTGGAGTATTGTTTTCCTATCCTCATTTTATGTTTAATTTCTTTTGCATTATTGAAAGAGAACATACGCTTCTGGCTATAGAATTCTAATTCTGTGGATGTTTAGCAGATGATCTGAGCTGGCATAATTTAAATGGCAGTATAGCAAACATAATATTTACATGATGGATGGTGGTTGAACAGACGTTTAAAAAAAGAAGTCGTACACAATTCACACAGATCCTTTTGGCATTTTATAACTCTGAATTTTGCTCCTGTGGCTGCACATTCTGTGTGCCCACAGTTTCAACAGTATAAATGAGTAAATGTAAGTGTAAGCAAATTTTGTCTTGATAGTAGCTTTGTAAAAGCCTGTTAGCTATCAAAAGTCTCATCTGGGGCACACATTAGCAATTATTTTAATGACTAGAAAATAATTTTTATATAAATATATGTCTCAGATACCACCATGGGTTTCTCTGACACAAGAAGCTTTTAAAATTAAGTGCCCTTCATAGATGTAAGTTGCATAAGCACACATCTGTACTGATACTATTTGTCAACCATTTGTTCTCTAAAAACGGTTTCTGAAATACCACAGAGATACAAATCCCCTGCACTGGTGGGCTTCAGCTGACTCTTCATCTGTCTGAAATGTCATCCACTACAGTTTCAGAAAAGAAAAAATTCTCCTTGCAAAATCTGGACCAGTAACTCCAGATTATGGTTTTAACTATTTAAACTTGCCTTTCCTTTTCTTGGAGGGATATTTATATTGTTTTGCATCTCATGTCAAACCATGTTTTTCTTTCTGCTGAATTCTGCTATGTGTTGCTTTGTTTGCAAGTCACTTCCAAGCCAGTAATCATAAGCACTCCATCTGGTTGGGGAGCAGCATAGTGGTAATGTAAAAGGACATTTCCACTATTCTGTTTAAAAGAATTCTCCATCTGTACCAAATCTGCCATTTTAATGAGATTGTAAAGGGGGTTTATTGCTTTTTTTCTAGAGGGGAGAAGATTGATTGTTGAGACTTTTTTTCCTTGCGTATCTACTAATTACATGATTGTATCCAAGGCCCTTTCTTTTTCCTAAGCTAAGAATTACTATAGGAATTTGCAGATCATGTAATTCAGGATGCAAAGTAATAAAAGGATCCTGGAAAGTTTACCCAAAATCTATAAGAAATTGATTTTGCCATTAGTATTGAGCCTTTCTGTTATTACCCTTTGTTAACAGCACGCATGTGAGAAATCATACTGAATGCTCTAAAATGGATTCACAAGGTTAAAAAAAAAAATACAGTGTCACTATGATTTATGGCAGTCAGTAATCAGAGCTGAATTGATGGATGTGAATGTGCTGAGATGATTTTTTTGGTGCTGGCAGATTTTAATTTTTCTTTGTGCTTTTCTTTTGTAATTCTGATCGTCGCTCTTTTAAAATTAATGGAGAGAGAATTGGACAACTGCTCTTGTGGGAATGTCACAGCCTAAGCCAGGCAGGTTTTGTGGAGGTTAATAGGCACAGGCCTGGGTCAGTCATCCACTGGTGTCATCACAGTGATGTGAACTGGAAAAGCCAAGAGCCAGAGACTGGAAAAGCAAAGCAGCCGTAGCAGAAGGAATGAGCAGGCAGCGTGTGGGGAGAGCGGTGTCAGGGCAGCTCCTGGAGGGAGCGGGCTGGCACCCAGACCATGCTGGCACTGCCCACGGCCCTGGGCTGCCTGAGGAGCAGGGGGCACGGCCCGCCAGCAGAACAGCAGAGACTGTGTGGAATCCTTGTCCCTAAAAATGTTGTTTCTCCAGTGCCAGCTTGGCTTTGGGGTTGGCAGCTCTGTGTCACCAGCCCGTGCCAGGAGGCTGCAGTCCAGGGGCGTGGGCACCACCCCACAGTGGGCTTGGTCTTCTGCAGGGACTTGTGGCTTTCCATAAAACTGCCCAATTTAATCCTTTCACCTACAAAAGAGACCTATTTGGCAAGTTTTAAATTTCATGTGATTCTCTCGAATCCTAT
The DNA here is from genome assembly GCA_013399835.1 of Leptocoma aspasia. Taxonomy (NCBI): domain Eukaryota; kingdom Metazoa; phylum Chordata; class Aves; order Passeriformes; family Nectariniidae; genus Leptocoma; species Leptocoma aspasia. The sequence continues at coordinate 1,590,008 of VXAX01003556.1, forward strand.
TACAGAAATTATCATATTTCCTTTCTCCTTGTTCTCAAGCACCTTTTCAAAGGCAGAAGAAAGCTATTTAAGTACCTGGGCTTCATTCAGAGCCAACTTCTCTTCAGTTAGAAACAAAAATTCAGACACTGAATAGTAACCCTGTGATCTTGGCTTTCTAGAACTGGCATGTTTGCATTTATTGTTTTGAAATTATAGTTTTCAGCCCTCAAAACTAATAGTAATGCTAAATCAAAATTCAGTTTCAGAAATTAAATGTTCAGGATACTTTGTTTCATGTGGTGGCCAGCAGTAACAGCATTGCTGAGGTAGCTGTGGGGCAGTGATTGAAATGTCTCCTGCAGGGAGCTCTGTGCAGATATACCAGTGAGACAAATTAATTTAAACTGGCTTGGTCCTCCTTTTGTATTACATCGAGGTAGGAGGCTCCTCCGCCCTGCAGACAGCTCTTGGCTTCTCTGTATTTAGTCAGTGGCAGAAGTGGGTCTTACTCATGAATCCTAAAATGCCATCAGCAAAAACGTGCAGGAACACAGTGTAGTTGTTAATAGAATGCATCACCAGTGACATTAATGAAGTATTTTTAAGCCAGGTCTACCTGAGGGCATGGCTGGTGCATCAGGGCCTCACATTTTGCACCTTCTGAATACAGAGATGTCTACATAGATAACTGGCAACAAGTTGGGTGTTTAAACTCAAGAGCACAGAGCTCCTACCTGGTGGCTGCACTCCAGTTGATGCAAACATGGAGATATATTTCTGGGAAATTTAAATTATCCCCATAGTATTTATCCCCATGCAGCTTATTTCCATTCATCAACATGCCTCAAATGAGATATTAGGCCTATCTTGTCTGACCAAAATATTAGACCATGATTATTTTTCTCCTCTTCCTCTTTGCTGTTCTTTGCCAGTGAATATCAGTTTCCAGCTCACAGGCGTGAGGTGAGATGTGTAACAGGCAAGTGCAGTGCATGCTATGCAGGAGCTTGTGGTGAATTGAAGGGATTTCAATATTCCCTTTCTCAGAAGGTGGGAATTCTTTAAAGCCACTCCTTATGTAAGTAACTGAAGGGCAGCACAACAAAAATTCGTGTTGCTTCCATTGAAAAGGAAGAAATCTGCTTTACTAAAATCAGGAACCTCTCTCTGGGCTTCTCTCTGAAGCCAAATTATTTTGTCCTGGTGTTGCTTTTAATCTCTCTAGTTTAGGAACTTGAAGTACATAGCGAACAGCCTTTTAGTTCAGGGAAATAGCCTCTAGAACCAGCGACACAAACCTATCATAATTAGTCATCAGAAAATCTGAATAAATATAAAATTACCATGGAGTGGGAGGCAGGCATATGTGGTATTCAAAACACACGGAGTGTAAAATGATGTTATTGTTGCCTTTAGAAATAGTTCAAAGTAGTCTGCATTAGAAAGAGCTGATAAGCAGAATGACAAAAGCTTGTTTCATGAGTGATTCCAAGCAGCAGTGGTTTTCTGATCAGCTGATGCTGCAGCTATTTTGGGTATTCCACAGATCATGATTACATACACGGGGAATGATTGGAGGCAGCAAATATGGTAAGTGAGCCAGGAATCCTGGGACACGCTCTGTTACTAACTTAATAGTCTTCTATTCACTTGTCCTTTGCCATTTAAATCGCCAAGGGAAGTGTAACAAGTGACCGTGCTTAGTTCCTTTAAAAAAAAAAAAGAAAAAAAAAGAAAAAAAAGAAAAAAAAAAAAAAGAAAAGCACTTCCTGAGGCCGCTATTTTTAGCAATGGTGCAGTGTCCAAAGTGTTAACTAATTGAGTCATCAGGTTTCATATCTGGCCACAGAAAATGGCAGTGGAAGAGGGAGAATGCTTTCCAGAACAAGTAAGCATTTGTGGATTCTGAAATGAGTGAAATCTGCATATCAAGTTTCTTGTATTAGTGTTTTAAGTCTTTGATTGTTTGAGGCAAAGCTGGATGTAGGAAAAGGTATGTTTCAGATTGTTTGGTGTGTTTTGCTTTCTGATGGCTGGATTACGGTATAGGCTGAGGTGGCAGTCAAATAGAATATTGCAATTATTTGTTCTCTCTGTCTTGCCAGTGGCTACACTGTGTTCAGAACAGTCAGTAGAAGACTCTAATTAAAATTGCACAAACATTTTGTAACATTGTGTTCTGTGATCAGGGCCTTAAGTAACACAGATGTTTGTAACAATTGAAGTCTTTTAGCCAATCTTGTATATTTAGGAAAAAAGTTTAAAATCTGTGCTTTAAAGTTATATTTTTCAAATAACACACCTTTTCTACTGACAATCCGCAGGTCAATTAAACTTCCAGGGGAGCCAGCTGTAGTGCTAGTAGTGTGCTGGTAGTGACCTGTAAGGAGGCACCCGTATCACTCTGAGAGAGAGTCCCAGTGACCTTCAGGGTGCTCCCTGTGGGATTTAAAAATTCCTCAAGTGAGGAAGCTGCTGTAAAAGGGCATCCCTGTACTCCATGAACTAGGTTCAGAGGGTCTTCAATAGCTTGGGTTATTCACATCAGTTAAAAATCACAAAGCCAAAACTGTTCTCTAGGCTAGTCTACTGCAGAATTAAAAAAAAAAAGCAGGTCCCCAGGAAAGTGGATTTGTGTTTTTAACACTGATGAGTGCCAAGCTTTGTGGAAATGTCAATTAGCGGCCGTATTTTTTTAGTTGGAGATACTACTGATGGCACAGCACAGCTGTTTACTAGCTAATTTCCATGTCAGCAATAGCTTTGTGCTCTGGCAAAAATACTGCAGTGAGTTCTCTTAAATGTGTATGTTGTTTTTTACTTGTTCTCTGCTAAAAAGCATCTTTGAAAACTTTGGTTGTTTTCTAGTGAAGGTGTTCTTTTCATAAGCCTATTTCCACCAATAATTTCAAAACTGTGAAAACATTTACTGGGGATGGTTTTTTGGGTTTTTTTTGTGAACTAATCTTTTGTAAGAGAAGCTCTTGTTATTCAGATGTCTTGTGGTACTTGATTAAACTCTCAGTCCCGAGAATTTTATTCACTCTCTCCTGTATTTTGCAGCACAATAGTACCCATTTCCGTGGCGATAAACATCTTTGCTGATGCTTTATGTGGGCCTCAGCAGCAGCAGCAGCACAGAACCTGACAGACACAGTCCCTGCAGTTTCTGTGTGCAACAGTTGGGAGAGCAGAGCGCGCCGCGCTGCCCGCCGCCCTGGCGTTGGCAATGTGCTGCTCTGCAGGATGCTCTGCCCCTCTGTGCTGCACCAGAATGGTATTTACTCTTGCTTTACAGGGGTTTGTTACAAGGCTGTGTAGAAACTGCTGTTTCTGTTCATTTATACGTTGTTTGGGGAAGGTAGAGCAGCACTGGAGATGGGGTTTAGCAGTGGAGAAGGGGCAGTGTGTAAGTGCTCAGTAAGCTTTTCCTTGCTGATGTTTATGGTAAGTTTTGTTTTCATTCCTTACATAAGTCTTACACAGGCTGCCCTGAATATTTGAGATGCAAGAGAGAAACAAGCTCTGTTTCACTGCGTGTTTATGCTATGGGTTTGCTGTTCAGGAGTGGTGCTTTAACAGTGTACAGTAATGCCCCATGCTATCATCAAATGCTAGGGGAGATTCACTGTATAGGGCTGGTATGGTTGGTTGTAGCTTATTTCTGTAATAAACTGATCTTCACTTTATTGCTAGCACTAAAAACAAGTTCTAAATCCGTGTCTGTTAAATATAGTAGGAGTAAAGTTTTTGACCAGTTTGGAAAGTTTTAATTCATTAGTATTACACCATTATATTTGATTAAACTGTTATTTGTTTTTCAAACATACTTCATTCTGATAATTTTTGGATACAATAAATTAACAAATCTGGTTAATGTGAGGTAAAATATTAAAATAGTTCTGCTGTTTGTATTTTTGCTCAAAAAATTGAAGTCTCTCCTGAGCTATTCAATTTGTCATGGTGGTTCTGCCAAATCCTGGCTCTCTAGTGCACAATGGCTTTGAAAACCAGAAAAATACGAGTTCAGTTCTGTAACTGAAAAGTCACCGTGTGAAAATGGCATCACCTGATCTGCAGTGATTTATCTGTATATTTGGTAATTTTCTCGCACAATGAAACTGAACTCTGTGTTTTCTTTCTCCCTGTGTTGATCTCAAAGATCCCATACAGCTCAGGTTGTTCCCACTGTCACTGTTTTCAACCTGTTTGTGTCTGTAAATTCTGGTCCTGCCCTTGCCCCAGCAGTGATTTACATTCCTCCTTCTGCTTTAGAACAGAGTTTTGTATTTAAAGTTAGGACAGGACTTAAGAGTTTTAAACTAGAGTTTAAAATTTAGATAACAGATGCAGGGCTCTGATTTTTGCTCACAGATTTTGGTGCTTGGGCTGGAAAAAGCACTTCTCCTGTTGGAATCTGAGCTCACCCTCAAACCCAGAACACGGGGAGTGAGGTATAAAACACTTGTAAACTAATTTACATTTGCTGTGCACCCCACCGAATACATTTCATCCAGACAGCCCCAACAAGTGCTATGACAGAGCTTTCCACGCCGTTGCACAGATTCCCAGTGCCAGTGTTGGATCATGGCAGAGGAGGGAAGAGGGAGTGCAGGGAGGGGTGGTGGCTCTCCCACGGTACCACACCTGGGAGGAAGGGGGCACGTTCTCCTCTGTGTTTCCAGCAGAGTGTGTGACACCTGCTCTGGCTTGCTCTGCATTGCCTTTGTGCTTTACAGAGGTGTGGTGGGTCACAAAATGGGCCTGGAGTTACTGGGTCAGATCCACAACAGCAAATGGAAACAAGGCACGGCAGGTTGTGGTCAGCAGAGAATTACAGCTCCTGTAGAAGGACATGGCTAAGCCAGCACAGCCTGAAGTATTCCCTGATGGTGTTCCCCACTGGGTCTCGTGCATCTCCAGGCCAAGATTAAAATCGTTTCCTGGCAGGTTGCTCAGCTCCTGCATTGGAGGACTGTCAACTCTCCTGTGTGAAATTGCCCTCGTGAGTTTGGGAAGTGCTAGGTAGGTATTTTTCTTCCTGAACCACTAAATTACCTCAGTCAGTCTTTAGCTCTAGGAGGATGTTTGAATCCTTTTTCTTGGTTTCATTGATTCTTTGCCATCGTACCAGGTCCGTCTATTTTACAGCAGATCTACAAAGAGGTGTCAGGAAAGCTGGTTCTGTAAATGTTACAAGCTCTCCTAAGGTGAGCTGCTATGACAGATCTTATGTGATATCTCTGACTGGCCCTGCAGAACTTACTGCTAGAAAGTTTATGACTGTTTTGCAAATCTTGAGTCCTCTTAGTATTCAGAAGCTCTTCAGACAATTTCCACTGGCCCTTCAGGTTCTCTGTCTGTCACATCAGCCATGTGGAGTTCTCCAGAGAGAAACTCTTCAACAAGGTGTTCAGGTGTGTAAAAGGAAGAGGTTCTTTGCTCCTGATAGGGGTCATAATCCCTGCTATGGAAGCCTATGCATTGGCACTCATAAACTGATAAAGGTTTATTGTTCTTGTTAGAATCCTAAACTATATGCTCCCTTCCCCCCCCCCAAAAAAAAATTAAACCTCTAGTAGATAGCTTTAAAACTATCCATTCAAATGCCTTTAAAACCTAAAAGGGCATCAATTGTAATTATATAAGGGGTTTGCAAAGCTTGCCATGTAAATTGGTGTGTGTCTGCATGTATTTTTGCCACCTCTGAAATGGCTTGATCAGTTATCAAAATCTTTCAGTTTAATGATAGTTATAATTTCAACGTTCCAAGGCAGAATCAATTTGGTTTTAAACGAGAGTTGAATTTAAAAGCAGGCATTAAGTAGAAACTTACGAATTCATGGTACTGAAAGCTCTTAATAGATTATGTAGCTTGTCATAGTTTCTATAGCTTATTTGCTATGGTATTTTTAGGGAAAATTTATGTGCATGACCCTTCCCCTGACATGAGTTTTCTCCACGTTATTGCCATTAATGTCACCACCTCTCCCCCTAATATCAACAGTATTATCTCATGTAGGTTTGTATGATTCTTCCCCCCCCCCACCCCGGAATTATAGACAAATAAAAACAGTTTACAAAATGTTTTGACAAGAGTTGCTGAACTCTTTTCCTCTCCTTTTTGGGTCTTGATTCTAAAATGATATTCACAAAGAGAAGAGGGGGTGGACTGACTGATGTTATTCATGCAGCGATCAGAAGAAAGTGACTTTAGCATGGAGTGGCTTTAAACTTGGGCCTGAGATGTGCTGAAATGATCTCCTTTCTCTTTGGATAGTCAGTTTCTGAGAGAAAAATAGCAGGGAAGAGATCAATGGCATCTCATCTAGCTTGACAAATAAGAGAGTTATTATCTTCAGGTGAATATAAACATGAGAAGAAACCCTCGAAGCACATCCAGCCCTTCTCTGGATCTTTCTGACTGTGGTAGCAGTTATGAAAGCCAGTGATTTATTTTTCACTTGTAAATGTATGATAGGAAAACTTAAGAGAGGGAGAGATGAGTCATTATGGAGTCAGGAGTTTCTTCCCAGAATTTGAAATAAACTTCTAGCTGCTGAGACCTTCAGCCTGGAGAATGAATCTTGAATTTGAAGTGCCCAAATCTTTTGCCTTTTAATGCATCAGATCCTTTTCATTACTTACACGTGTGAGTTGGTCACAAAGGGCGTGGTTCTTACCCTGGTTGTCTCTTCTAACGGAGTACAGTGATTCACTGGTGAAACCAGGGATTATACCAGTCTTAGGGTCTTGAATTGGGAATGTGTCCCAATTTATCTTGTCATTCGTCTTTTCATCCAGTGCAGTCTGATAGCTGAAAAGTTGCTATTAAAGACCTTTATTGTCTTTTTATAGACTTCTTTGTTGTTTTCCCATTAAAATTATTCTTGTAATTGGTTGTTCTTGCATATTTAGAGAGAGTGTGTGGTTTTTTGCAGATGTACATTGATTTTTATTGTCCTTGATATTACTTTTGGTGTTACTAATTTAATGCATTCATACCAGTAATTGTTTTCATAAATTCTTCAGGTGAAGCTGGCACATCAAGTGTGTGCTTCAAAATCTCAAAACTTTGGCTGTGCAAACTGGCAAAGCATATGGAAACAGTGTAGACCTTCACCTTCTGTCTGAACTTTGTCCCTGTGGGACAGGTTTGATCTCAGTTCAGATGGTTTTGGTTGGGTTGTCAGATCGTAATTTTGTATAGAACTGCAGTTCAGTTATTCTGTATTTGTCGAATATTTATGTGGGCAAGCAAATAATGTAGAGATGACATCTTTAGGGGCATTTTCAGCTCGGATGTTATGTTCAATATATTATGGATATTATATGCGGATGTTAGGCAAGAATTTGCCATAACTCTCTGTCTTTTGTGCCTTGGAAATCACAACCCCCTTTGCTACTTGTAGAAAATCAAAAGAACAACAACTGTTTTCCCTTTCTATCTTGTGCTTGAGTTTTCTTAGGAAGCAGGCATTCAGGCATTTAAAGACACCCAGGTGGGATTAGTGGTGTCACAAGTCACAGGACTGAGTGAAGAAGGCTGCATGCACAAAGTCTAAGCAACTTGCACCGTGAGGAAGCTGCATCGCAGCTTCACAGCAGCTGTTTGTCTCTGCAAGCAAACAGTGTGCTCTAGACCTCCCTGTGCTGCTCAGGGCAGCCACAAACACCCTTCTGCTGGAAGCTGTCAAACGTTCTTGAATGTACCAGCCTTGACACCTCAGGCTCTGGGTCCTTTTGAACCACCTTCCACTCCAGGTGGTTCATTTTTCATGGGAACGGGTGCGTATTCAGCATTTTGCCAAGACAGGCTCCGAGAAGGCTCCAAGGGACTTTGAAAATGGTTTATACTAAACCTGCACTTTGTCTTGTGGTCTAGTAAGGAAAGAGGTTTGTTTGCATGAATGTTTTCCTAGTTCGGCCAAAGGTTTCTAGAAGGAAGGACCTGCATCTAAAGTGCATTTTCCACTTTTGTTTTGCACTCCTTAGATGCGTGATTTTTCAGGAAATGTTTAATTTTTCTCTACAAGCATGGTAAGATTGACCACTGTACAGGGATAGACCCTCAGTTGTTGAAAATGCAGTTGTAGATTCACATGCATATTTTGCAGAAATACAAGAAATTTAGTCTCCAGTAGTGTGACCAAGAAGAAACTTTCACACAGCCTAATACCAGTGTGGTTTTTAACCTGTGGAAAACATACTGTAGGTGCCTAGTTGATAAGAGCCCTTTATGGGGACATTGCAAATAGCATCATATCATTGGCTGCTTTATCATGCACAATACAATAATATAATCAAAGAGAGTTGATTATTAAATTGTGTGATAGGGCAAACAATCAGAGGGATTAGTTTGGTTTTTGACTAGTAATTATATTGTTTTTCTTTTTGCAATCACATTCAAAACAGCTGGCGTTCCCTAGCTAAAAGATGTGTCCTCTAAATTGTCAGGCACTAGAAGTGGAGCTTTTCCTATTGCCCTGAGGTTATGTTTAGGGCTGTGATCCCAAAAGCATGTCTCTGAAGGGTAATTAACAGCACAACTGCAGATAGCAGTTGGCCCCAGGCTGGTACATCCTTATCAGAAGAAAACGCAGATGGTAGTGTGGTATGTAAAATGTGAGTACTTGTTTGCACAGAGAACATCATTCATCTGGTGCAATCAGCCCCCTTTCTTATAAAGAAGATACAATTGAAAATTGTTAATAGTGATATAGGTAAAAGGTAGCAGAGAGATACAAGGGATTGGAGTCTCTTGGAGGATGAATGAAGAGTCTCCCCTTGACAGTGATGTCACTGGTTTATTTCACATGGTTCAGACACTGCTGTAAATTGGCCACTGTAGTTTATTTGGAATAAAATTTAATTGCTCACCAAGTGGGGGTAACCCATTTGCATGGAAGAAAATTCTAAACTAGCATAAGGGCAAAATCTAAGAAATGTCAAGGTCCTCCCATTTCCAGTGTCGTGCTTAGTGCCCATCAGAGTTAAACCTTCCCGCAAAAAAAAAAAAATTGCCAATGGCTGCAGTAAGCCCACCCTTATCAAAATAAGCAAAAATGTTATCATCCATTTCCTCAGGTCACCTCATGCTGCTGCGAAGACTCTCTCTGTTGAGCACATTTCCAAATGGAAGTAACATAAGTTCATCCCTTAAAATGAGGTCATTGCCTCTCCCCACAACAAATGTTAAGCATGGTTAGCATCTTTTTGTTGGGACTCAAGCCAGAATGCATCCTGCTCTGGCACAATGGGAACCTGCTGGGGGTTTCCCTTCACAACAGCTACTGTTAAAGATGGAGTGAAAAACAAAACCCTGCTCCCAATGTAAAAAAAAGATGGGATTTTTAATCTGAAAAAGAGGCCACTGTAAGCAGAACACAAAGGAAAGAGAGATGAGCGTAATAAAATACCACCATTATGGGAGGAGGCTTGTGCACGTTAAAAATAATGACTTTGCACTTTGGAGGGTTGACTCAATAATACAGATTCTCTGTTTTCTTAAGGGACCCTCTTTAGTGCCATGGAAAAACCTGGCCAGACCCTGGACTGATAGTCAGTGAAAATTTGCTAATAGTTTTTCTCCTTAGTAATGATAAATAATCTCTTACTTCACTGGAAGCACTTAAAGAAAAAGAGTGAATATGTATTTGCTAGCATGAGTCAGCATCAGCATTTTCTGGAGGCTTAAGGTAATATCCAAGTGGCTTAGGCATTAGTCTTTGCTGTAAAATAAATGTTTTTCGTTCATGTAGCTTTTCCTCAAAATGGGGAAACAGGTCTTCATCTTGCGGCAGGGCTAGGGGACCATAAGGTAAAGAAGGGTTGGCAAACAGAGTGCTGCTGCCAGCACAGCTTATTCAGCCTCAGCCCTTTCCTGAGGTGTCCCTGGGATGAATGTTGAAAATGAGCTCCAGACTGGGAAACCTGTTGTGTGCTACAGGCAGCCTGCAGTCTGCAAGCTCATCAGCCTGCTGTACATTAGAGAAGGGATTTTTTATAGCATCGTATGTTAAAGGGAAATACACGAATCTAAAAGAAATACACATTGCATAAAACCTCCCTTCATTAGCCAGCTGAGCACATTTGCACATTTCTTAAAACTAGAAACAGTCCCTTTTTCTTCCAAGAATGTATGGGGGGAGAGGGGAGAAATCATACCATCTGTGAAGAAAAAGCTTGGTATTATGCATTCACCAGTACTGGTACTCCCATAAATCCTCTGTTTATTAAATATTCTCTGAAGAGCCATTTCAGAACCAAATGCTGTGCACAGGATCTGAAGTTTGTCTCTCCAAGAATTAGAACGCTTGTAAAAATCTTGATTCTTAATTTTAATCTGCATATAGAGTTTGAAAAGGTATCAGCCACAGGAAGGCCAAGAGGGAGCAGGGAAAGGCTTTGGGGACACAGCCTGACATCAGGGATCCAGTGCAAATGCACGGGAAGGGCTGCAGTCTTTGTGGCTGACTGCAGGAGCATCTGAGAGTCAGGGTGCTTTGACGTGTGTCCCATGCCTGTTGTTCTCATGATATTTGTCCAGACCTTGGAGAATCAAAAGCCAATTTTCATCTTCATTTCATATTGGGATTGATTGCAAAAAAAAGAGAAAGAGATCTGAACTGGCCGCAAGCATCCAGAATGCTTCTCAGGAATGCTGAGGTCTAATTAATGAAAAATAAATGTATTAGGTCTGGTGGGAGAATGTCCTGTAGACAGAGTGTCTATGTCTATTCTGTCTGTGTGGGGTTCTTATTTTCAGATGCCAGCTAGTGTGGAAGGTGGGAATGGGCATATGGACAAGAATTGCCCACAGAGAGGAGCTCATGGATGTCCTGGGTGATGGTTGGAAACCAAAAATCCTTTTCCCCCTACTGTGGTTTCTAATGCATTTCATATAGCAGGTCCATTATCAGTTTATGACGTGGGCTTCCAGGAATGATGGCAATCCAGATAAATAATTATGAGCATTATTATTGCACTTCTTTGATCTTTAAAATCCTCCATTGATTTGAGCCTAGACTCTGGTGCTGTTTCTGTCTAATACTGAGGCAATTTACAGGCTCTAGCAGGGACTCCAAGAGGCTCTTTTTTTGAACAAAACAGTTCCAATTGCAAATAACCTTTTTTATACTCAACTGAGGTATTAAAAAAAAAGCAAACAAACAACAACAACAAATTTAGGCTTAAGATACAAATGTAAAGTTGGGAAATTTTTGGTTCAGAAACGTTAAAGTTTTGGATTGATGTTTTTGATCAGTTCCTTACATTTTGGTGTTCTCATGCTTTTGGAAGTGACATGTCTTAACAAGGATACTCAAGACATTTTGCAAGGCAGAAAAAAATCTTGAAAGTCTCTCCTCTGTGTGAGTAGGTCTGAAGTAATGCCTTAGTTATAGGGGAAGTGGAAGCTGGCAATGCTGCTTTTACAGAGGCTGAAACTGCTTTTGGTTTCCAACAAGGTTGTCCCTATATTCTCTCTAATGTTACTGCTTGTTTCTGCTTGTGGTAGAGGTGGAAATGGATGGAGAGACTCCCAGAAACCCTGTTGAACTTCTTGCACAATTGTACACCCTGAGTTTGTTATCCCTCTGTGCAAATCTCAAAGCTCCTGTGCATGGTGGCCGAGAAAGGGTGAGCTAGTCCCATCTGTGGACTTGGAAGCATCAGCCAAGATGAGAAAAAAGAGGTTTTCCCCTTTCTCAGAGCCCAGGGATGTGTTACACCTTGTGTGCTAAGGCAACCCATGCACTTGCACACATTGGCTCACATCATGTTCAGGTAACTGGAAACCAGTAAGGTGGAAACTGGAAGTGCCAACTCAGAACCAGCTGACCAGCTGACCAAGGGTTTGGATTATCCTGTTAAAGGCAGCTTCTCTGGGTGCTTCCCAGTTGCTGGTGTCGTGCCTGCACCTGTTGGTGCTGCTTTTCCTGCACAGTGCCCTTGTGCTGGGAGCCTGTCTGAGCACTGGGAGTCCAGGCTGACAAGTGAGCAGGATGCTGGGCTCAGCACCTCGCCAGCCCCACTGTTCAGATGGCAGCCTGGCTGCTGGTGTCAGTGGTGTGTCTGGACACTTTTAGCTGTTTTGTAGTGAGTTTTGGGGGATGACTAGCAAAGGAGGACATACTGTTAGCTTGAGAGATTTCAGGAGTGGATTTGTGCATCGCTTAGCAGCACCTGAGATAGTTTGGTTTGAGACATTTTTGTATGGCCTCAGGCTGGGACTGTGACCTGCACTTTATCCTTCCTCCTGTTAGTGAGTGCTTCCAAGAGTCGTTAAGTCTTCAGAACCCTTAAATCCTAAAGTCATGCCCAAGTCTGTAAAAGACACAAGCATTGCCCTCCCTCCACAGTGAAATTCCATTTGATGATTAATGTGATTATCAACTATGTATCGCTGCTTCTGCCTCTCCCCCTCCGTTTTGTTTGAGCAAATAGATTAGAAGGTGTCTGCAGACGAGCAGTGTTCCTTGTCTGGCACGTATTAATGGGACTGGCAGAATCTGATTTTCCAGGGCGAGCGGCTGTGGCGCATCCCTTCCCCACCCAGGGGCAGCTGTAAACAGCTGATGTTAATTCTGGTCCCCCTGCTGACTGTGCCAAACAGGGATGCCATCACCCTCTGACAAAAAGCCTCCCGCTCTATTGAGTCCTCCCTCATACCTTTGGTAATGCTGATAAAATGCTGACCTGTTTTTTTACCCCAGTGACTGCTGTTGCTAAGCACTGAGAATATGACCTGTCTCCTGTAATAATCTGCATTGCACAACTCAGATGATCTCCCAAATGAAAGCAGCTCTCAAGGCAGCTTTTCTTCCCCATGGCCTTTACAGTTATGACTGTGTACTTTGCAGCAGCACCTTGTTTTTGAGAAAGCCTAACTGAACACCAGTATTTGGGGGCTGTTCTGTTGGAAGGACATTGCAGAAGCTGGTTTGTAATGGTCAGCGTGGCATGCTTGGAAAAGAATGAAAAAGAGCAGGGAAGGCTGTAAGCTGGTGACTTATTGCTGCAAAGTGGAATGCAAAGTGTGCAAAACTCGGGAGAAAACGAAGAGTTCATAAGTAATGGTTTTCTCCTTAGAAGGGAGAGCTTGGTTTATTGGAAGTACCAGTAAAATTGTCTTGTAGCTTGTATGGTTACAAGGAGAAAAGCAGATGTGCAGGCCCATTTATCATTTTGCTGTCCTCATGCCCAAGATTGCTTCATCCTGCATGTGAAGGTGTCCTCTGATGGGCTTGGAGCAATGCTTGAACACAACATCCAGCTTTCCATGGCTGTGTTGACAGGAGAGGAGAAAACTCAATAGCAAATCCAGAAATTTGGTATTAAAAAAAAAGGAACATTATTTGAGCAACAGATAAGTAAGTGGGCTTGGTGCCAGGGTGTTTTGTATTTCTCTTAACACTAACAGCCTTTATTGTTTAGTCTAAAGGTAGTTGTTGCACTTCTTCAAAATGTTAAAACATCTAAATGCCCTGGTAGCTGCAATGATGTAAGCCTGGGATGAAATGATACTGAGAGGGAAAGAGCCCAGACAATTCCTGCTTTAGCAGTCTAGAAGAGGGCACAAAAAATATGTTGACTGCCCAAGATGCCGGGGAGAGCTGTGGCACAGATAAAATCAAGGATTGTGTGATTTGTCCCTCTTGAAAGCTAACCCAGTTCGTTGTGTTTGCTCCAAGGCAGGATCAGAATTACCTAAACTGTCCTCCATGGATATTTGCATAACTTGTTAAAACCCTCTGGGGATGGGACTTGCTCTCAGTGATTCTGTCATGACTTAACCAACATTTCTGCTGTCCTTACATTCAAGCTGAAGTCATCATAAAGTAAATTTGCATAACTATCTCTAATGCAGGGTCTGAAAAAAAGGAAAATGCAGTTAATATAATGGCCCAGTACCTAGAAATTTCTGGCTTCTTCTCTGAACGTGGACAGGCACTGTCAATTAAATATGCCATAAAATGAAGGAGAATGGAGAAAATAAACCAAAATGTTAGCAGACATGAGATTTTAAAATGTGTTCATTTGTAGAACCATGTGGTTTTTAATTTCACCAACTCAAGGCTGAGTATTTTGAATTCTTTTGTCAATCTGTCAGATTAGTTCTCCCAGTACTGGTTGGGTCTGTTCAGCTTGGACATTAAAGGTGGTGTGGCACCTTTGGAAAGAGCAGTGTGGTTTCCTGCAGCCCCTTCCTGAGCTGCCCCATGCCTGGGACACTGGGTCCCAGATGTCCCTGGCTGCTGGCCTTGCGTGTGAGACCGTGCTCCATAATTCATGTTCATGTGTGAAGTCAAGCCTCGTGCTGCCTGCTGGGGGTTTGACCCACATTTGACAAGGTGGTTTGGGATCCTTTCATGTCTAGTTAAGCAGATGTACAATATGCTGTATCATTAATAATTTCTCTGCCACTGAAATGTGTTTTTATACTGTGCCATAATTTCTCATGGGACTTCTCCTTTTTTCTTGTAGTCTGACACAAATGCAAGTTACCTGAGAGCAGCTCGAGCTGGCAACTTGGAAAAGGCTCTTGACTACTTAAAAAATGGAGTGGACATCAACATTTCAAATCAGGTTGAAGAATATTTTGGTCAAGTTTTCTGGATAAATACCTTTCTTGCTGTTTCTCAAATTTCTCATTATATTTGCACTTCATGTCACATGTTTTTTGATGAACCATGTTTACATATCTTAGGCAATTATTTTTTTTATTTTTAAACCCTTTACCCAGATGCCATTTCACTTACACTTGGAGAATGTGCTACCTTATCTTTCATTCCATTTGTATTGTATTAGATCATGGAACAGCACACAGAATTTGAGACCCCAGAGCCAGTGTATCTTGATTTAATTCTTACCCTGTCCTTATAATCTAGTTCTTGTGAAGTTTACCTAAGTGTAGTTTTTGTAAGCAGTCCTCTCAGTGGGATAGTAACAACTTGTCTCCTCATATGCTTGGTAAGATGGAAAACACTTGGTAATCCTTCTAATTGCTTTTCTTTTTCCCCTCCCTTTTTTTAAACCAGAATGGGTTGAATGCTCTCCATCTCGCTTCCAAAGAAGGGCACGTAGAAGTTGTCTCTGAGCTGATCCAGCGAGGTGCCAGTGTGGATGCAGCCACAAAGGTCAGTCAGACCTATTGGTTGTTCCCTTGTTCACACTGCTGGCCTGGGCACAAGGTGTTGGCCAAGTGATTACAGACTGCTGCAGCAGTAATTGCCCATTTTCCATTGCTGGGGGTGGGGGGGGGGGGGCTGAGTAATTGTTTAATAGAAACAATAATAGCAGATGATAGTAAATGTCACAGATTTCTAGGGAGGAGATTTATTGAACAAACTGTAGATTCCTGTCTTGGTTTCTGTCCATACCATGTCTTCTAGAATAACACACCCATTAAAAGTATTCAGCAAGAAATACTGTATTCTGAAGTGAAAGATGTTATTGACTGTGTTGTTATGTATTCAGGCTCAGGTTTTGTACTCTTTTCAAATGTCACTGTCTCTAATTCCAGAAAGGAAACACAGCATTGCACATAGCATCCCTTGCTGGACAAGCAGAAGTTGTCAAAGTGTTGGTTACAAACCGGGCCAATGTCAATGCACAGTCTCAGGTAAAGCCACATGTCCCTGTTTGCTGCTACCAACAACTTTGCTGGCATTAAAATTGTTCTTTTCTTAGAAACTCTGATATTAGCAAATATATTTGGTAGACCTTACTGTGTTAATGTTGGCTCTTGAAAATAGAGTTGATAGTCAGCAAGATCAGCCTCAGATCTGCCCTAGGAGTGCCCTACAAGCAGCAGCTTGTTAGAGCTGGAGGAGACACTGCTAGAACAGGAGAGTGGGAGAGAACGTGTTCAAAGGGATCCTGTTTCACATAATTCACTGTCTCAGGCTTAGTTGAGCCCATCCCCTCTCCTTGTACAGGGAGGTACTGCAGGCATATGCAGAGTTTGTAAGTTTGGTTCAAGTCCTTTGAAGAAATGTTTAGGTCAATTATAGAGAATTAGAAATGAGAGAAAACAGCGCTGGTGCTACAAGCATAGCAGTAAAACAAAACAGGAAAACTCTGGCTCAAAAAATGCATAAACTACAGATTGTTGAAAGTCATGTGGCTGTGCCAGTGGTGTCCTGCATGCCCCCCCATTCCTGCTCTCCCTGCTCAGGGGCTGGCAGGCAGTGTCAGAGAAGAGACAGTCTTCTCAATTGGCCCAGGATTACCACTTTCCTGTATTATAAGGATGTAGGCATGAAAATAAATGTTTGTTTAAAAAAATACATTTTAAAGAAGGAAGGTGGGTTTTTTAAATTGGTCTTTCAAATAATAGGAACAAAATGCTTAACAGGATCTATTTTGAGAATGTTAGTTATTTGTGGTCTATGTTTCACATTTTTCTCACTTGAACTAAAGAAATAAATGACTCAAATCTTTTTTACTCTTTTATACTAGGTCAGTACAGCACTATTTGGTTCCAGGAACCATATAACTTAAATTAAAAGAAAACAACAACAACAACAACATAAAGTATTTTTTGGTAAAATCTCCCATGGCTGTTAAGCAGTAAAACAAAGCAGAAATATTTGCCATGGTTTTCCTGTTAAAGAAATTAAGATGGAATTGACAAGATCTTTTCCGCTTGTGTTTGGGAACTTGTGTATTCAGCCCCGAAACTAAAAATAATCTGAGATTGTAAACATCTTATATAACTGCATTGTCCATACACCCTAGGGTTTTGCCACATGTTACTCTTACTTTGCTAACATACCAGAATTAAAGATGTAACACATCTATTGGCCATTCCACAGCAATACCAGGCAGTGAGACACCCCAGCTGGGATTCAGCTTTTGAGGAGGTCCCTGGTGCTTTCTCTTACCAAACTGCCCTGAACCAGCTTGGTCTGTGGCACTGAGCTTCACCTGAGCTTTGCCTCCTCTTTCTTTGAAGGTAACAGCTCTTCCATGCTGACAGTCCAAGTGTTAGGCCTTCTTTAACCAAAAAAAAAAACCCAAAAAAAACCCAAAAACAAGACATAAATTTGTGCTCGAGGTGAATTTTCTACCTCTTCTAAGGGCTATTTATTACTGTTCAAGACAAAATGTTTTTTTCAGACTTGTGGCTGTCTGGCAATTCCAGCCCCTTTTTAAAGACAGAAGCAAATGTAAAGTATGAGGTGGAAAGATATTTAAAACCCCACAAAATTTAGCATAGGAGAAAAGGTTCTGCTCTGCCTCCAAATGCTAATAATATTTGGTTTTGAGAATTTTTGCCTATTAATTATTTCATGAAACTAACTATTAGGTAGTGTTTCCTGCTTCCTTTCTAATTGCAAGTGTTTGAAACTAAAAAATTAATCTTTATTAATCCAGCTGAGTTAGTAAATAGATAGGGAATATGCCGTGAAAGAATAGAATACCAGACTGAATACCAGACTGCTGTTCACTGTAATAACTTGTAGTGTGACATATGAGGTACCTTAGCAAGTGCTTCCTGGCTTCTCTGTGTTTTAATTAAGTAGAATTTTGACTGTGTGGTAACTGAACTGTTGAACCTCTGTTCTGGAGAGCGCATTAAACACATTTCTAACTTTGGGCTTGGGCTCTGTGAGCCCTTCAGAGCCCGCTTTGTGCTTCTAGCAGTGCTTTCCTGAATAGAGACCAGAATATCCAAATCCTGGAACAGCAGCAGGCCCTGCCGCCTGTGCAGGCCTTGTAAACATGTGGCTTCACAGCTGCTCGGTGCCTTGCTGGTGGTAAAGTTCCTCTTGGATCAAACATCCATTTCCTCCCCGACTGTCCTCTGCTGTGACCTGCTCTTTGTCCCTGCTGCCAGCGCGGCCGCGTGCTTGGCCTCAGGTCACCTGTGCCCGGTGCTGGCCGTGTGCCCTGCCCCTCTGCCCCGCTGCTGTGACAGTCAGGTGTCTCTCAGCTGCTCCACTGCAGCTGCTGCAGCTCAGCCCAGTTTCACTGCCATGGGTCTGAGGCTCTGGTCTCCCTCTACATCTCTCCAGGGCCCAGAATGTTGATGTTTTTCCTTTGATGTAAACATATGGCCGAACTCCTCTCAGTTCATCTGTTTTCAGCCCTATTGGTTTTCTGCAAAATCTAGGTTAGTGTCCTGTGTAACTGTAGCAGAGATTTCAGAAATTCTTAGAACAAAAGGAAAAAGATGAATTGCCTTAATATTAATCCCAAAAAATCCAATTTCTGACAGGCTGTGATCTGTTCACGGTTAAGACAAAGACAAAAGCATTGACTGCAAGAGAAGGGCGTTCACCAAAGAATGAGTTAAGCTCTGCAGCCTCTAGTACTCGTACTGCATTGATTGAAATCAGTCACTTAAGCATAATTTGAGAGATGCTCTAATGCGTTCAGAAACACTGATAAACCTGTGTCTCAAACTGCTGAGAACCAGCGATCCTCACATCTCCTGGTGCCTGAAATATGAAGTAGCTCTCAGTACCCACAAGCAGAGTGTGCTCAGAAGGCAGCTCTTTGAGGAGATGGAAGGCAGAAGTAGCTGGCACAAGTGAAAGAGAAGTCAAAGCTAATGGAAAGAAGAGAAAAAAACGTCAATTACTCTGAAGAGTCACTGCTCTTACTTTTGCCACAGACTTGTATTGTATTTCCCTGTTCCGTTTTGCATTTCCAGTGCTGTGGCTGTATTTATCAGGAATCAGAGCTCATTGCCACCAAATCATCTGTCCAGATTGATTTTTAGTTTAACTGCACAACAGATGGGAAAGGAATTGTTCTCGCTTAGCTGTGGGAATTGTATCTGGTCAGCTGAAAGATTCTTCTGTGTCCTTTTAAATAATATTACCTTTCTCCCATCTTCACTTAAGCCAGTGTAGATCATGCCATTAACTCGTCTGTGACCAAACAGGTTTTTGGCTTTTCACTTAATCTTCCCTCATTTGGCAGATCTGTTTTATGTATGAAATGTTTGGGTGGTGTTTACACTCTTGTTTTCTAATTTCAGAATGGCTTCACTCCATTGTATATGGCAGCCCAAGAAAACCACCTGGAGGTTGTTAAGTTTCTTCTTGACAACGGTGCCAGTCAAAGCCTTGCCACAGAGGTAAAAGTTTGAATTTGACACTTTATGAACAAAGCAAGATGTGTTTCAGCAGTGATTTCTGCCAGCTTATATCAAACTAGTCTTTTAAATACAAAATTAAAGACGAATAAAGAGCTGTCTCTGTGACGTGTGCTAATGAATAGAGTTATGGGCTTTTCAGCAATTTAAACTCTCTCTTGCCATTTTTAAAACAAAAAAAAATTACTTTAACTAGAGACAGTTCTAAATATAGATGTGTTCTTAGTCATAACTGCTAATCTTTCAAGTTAAGTGCTCACACAGGGAAGCTGTGTGTATAATATAAAAGTTCTCTGTGCTTTTATTAAAAATAGTGAGCAATGAGAGGGGCGACAGACATAAGGCAAGAACAACTGTTCACCTGTGCTTTGGACCAGCCCAGGGATATCAGAGAAAACCCAGGGTTGTTTGGAGCTTGGGGCATTTCCTGAACTGCTTCATTACCATGTTGGGACCCTCTCTGTGGCACCCAGTTACCCCACCTGGTGCTGCAGGGGGAATTTCAAGCTGACAGAAAGATGAAGGATCCATCCTTGAAGGTGTTCTGTGATCTTTCTGGAAGAACACTTTATATTTCTTCCTTTAAAAAGCAATTCTAACTCAAATACAAAATTAATTCTAACTCAAATAAGACAACCTGTAAGGGAAATAAATAACAAATATATCAATAGTTGTAAATGAATGGCATTGAGAAAGGTGTTGAATTGGTGAACTTTCAGTTGTCTTATTACCGGGATTTTGCTACCAAAATATAGAAAGGTACTTCAGTATGTGCTCTCTCTAGAATTTATTGAATTCTAATTGCTCTACCAGTACTGTTTCCATGAAGGAAACAATGCTTATTGGAAAAAGGCTTAGTTTTTGAAAAATATGAAATGCACAATTAGTTTCTTGCCTCTATACCTCCCAGTATCACTGTATAATGGCGTAGAAAGGAAATTTTATTCCTTATTCCACTGTGAAAAATGAATTGCTAATGGATCAAAACAGTGTTTCCAAAATCACTGGAAACTAGTTATAACTAGAAGTGTGCATCAGAGCCATTTTCTGGAAATGCTCAAGGATATAAAAGTCAAAAAATACCAAGATAAAATACTTTACATCTGGAAAATTAATTGAAAATTAATTTTCAGAGCACTAATTTCTATTTCTTTGTAAAAACTTGGAAAGGAAGAAGACATGGATCTCCTAGAGATGTACAATAGGTTCTGAATTCTGAAAATACTCTTGCCACTGTATGATTTTCTGAAAAGAGATTTTTTTTAAAAATTTGAAGATGTACTTGGCTTTTTTTGTTTGGTATTGTTTTTCCCTTGAGCACTGTATGTCAGTTTAGGTTGAGCATTTTTCCATCTCAGCTTAATGATAAGGTGCAATCTAATTTTGTCCATGGAGAATTCATTTGAAGATTGCAGACTACAAAACAGTGGCACCTTTATTGCCTTCCTTGTCTGAGATAGTTGCTTATGGGTTCTTTCTTATTTTCTCTTGGTCCAAGTCTTCTTATAAATCTGATTTCTCTTTGTCATTCTAAGTGCAAAAACTTTTGTAACTAAAGGATTGCCACTTAGCTAAATATTCTTTAAAAGTAACTATTTATTCATGGTGTTTTAATCTGATTAAAGGAAATAATTGGTTCTATTTCCCTACAAGAAAAGACGTTGTGGGTGTCTACACCACTTTCCTGTGAAGTGGCTGAATTTTCAGATGTGTAAATAGAGCAGGAAGCCAAGGTCTCCAGGGTTTCTCCAGGCAAGAGCCCCCATTTCTGCGTGTACAGTAGAGCAATATTGCCAGAGCCCTCTCGTGGGGATGCTCAGGGAAATTTTTTGTCCTTCAGGGCTGCAGAGCATCTTTCACACCCCATGGCCCTGTGGCTGTTTGACCCAGGACTGCAGCCCAGTGCCCTGCCCTTGCTGCTGGAGGATGGGGACCTGCAGGCAGCAGGGAAACCTGGTTAAATGTGCATGAAATTCCTCAGGGGGTGGGGAGAATGTGGTGGAAATTGCTTGTTAGGACCCAGGAATTTCAGTGATTTTCTTGGATTTTCTTCCTCTCAAAATTTTTGAGAAAGCCCTCTTTTTCAGGACCCTTCCTGTTTCTCATCCTAGATTGAGGTGTTCTTTGTTTTGAAGCTAGAAGGAGAAATTCCATATTGAAAACACTGCTTTTCATTCCACAAGTTAAAAAGTTAACACTTCAACTCTGCACTGTTGACATAGAGTGAGGATCTACCTTTTTTTCTGTTACTGCTGCACTTTTATTTCACAGTTACACGGTTTCACCATGATAGCAGTAGTTGAGAAGTGAAGGAACGTGTTTGCTTACTAAAATGCAAGGAGGTTTGGTAATACAGGCTTTGGATATATTTATCAGGAGACAAACTGAATAAATAAGTATCCAAAGTAGTTTGCCTTTGTGCTTTTTTGAGTGATTTATGGGTATTGTCTTGGGCAAAGCTGGGTGTGCTCCTGGGTCGCAATGACAGATGTTTGGGACGGAGCAGAATGTAAATTACAACTCCTTTGTTCTTGAGTTTTCTAAGAATCCGTAAAATAAAATTAAAATTAAAACATAAAGTCATAAATCCTAGACTGTACTTTTTATGTGTTTGACTTTTTCTTGTAAGAGGATTGTCTATCAAACTATATAAATTTTCATAAAGGGAAATTGTAGTAGAACATCACATGAGGAGAATGTGGTATTCTTGATCAATTATTATATTGGAAATCTACATATAAAATATGTTAACAGGATAGAGCTCGTTTTGTTTGTTTTGGTTTGTTTAGTTGTTTGGGTTTTTTTAAATAATCATAAAAATGTAGATTATAATCTGTAAGGAATGGATGATAACTTACTATTGAGACATCATTAGCAATTGCAATTTTAATATTCCAGCTTTTTATAGCTTTTTATATAATTAAGCACTTCCATAAATAAGTATCTGTATAATTACCTGTAAATTTGTGAGTAATTTCACTCTTTTTTTTTCCTGGAGTCTCAGTCATTTTGTGTCTTACAATTTTATGTTGTGTCTGGAGTGCCAGAAAGTTGCTTTGAGTATTTGGAACCTTGTTCACCAGCACTTTATTCCAATTTCAGGGTCATTGTGGGGTACTTCTAACTTGCACCATGTTACACTTTGGTTGAATTTGGGCCAGCTCTGTTCGTAAGGCTGAGATCTCTCCGCTTCCCCTTCCCACCCTGTGGGAGGTTTGGAGCCCGCGCTGACGGTGCCCGTTGTGTGTTGCAGGATGGTTTCACACCTTTGGCAGTAGCTTTGCAGCAAGGCCATGACCAGGTGGTTTCCCTGCTGCTGGAAAATGACACGAAGGGGAAAGTCCGCCTTCCTGCCCTTCACATCGCGGCTCGCAAGGACGACACCAAGGCGGCGGCTCTGCTCCTGCAGAACGACCACAACGCTGACGTGGAGTCAAAGGTCAGTCGGGGGAAGCAAGGAGGTTTGATGCTGCCAGGTGCTGACCACATCCAGGGGAGATCTCCCTCGGTGTGAGCTGTTCTGCTGCAGTTACACAGAACTTTCTCCTCTAACACCTGATAAAGAACAGTGTTTGATTTGCCTCCTTTGCCTCTTTATCCCCCCATTCCCTTTCTGTTTAAATCAGGGTTAATCTCTCTTGTAGAAACCTTGCAAATGGGAAATAATAAACAAAACATTATTTGAATTATTATCTTGGAAGTGAAAGCCACTCCTGAAGGCAGTGGTGAGCTGTAGGTACTGCACAGTTGTCATTTGATCGGTTGTCTGTGCAATTGCTACTTGGAGAACTTTGGTAAACATGTAACAATTAGCACTGGAAGTACTCGCTCATTCAGCTTCCACCCTGTGGAGCTTCCCGTGTGTGCCGGGCGTGCTGCCACCCGAGCTGCCATGCCACACAGCCATCATGAAGCTTTCTGCACCCATGTCACCAGTGGTGGACTAACCGTTCATTTTTTCCCCCTCTTTGCTTCCAAATGTGTTAACCTAGATGATGGTGAATAGAACAACAGAGGTATATATAAATATATATATGCATCATCACTCCTCCATGACTTAGTGCTGCTGCATCATTTCTCCCTCCTGTCTGCATTGCATATTATAGGATAGACACCTGCTTTAGATGAAATGAAGTAGCATGTGCTAGAGAAGACTGTAGTTTAGAGACCAGGGCTTTCTGCAGCTGAAACTAGGGTTTAAAAGTAAGAGTGAAGCATTCTTGGGAGCTAACTGCCATCACAAAAGGGCCGTATTACGAGACATGGAGTTTTCAGGGATTCTTATGGAGCATATGTTTATCAGATGTTTTAAGAGCTGCAGACAACCCTGTCATGTTGTGCATCCAGGTCTGATTTTAGGCTTCTGCATGACACTTACCTTGATGGTGTCAGCAAACAGAATGATCTGAGGGTGGTTTTATAGCTGCAAAACTCCCAAAGCAAGGCAGTGGCAGCTAGCATGGCTTGCTAACAATTTAGAAATGCATCTAGTTCCCATAAGGTTTCATTCTTTGCAGGACTGATGGAATTGCTGCATGTTTTAGCATTATTTTAAAAGGAAGTAAAACTACTTAAATATGAAAATCAGTTGCTGAAGTAATTTTATCAGTAAGACATCTTTTAATTAGGGTGGTAACTCGTGGTGTCTGAACATAGCCCAGTGTGATTGCCCACAGTGGGAGACTGATCTTTATGGTGCTAACCCTTGGAAAAAAAAAAACATATTAATAATTTAAAATAGTCTTTGATGTTATTTTCATTTGCATCTACTTTGAATTTATAAAAATCTGTTAGCAAATATCATTAAATGACTTGTATTTGAACTTCTGCAAAAAATCTCTGTGAGATTTAACTTGCAAGATTGACATAATATCAATAACTATATTTTTCTAGTTAGAAGCTAATTTCTTATAAAAGTCAGGTCATTGCTTTAATAGTCAAATGTTTTGCTGCTGTTTTCCTGGAATAACTGAAAGTTTTTTCAACTTCTTTTCTTCTAGAATAATTATGTTAATTTTTTTCCCTCCTGCATAGCAATGTGATTTTATTTAGATTCTCTGAGATACTATAAATAAACATCAGTGAGTGAAAACTAGTACAGAATTGGAGTGGTGACTTGCATCAGGCTCCTATTACTAGCTTTTGTCAGTGATGTGCCACGAATCGTGGAGTACCAGTGCGATATTTTTTAAAAAGTATCTATTGGTTGTGTTTTGTTTTGTTTTTTTGCAGAGTGGGTTCACTCCCCTCCACATAGCTGCTCACTATGGGAATATCAATGTAGCCACCTTGCTGTTAAATCGGGGTGCTGCCGTGGACTTCACTGCAAGGGTAAGTGTGGAGTCAGTTATGCTCAATTAGCTTTGTCACCACCACCATGTGACTTTTGCACAGAGGTGTGAGAGGCACGTGGCCCTCACCAGCCAGGGGCCCGACCTGGCTGAGCTGCTTCTGTTGCCATCTGGTGTAAAGGGGCTTTCCCTGGGCTGCTGAACTGAACCTGAGCTCGAGACCTCACCTCCCAAAATTCTGCTTTCATCAAAAGGAGCTGCTGTTTCCATTTTCCGAATGCAAAAGTTGGGCTGGGATCCAGTGACACAAGTGCTTCCACCTGTAGCTGTGACATATGGCAGGAGTGATGTGTCCCTGCTGAATTCTCCTCACCGTGCAGTTGCTTCCAGTGAACATCAGGTGTAGTGGTGAAGAAAGCATCTGTGCTCTCACTGCATGCACGAGAGCCAGGTGATTCATAAAGGAAATCTGAGAAACTGGATGAGTAGGAAATGAAATGAGACCTAGGAGTGGAGTCCATAATGTAAGCAGAAGAAAGACCAGAAACAACAGAGGGAAGTTAGAGTTGGAAGAGCAGGGGGAAAACTCAAACAGATATGGATAGGGGGACAGCATGAAGGATAGGGGTACAATATGAAGAGCAAGGAAAGATGGTGGTGCCAGGCATGAGACCAAATAAATAAATAAACCCCAAAACAAAACAAACTGGGGCTCTGCAAGGCTTTAGCTCACCAAGCCTTACTCAAACAAAACCAGGGAAGGGATGTGGTAGTGATCCAGGGCAATAGGGAGATACAATCAAGGGAACAAAAGGCATTCAAAGTGAAGGCAAATGCTGATGTAAGAGTAAATAGGCATAAATTGACCATGCATAAATGTTGTCTAGAAATGTAGATATTTCCTACTAAAACTTAGTAATTCATGTTATTTAATTAATAATTGCTTAATAATGAATATTAAATATAACTTATAGATTCTGGAACAATCTTTCAATTAAATTAGAAAAAGTAAACAAAAAAATCCAATGTAAATTCAAGATTATATTTATGAGGGGAATTATGTCACATGGATAATCCAGCAGCTCTTCTTCTGAGATTTTGATCATGTGTTATGTCTATTACTTTTGCAAGAGGAAAAGTACTACAATACTGCTTAGAGCATTTGCACAAAGGGAAAACTCAATTTGCAGTATTCTACTTTAGATAGTTCGTATAGCTAAAAACTTGAATGCTTCTGCAGTTAAGGCACATATTTACATGCAGCAAAGTTTTTATGACAGGCATTGCAAACCCATTGCTTTGCTTTCACTGATAACATTGACCTCTGATTTCCAAGTCCTTTAACTGACCCAATTAGAGCATTAAGGCATTTCATACCATCCTAAGCTTTGGCATTGCGTATTTGATAAGCCCTAATCACAGAAGCAGGGAAGACAAATGGGGTCTTGGGTCAACTCTTTCCCACTCAGAAACAAGATTAGGGATTAGCAATGCTACTACATTAGCAATTAGCAGCATTTAGTACCAGTGCACTAAATACCATCTGCCTATGCTTGTTTTAATAGAATAATAAGTCTTAGGCTTCAGCAGCTCTGTTTGGGATTAAGGGCACTTGTGCAGAGCACATCCAGAGTAATAAGGCCATTCTTGCCTCCTCTTCAAGATCTGGGCATTCTAAATTTTGCCTCCATTAGTCGTCATCATCAGAGGGAGACGGAGTTCTGGGATGCCTGGGGAAGTGCAGATGTGGTGACATCAGCCTGAAGGAGCAGTGGGCTGAGGCTGTGACTCAGGGAGCACTGAGGTTTGTGCTTGTGGTACAGGGTGGGGGCATCCAGAGAGAGACAGAGCTCCCTGGCAGTTGCAAATCTACATATAGTTGTTGTGACAGAAAGAATTGTAGCATAAATAACAGTAACATGGAGTTGAATTTTGTTCTTTAGTGCTTATCAGGCTGCAGGGGAAGAAAGCCCTGGAAGGATGGGTTGGGTTCTGGCAAAGCAGTGGATTTGTAGGCTAACAGAGCACATGCAATTATCAGCATCAAGTAGCAGAGCCCTTGGTTACCCAAATTGCAAACCAGGTACTGAAAATGACCCACAGGTACAGCCTGCTCATTGCCACCTCACTGCCTCTTGTTTTAGTTTCTGTAAACACTATCCACAGTCTGCTGTCTTCCCTCTGCAGGAAAGGCCCTTATTTGAGTTGCTGACAATGTGAGATGAGCAACAGAGCGAAGATATGGAAGGGCTGTAACCTAAATAAAATATTACCATGTGTACTGTAGCTTTCAGAAGTGCAAAGAGCAAACTTTTAAGATGGGGTGTCAAATGCACTTTGTGCATTTTTCCTTTGTTCTTATTAAAGAAATACAAATTAACACTACTTGTCTATCAGTTTATGTTCAAACTCTTCAGCAAAGTATGAATTCTGGGGAGAGGTTTGAACAAGAGAAGAGGATTATGGTAACAAAAGAAGCTTGTGTGAACAGAGTAATGTGAAGACAAATGTGTGAGGACAGGACAAATAGCCATCTGCCACCATCAGTGTAGTCAGGGTGGGGAAAGGTGGAGGAATGTGAATGGATGTGTAGGATGAAGGCAGAGCTCTAAGGCCAAGGGCAAGTGTGGTGAAATGAAGAACTGGTGAAAGGATGTAAGAAAAAGGAGGGCAGGCCTGTGGCAAAGGAGATCTCAGCTGGTGTTTCCAATGTGTTTCCAAGAGGCCTGAGGGAACAAAGAGGTTCCAGCAAGGAAAGAGATGAGTTTGCTGAAGGCTCTCAGTGTGTGGGCAGGAGGTGAGCAGTGGTGCTGTACTGTAAGTAAATGATGTCCCCAGTGATATTCAGCAGCAGCTGCTCCCTCAGCCCCACCAGCACACACCTGTCTGCCTCTCAGCTGTCACATATCCCCTTGGTCCCTTCTTTCACTGCAGCTAGGGGACAGGCACAGCTCCAGGAGCTCTTACAGGTGTCACAGTGCCTGCCAGCCTGTGTACCTGCTGACTGTAGAGGCTGGGGGGTTGGAAATGTACCTACTTTAACAGGTTTGCACTCCTGCAGCCGAGTGACTGATGTCATGTCAGCTCTTCCCGTGAGCTGCATTAGCGCTTCTGTGCCTGCTTTCTTCTCTTGCCTTGCTGCAAGTGCAGGGAAGGTGGCACAGCAAACTCCCCACTGGGGTGGATGGAAATAATTTCAGTAAATCAGCTTGTGGTGCCCTTTATCCCACCTATAAACAAGGAGGCAGCTCTGGGAGCCATCCTAACCTCATTCCAAGTGAAACAAAACCTCCTTATTCAGCTGGATATTTTCCATTTTGTAACAAAGCAAAAACAATCATTCCAAATTGCTCGACTTCTTGGGCTCAAACTCATCAGAAAACCTGTCACAATTACTGGCAGGGTATGCATTGCAGAGTAACAGGCATTTTATGACTACTCATCATCCTTTTTCTGTAGTACATTATTATGTGTCTGGCTTCTCCAAAATGCTTCATTGCATCACCATATTTCCCTCTTGCTTAACTGGGAGACAATCACACAGAAACTAAAGAAGTGGAGGAGGAGAATAAAGGGTAACTGAGGGTGAAGTTGGCCTCCTTTCTTAGCCAGATTCACACTTTAAAGCAGTCACTACTTGGCCTTTGAAGGATTGCAACAGCTCAAGGCACCTTTCTCTTAGCTGACAGTGCTAAGAAGAGGTGTGATGAATCCTAGTAACAAACTGAAAGGTAGCTAGATACCTTTAAGTGAATCTATTTTATCAATTTTTTCAACAGGAAAAACTAATTCCTGACATTTTAAAACTATTGTTTATCAGCCACTTGTGCCTTTAAATCAAACTGTATCAGATGTCTTACCTAGAGTTTTAATGATTTTGAAGGTGTTTGGAATAAACTGGGAATTGTATTTAGGTAAAAGTTATCTTTTGGGGGGTTCACACAGTTTTCAGATAGCATTCTTCTGTCTGAGATGATCTTCCAGTGAAAAGATCTGTTTAGCTCAGGTGAGGAAATGCCTTTGAAGCTCCTCCTGTCTCTGGGGAAAACAGTGGGTAGAAAGGAAGGTAGGATAAAATTCTCTGCAGCTTCCAGAGCAACAGAAAGGAAGAAACCTCTGTGACCCCCACATCCACTCTGTACTTGAGCAAGTCAGAAGATGGAGGTAGCCAGGGAATCCTCTATGTGAAGGTGACCTCTCCCTGTATCTTTCTTGCCAAAGCAAATGGGAGCTAGTCACTGTGCCATAAAACTGCATCCAGCCCTGGAAAAGCCTTCCTGATACACAGCACTCCTTATCCTGGAGGAGATCTCAGTTCCACTGGGAGTGGGCTTTGCCTGCAGAAAGTTTGCTTACTGGAAGGTTAGGAAAGGATTTGGTAATTTTGAGGGTGGTGTGAGGACAACATGCATTAATGATGACCCTGAGGCTGAGAAGCAGAACACCATTAGGCCATCAAAAAGAGCAGGCAATATCTTAAGTGACAGTGGCATAAGAGAAAAACATCTTTGTTTCCCCAGTGGTAGTTTGCCATAAGTCCTTTTCTATAGTCTTCTTTGTTTTCTTCCAGGATTCATTTTATACATCTCAACCCTGAAGAAAGTTAAATATATAAGCACACAAGAAGTAAAATAGCACAATATAAGGCTTACTACCATTAAGGAGAGAAGGGAAAAAGCTGAAAAATTGTGCACTGTTGAGGGTTTCCTGGAAAGCATCTGATGGTGCATTTTTATCTTTAATTTCTGAAACATCTATACAACCCTCAGTGATCCCAATAACTGCTACTAGAATATAAGACTTTTCTCTGCAGGAATTCTGCTGTGTTGTAGCTTCAGTTCTGAATTTCAGAAAAATACAGGGGAAGATACTGAGTGTTTTAACATACAACATGTTGGTGCATATGAGGTGCATATGAGTTGCATATGAGAAACTTCAAATACACACCACAATCTTCCCACGCTGCCAGAATCTGGTAATAGTGGTAATAACAATGCAGTGGTGCTGCTGACAATTCCAGTATGCAAAAACCACTATTATGCTCTTTCCTTAAAAACCTCTAGTGCTGGAGGGATTTTCCAGACTGTGTAAGAAATTTCTGTTATAGCAGTCTGGCTGTTTTCAGCTTCTGTCTTACTCACACATTCTGTGTCAATATTGAGCTCTTTCTAGAGTTTGCTCTCAGTTGAAGATGGAGAAGAACTGTCTTACTAAATTCCAAGTTAATCTGAACAATTTGGTAAGAAACTGTTCTGGTTTGTTTTAAATCAATGAAGTGAAATTTGAAGTCAGATAAGTGTAATTTTTCTGATTAAAAATACACTCCACTGAGAGGCTTGGAGGAGAGCTCAGAGGTGGAGGTAAGTTCTCTCATTGGCAGCAAGAAGAAATAGCAATACTGACAATGAGTCTTCACAGTCCTGATGTGATCAGCTGCTCAGTCAGCATTTAAATCAATGCAGCACATGACTAGGAAAGACTAGACTTTGACTAGACTTTGTTTTGTGCCTTCCTTTAAAGGTGCTTTTCAGACCCCAATATGAAGCTGTAAGTGCAAACATTTAGTTTTCTTAGTTATTATTAGCATCCTTATGCTTGTAAGACTCCAGCTGTGATGGGAGAAAGAGGCAATCTCCTAGGACAGCACAGCACACCAGAAACCCAGGGGGAGTTCCTGGTTTTCTAAATGCATTAAAATGTAACCAAATAAGATCTACTTTGCACAATTTTAACCCGATTTTTTTCTTGACTTTGCACAATTTTAACCCGATTTTTTTCTTGACTTCTAACAATTCGTGTTGCTAATTTGTAGCAGAAAGGAGCAATTCTGTCTGCTGTGGTGAGCTGTGATGGGTAACACCGTGTGTCAGAGGGCAGCTGATCTCATTTCAGCTGGGAGATGTTAGGTGGCTCGTTTCTCAACACGAGATAACTCAAAGGTTTTTGAGTTTTCTTGTGAAGCTATAGATAGAGAGCTACAGCTGGAAAGGCTTGGTGTTCCCTCTGATCCCTACTGGCTGTAAAAGCAGGTCGCTCCTCACCCGTGGTATTAGTGGATGCTGTGTGGCTCTGGAGGAAGGCACGAGCCCTGTGTGAGGGGGTGGTGGGCTGCAGCAGGCAGAGGATGGAGACAAAGGGAAAACCACCATCCACAATGTTGTGAAGTGTAGAAAAAGTTGCATGCACCTAATCCATGGCATTTGAGCTATGTATGATCTCAGAGTCCTTCAGGTCACTTGTCCCAGGAAATCTGCCAAGAAGGAGTGGAGAGGCTGTGTTCTAGCTGATAATCCTATGACCATTTTCTCTGTAGTTTTAGTACAGAGAAACTGCATTGCTATGTAGTTTCTTGCTATTCTCACAGTGATGCTTCATATTCCCTGTAGAATTTATTAACTCACAAATTGGACCTCAGTGTCAAGGGGTCTACCTGAGATATTACCCAGCGTTGGATATTTCAGCAGCACGGGCAAGCAGCACTACAGCAGGAATTCTACATCTGAACCACATCTTTTAATGGCAACTTTTGGAAGGCATTTCAGCTTTATTACTGCAGGAAAACATCTTCAAAAATTTCCTGATTTACTATTCTATCTTAAGAACAAAGGGAGAAATTTATAGAAGATCAAACGGATAAAAATAGGCTGAAAAGACAGCAGATGCTGTTGATACGCTGAAGAATTCAGAACCTTACATTTGGTGGCTATTTGGTTTGCTGATACCACAGTTTTAGTGTTAATAAACAACACCAAAGTTGCACATATTATGAAGCTTTTTTTATCTCTTGTTTCTTGTGACAAGTACAAATAACTCCATTTTGAGTTCCTTGCTTTACGTTTTGTCATCAGAAAAATTAATGATGGTGTTGTCTGAGGTTTTTTCTCTTCTCAGTTCACACTCTTAATTGTGAGATGAGAGATGGGGAAGGACCATATATATGAAACTTCTAGCTGTGATTCTTTAAGACTTGGTACAACACAGTATTGACCAAAGACAAGTTTCTCGGCCTGAACACCAATGTGCAATTATTCAAGCATTCACATAATGCATCTCTTCCTTCATCTGTTTGGAGTTAGAACTCTCAGCCAGCTGAATTATTACTTCACATTCTTTGCTACCAGTAAAAGCTTAAATAGCTAAACAGCAAAATTAAATTCTAAATAGAGACTTTCCACCTCTCTTTTTTCCCCTTCTCTTCCTCACAGTGTTTCCCTGAGATGTTAAGGGTGAAAAAGGTTAAAAGTGTTTCTAATCCTTCATCTCTTAATTTTTTTCATGAACTGTCTGATCAGGTTAGTAAAGTACAACAAAAACTGTAAACTCCTTCCAAGGGAATGAGTGCTCTTTCCTAGGAAAGAGGAGATGTTTGGTCATCCAAAGGATAGCTATTACACTGGACATATAGACTTCAATTTGCTTGATTCCTCCTGGTCCATTAATTTTTTCAGGGAAGCTGTGTGTAGTTGGTTTTCCTCACAAAATTTTTCTGGAGCGATCGTATCCTTTCTCCATCCATCTCTTTGTAATGTGAACTTGGTGCCTGTTTTCAACCAAAAGTAGCTCCAGGTTTCAAGATGCTAAAGACATTAAATTTATATGTTTTTTGCAAAGACAGGTGATCACATAGAGCAAAGATGGATTGCTAGCTCTCGAGCTCAGTCCTTATTTGGTGCTGGAGAATTTCCCCACATTTTCAGCCAAGGTGATCACCCCTGCCAGAAGCTGGGAGAGAAATATCCTATCCCAATAGTTTTGGTGGCAATCCAGAAATATGAATGTTGTTTGAACAGGACTTGGTTTTGAACATGAAAGTGGATATTTTTCATTTTTTCCCCTGTTGCAAGCAAACAGGGTCACCTAACCCTTAATTGCTAAGTGGAAGTAATTTCTTTTAATTTTGAGCTGTGTATTTGCCCACACTCATCCCTCTATTCTAGAATTAACTCTCCTTCATTTGTGGCAGCAGGAGCTTTGACTGGCAAATAATTAGATCCAAAGTGCACATTCTTACATGGTAATGCCCTCTCTTGTGCTGCACTAGATTCAGCTTAGTGTCGAGATGAATGAGAACCAGACTTCTAATAGGTATTTGTCTTGCCTTTTGTAATGCTGTCCCTTCCTCCTCCATTTCTTTCCTGATGCTTGGAAAACACTTTTCTTCTTGTCTGTGTATGAGGCAGTAAATTATTAGTACTAAATTATTTTGATCTATTAACAGGGCACTAGGGTCTATTAGGCTATTACACCTTAATATCAGCAAGTAGAAAAAGGTGTTTCTTTAATCTAAATTACCTGCAGTACTCTTTACTTGAAGACACAAAAGTTATTTCCTTTACCATTTTTTTTCTCGGGAAAGCAGAATTCAGCTCTCTCTCCCTCTGACCCCAGTAACATGTTTCCTCCTGGGAAGAGAAAAAAAGCAGAAAGTATCTCCACATAACTGTTTTTCTCCATTTTTTTTCCTGTCCTCTTTGTGACTGGTACAGTAATGTAGTGACCCCATATTGTATCCAGTGTCAACTCCCCATCAAATAGAAATAACTCTTTTTCAAAACCAACTCACAGAAAATTTAAGTGATCACATAGTTTTGTCTCCCTGAAAGGACTAGACATGCTCCACTTTCTGTTTAATGTGCTAAGCATCTTCTTGCTTTACTTTGCTTTTTAAAGGAATGAGAAGCTACCCTAGCACAGTCATCACTTTGATACTCTAATCATCATTAATATTGTAGAAAGAATCTCTGTCATTTAACCTTGCTAACATGTATTTTACCTCTGTGATAATATTAATTAGTACTTTCTAGTAGCTGTGAGTTTGCTTCATAGTGAAATTTTGTGTAAATGAAAATGTAGCAACTGCATGAGGTACTGGGTGTTACGATTAGGCTGTGAGTCAGCTTGCCACATCTGAGAGGGGACCTTTCCTTGGTGCTGCTTCTCCGTCACTCCGCTCACCTGCTGAACGCTCTGCTAGCCAGGTCAGACACCCGTCCCCCTCCCCAGCTGCTCAGGGTGCCTTTCTGAGGCAGCCAGCCACAGGACACACGCTCACTGTCTGTGCTGCTTTCTGCTGGCTCCCAGGGCTGCTGGTTTTCCGCCGCCAGCTGTTTGTGCTGCCCCCGGACACTCAGGAACACGTCCCCTACAATTCTGTTTGCCTGCACACGCTTAGCTGCGTGCTCTGTTTAGACCCTTTTATTTTCACTTGGCTCCATATGATCAAACATACACAGGATGTGGCCTTCGTACGCCACGAGATAAAGGATTCATCAGAGCATGAAGAGACGTCCTGGCTGCGTCTTGTTCAAGAAGTGCCCGTGTGTGTGTGCGCAGGCGTGGGTTATGTAACTGTCCTCGATCTGCAGCATCCCTGCCTGTGCTGGCCTGCCAGGCACTGCTCAGGGAAGCACACACACTCCTCTGCAGCCCCGCTCCCAGCACGGTCTTACATCCATTAGAGGAACAAATGGAGTAAGCAAAATTAATGGTGGAGCTGAAATGTGCTTGCCAGGATTTCAGAGTTTGTTGGTAATGTTCAGAAATAAGCAGTGTTGGCCTCTCATAGTTTTTGAATGAGATGTGTGGATATAATGGTTTTGTTTGTTTTTCTGTGGGTCCTACAAGGCCACTGAAATTGAGGTATGAATCCTTATCACTACAGGCTCATAAGCAACCACAGCTGGATTAAATTGCTAAGATTCAGTAAAATTGCATGAGTTCAACTCTTAAGCAAAAGTTGTGAGCTGAGGCACAACCCTGTCATCTTATAACTCTAACAACAATTTGACTTTTGTCTTCACCATGTGTATGTTGAGATATCAGACCAGTAAACCACATGTGTGGATGAACACAGCTTCCCTTTGCTTTCATGCTCCCAGGGAAACAAACTGTGTTATGCTTTAGCAAATTGGGCATAATTCACTCTGTGAGCAAACCAAAAATGGAATTCACAAAAGACAGACACATGCATATTTATTTTCATGTTTTTTTCTTCCACAGAATGATATTACGCCATTGCATGTTGCATCAAAAAGGGGAAATGCAAATATGGTCAAACTCCTGCTTGATCGAGGAGCTAAAATTGATGCCAAAACAAGGGTAAGCTCAAGTGTGAGTGCTGCGAGTGACTGTGTGGAATTACTGCCAATGACCTGTGTGTTGCTGTAGAGCTTAAATCATTCATCTTCCAGGCAGGCTACTACAGCTGCACTGCATTTATTTTTAATGAAATGATTGCAGTAGGATACTAACATTTTGCATCTCTTACAGCAGTGTGTGAAACACCAAAGATGGCAAAGCTCAGAGCCAACCATTTCCCATGTTTTCTTTCCAGTGTTTAATTAAGGACTGCTTTTATCTACTTGGGAGTAGAGGTGAATGTACAGGGACCTGCTAAAAGATGAGAATTCAAGTCAGATATTTCAGAAGTCAAATGCTAGCAGGGTAACTTTGAGCTGCAGTGTTTGCCTTTCACTCTCCACAGGCAGTGTCACAGAGCGTGGTGTGGCTGATGAGCCTCCTGCAGCTCAGGCTCTGTGTGAGGGGTGCTTGGCTGCTGCCTGGGGTTTGTCAGCCCATGTGTCGGGCACGGGGATGGTTTCCATCAGGCTGACACCTAACTCAGTGCCCTTAGTGACTTAGAAACTCAGTGCATATGGTTGTGTCTAGCTGCTGTAGTTAAAACCCAACCAAAGCAGGGATATTTTATTTACTTACACAGCAGAAAAAAAAAAAAAAAGGAAAAAGTTCAAATGTTTGGAAGTAAATCTGGAACTAGTGGTGCTGTGGGCTGTCAGGGCAGTCTTTGCAACACACTCCTGTGTGTGTGAGGTAACTCTCAAGAGCTGTCCCAGTAACTTTTTGACAATGATAATTTTCTTGAAATACTAATTTATCACCTCTACCCTTTCCATTTTGAATTAGTCTGTATAAGTTCTACCATTCAGAATCATTCTAAACAAAAGAAACTAATAACCCAAGAATAGTTTTCCTACAATCGTTCCTGTATTCACAGGGTTTTGTTTGGTTACTGTAGTCTCTGAGATATCCTGCAGTGCTTGTTAGGCACATTCGTGTTTTTTTCCTCTGTCAAATTCAGAAACTGGGTCAATTTATTTTGTCACTTCTTCTTTCTCTCCACATGTTCTTTCTTATTGCTTCTATTTTACCTTTAGTGGTTGATGATTTATTTCTAAAATGTTTAAGTTTTTTTCTAGTTGGGCGACATGGAAGAGATGACTTTTCATGGGAAATGTGGACAGTGGGTATAGTTTCTGGACTGAAATTCCAGCCTCCTCTGTGCTACATGGGGGTACCAGGCTGAGGGGTGTGAATGTACCTTGTGGTTGGTGGTGTAACAGATGTGCATTTGGTCAGAGCAGGGAGAAAGGGACTGGGTAGGGGATTAGTTGCTTCCCTCTGCAAGCACTTGTATGGCCCACTGCAGTCCAAATCATTAGGGACCAGTACTTTAAATAGTTGGAGTCAAGTTAGTTCTTTTAGTTAGGAAAATTCGTGCTCTGCTTCATTTCCTATATCACAAGCTCGGGGTCAGACACTGGGATAATTTATGTAACTAAAAATACAGGCTGGGACGGAAACAGGATCTAGGAAGAGGGCAGAAGCATTAACAGCTCCTGAGTCTGGCGCAGCTTCCCACCGAGGCAAAAGGCAGCGATGACTGTGGTTCACGAAGCGCTGCCTTGTTTTTCCTGGCTCACCCAGAGACCGCCTGCTTCCCCAAACACCCACCCTCTCCAGGAGCCAGGAGGGATTTGCACAGCTCTTGCTGCTCGTGCTGTACGTGTGTCACTCGGGGTTGCAGTGGCTGGCACCGGGCGAGGCTGGCTCTCCCGGCGGCCAGCAGCGGGGCAAGCTGCGCGCCCGGCACGGCGGATCCCGGCGCTCCCGGAGCCTCGCCCAGCTCCGGGATGGGCAAAGGGAACAGCACCGGCAGGGCTCAAGAAAGTCAAGAAATCAGTACCAAGGGCGAGAGAAGGCTGAGAGGAATGCGGTGCTGGGTGAAGAAAGGGCATTGTTTCAGGAGTGCCTGGTTCTCATATTCAATAGCAAAGATTAATTGCTCTCAGCTGGCACAACACATGCTCCTGCTAAATCTCTCTTGCTGTTCCAACCTGACCCAGTGTTGTTTTCCAATTAAGATATGTCAACTTTGCAGATTTTTTTTTTTAATCGCTATTTTTCTTTTCAATGTCCCAGATATAGAATGGCCCTACAAAAATACAGGATGACAAAGGCTCTGGTCATATCCTTTACAACAGCATCACCACTGCTGAATGCATTGAAAGGCAAAGAGCAGCTGAGGCTGTCTTTTCTGATACATGTGTCAAGTCCTGCTTATCAGCTGGATGCCCAGGCAGAGCCCAGCCTTGTGTGTTCTGTGATGGGCAGGTGCTGAATGCACACACAGCTTGATAACAGGTGGGATTTGCATGTGAAAATAAGTGAGTCTCCTGGTAACATATTTATAAATGTGAGACCTCTCTCTTTCTTCTATTTTTTTTAAGAGATTAGCAGAATTTTTGTATGTAAGAGATAAGCAGATTTTTTTTTCTGTTAGAATAGTTTTTTGTCTTGGACATTATGATATTATTTAATTCAAAGATTGATTATGGAAGACAAAATACCTCCTTAAAGGTAAATGGCAAAGGTTCTGTACCCTTATGAAAGGATAAAACAAAAAAATCTTGAAATTGTTGGTTTCTATTACTCAGGGGGAGAAATTCTTAGGCCTTTGTTTCTCCTGTTTTATGTCTGTATTTCACCTTTAAATGAGAATGCAGAACATACTCTTTTGTGTTGTTGACTAAACATTAGCAGAGCCAGGATTTGCTACTCTGACTCTTAGGTGGGACAGATTTAACTATTCAGCTGACATTTTGTGGTCTGTTCCTGCAATCCATTCTCTGTATGGGATACTGGAATATTCTCCACATAATGCTTATTTTTATTGTTCACGAAAAGAATAATTTTATAGATAAATTAACAAAAAGCCTTTCCTAGTAATAAGTAAGTTGAGGTAATGATTTCTTTTCCTTAGTCATTTACATGAGCATTTGCATTTGCTGCTGACAGATGGTCCAGGAAACTGTAGTACTGAAGTACTGCACAAAAGGTTAACATGAAGGGCTAAATCCTTATCCTGCTTAAATTACTGTAAAAGTAATCCAGGAGCTCCCACTTTCTCTGGATTCATTAGGACTGGGATTTGATGAGCTCCATTATACTCTTGCACACCTGCACACTGTAGTTGGGAGTTGAGAGAACATATGAGACACATCCCAAAAATAATGTTAAACCTATTTTGAGACTCAGACATGCCTTTTTTTTCCATTTTAGTTCATGCTATGTTGCATTGTTTATTTTAACCAGCTGTTCATCTTTCCTCTGTTTTCTTTTTATGTGTGAGATGTCTAGCAACTGGTATTTGGGGCTGGGTACTGAATTCTTAAGGGTACCCCTCAAGAACTATGTGCTGCCAGTGCAGCTTTAATAATTCTGGTTTTTAGCTAAGATTCTGGGCAAAAGCCTGTTAATGCCTCATGTAACATGTTTACTGAATGTTGCCCTAATTATGTTTTTTCTGTCTTCCAGAAAAGACTTTAAAAAGTAAAATTTAATTAGAGAGGTTGATTAAATTAGCTTGATTTGCTTTGGCTGTCTGATACTGTATATGCCAAAGTGAATTTGTGTCTGAAGCAGGCAGCAGGCAAGTTTTAGCCTGGATTAACAGTAAGTGTTTATAATCTTCACTCTACTGATTTTGCAGCTAAACAACAGGCCCAGCACTCATATCTGCATGAAAACATGTGGGATATGCTCTTTGAAGATGCATCAGATCATGCGTAAGCTGCTCCAGAAAAACCACATGTATTAAAAAATGGAATAACTACAATAGCACTGCCTTGGCACTCTGAGTGTGCTTTGCATGTGCAGGGAGAGCAAAGCTTGTTTGTATCCCTATTGCTCAGAAGGGGCAGTTTGCAATAGTGCCAATGGAGTGAAGAATTCAGGAGACCTGGAACACGGAGGGGCTGTGGGACAGAGCCCTGCTAGGCTGAGTGTGTGCATGGAGAGTCACTGAGCAGCACTGGGCAGATAAACCTGGAGGGTTTATCCCAGTAACTGCTCCCCTGGGAATGTGTGCTGTCACCTCTGGCTCAGGGGACAGGAGTGCCTGGTGCTCCTGCCAAGGACAGGCTCTGGGAGTTAGCTCACACTCTGACAAGCTCTTGCTGAATATTTACATCACATTTAAGTTTTTATTGGGTATTGTGCTTGGTTTCATTGCTCTTAGACTGGGTTAGAAGCTGATGCTCACTGCTGTGAGATCTGTGGTACTGAGGCTACTGTGGCTTTGGGAGACAGCCCAGAGGATGCCGTGGTGCAAGGGGAATCCTGGGTGAGCATTGACAGGGAAGAGGTAGCTGGGGAGCACAAGGAGGCTGCTCTGTGCTGACCCCACGCTGCTCAGGGCGCCCCTAAAGCCACTTGTGGTGGTGAGGAAACACACAGCAGCAGGAAGGCTCAGCCTCAGGACAGTTTTGACTCCAGTGTAACAAGATCAGGGAGCTACACAGGTACCTGAGTGTCAACAGAGACCAGAAACAATGTTTAGGTCTCATTTGTGTATGAGAGTGTGTGTTTGAAATAAAAGCTAAAGCAGGCAGCAGCCCCAGAGATGTGCAATGCTAATGGGAAGCTTGTACCTAATCATAACTCCTCCTATTGTCCTCTTGGCTTTGCTGAAGCTGCTCTCAGGCTCTCTGGAGGGATAGACGATACAGATGATATGATTTATCATGTCAGTGCATACTTACAGAGTCCTTAATCTGCAGATTATTGTCATAATCGTTTGTAATGGTTTTTCTGAGCCATTGCAGACTCATATTAAGGCAAGTTTGCTTCCTAATACATGTAATATATTTTATGCTTCACATAGTATAGTCTATGTGAACAATAAATAAGCAACTAAAAATTCTCCTGACAGTCAGTGAAGTCTTGCTGAGCTTATAACAGTCTGTTTTAATCTCAAATTTTTTTTTAAAAAAAGAAGTCTTTGTGGTGTGCATTTCAGGTTGCCCCTGTACATTTCTTTACCTGCTCTGAGTGTCATGTAGCAATTAACTAAACCAGTGAATAGTGTCTTTTGAAACTACAAAAAAAAAAAAAAAAGGTCAGCTAAATGATCTGTCTTCTGTCTTGGAGTGTATTTTTGTGTCACACGTGATGCACCTGGTGGTAGTCACTGCTGTGTGGCCCACAGTGGGGTCCAGCTGGCCAAGCATTACTGCTTGCTCCTCCTGAGCCACAGAAACCTTGTCAGCCAGAAATACCCACAGAGGGGTGGGGCACTGTGCTCTGGGAGCACTGGAAGGGTCTGGACTGGTACAGGAAGATGATCAAATGTGTCTCACTCTCAGTGAGCATGGTATGTACTAACCAAGGTGTGTTGGTGAAATGACTTGGGGAAGTGTTAAATCTGGAAAATGGTCTCTAATTTTGGTGCCTGATCTCCTGGAGTATCTATCTTTGATGTCCCTGCAGAATGTGATAATTGTAGGAAGGAAAAAGAGTGAACAATCTAATGTACATAATGATCTTCAGCTCTTGCCTACAGGTCTGTAGTTACCTAGGCTTGCTGGGTTTGATTTTCCTCCCCATACAAGTTTTCTTTTTTTTTTTGTAGGTGATATTTTCATATCAAATGTTTGTGTCTGCTCAGTACATTATATGCCCTGACCTGTGGAAGCTACTGGTATAAGAAATAGGCATTACCCATTTTAAGCACTTGTGAAGCTATGGCAAAACATGTGCAACTCAGCGGAAAAATGCATAATTTGTGGGTTTTGGTATCTTTTCTCTTTGTCTTTCTTAAGTGTTTTGAGCAATACATCTTGAATATGTATATTATCATTTTAACAAGATGCACTTCCCAGTACTTTATGGGCTGAAATAGCAGGAAAAAGCAGAAATTACAATAGAATTGACTTGAGAGGTGTCAGTAAGAACCATTGTGGGCCAAGCTGCATTCATCTTGTGGGAGCAAATGACTCCCTGAGTTAAAGGAGATAAGTCTGAACCAAAATATTTTTTTCATCTATGTCAAAAATACATGCCTTACTTTAAATGCAAGAACATGCACAATGAGAACCATACAAGTTTTAAATGAGAGTAGCAGGGAAAGATTATCGTGAAAATTCCTACCTGTTATCTTTCACAGGTTTAGTAGGAGCAGGCAAAAATGTATAAGCAGGAGAATGTAAGGCTCTCTGAACCACCTCCTTCCTCTCC
Organism: Leptocoma aspasia; assembly: GCA_013399835.1. Taxonomy (NCBI): domain Eukaryota; kingdom Metazoa; phylum Chordata; class Aves; order Passeriformes; family Nectariniidae; genus Leptocoma; species Leptocoma aspasia. Next base: position 1,630,706 of record VXAX01003556.1, read on the forward strand.
CTGGCTGCCCTATACACTTTGCAGAGCTTAAGCTGATATTCCAGTAGAGTGTGGTTTAGGAATTACCAAGGAAGAATATTATAATTCTACATGAAAATTATTATTAAGGAGGTACGTTAGTAATACTTGGTTTCATACAGAAATGGAGGGGGAGTGCATGTGTGTGAGAAGGAATTTTAGATAATCCCTTATATAAAAATGATGTGACATACATATTGTAGACAATACAACATATGTGTTTTAAGAGTAGTGGAAGACACCAGAGAAAAGCCCCTTCCTCTGTGACTTGAAAAACCAAAGTTCTGAAAACGTTGACATGGTTATTTGCAAGAAGCAATAGGATGTTGACTATTACTAAGCAAACTGTTCTAAAAGAGGTGTGGACTGTATGCCTTGACTCTAGGCCAGTCATTCAGCTGGAGGTCACACAAGCACAGTCTGGACAACGAGACAGAAGTGAATCCAACATACTTCCATCACCTGGCATTAAGATGGTTTTCTCATCTGCTGTACACTTGTCAAAATCAGTGTAATACAAAAGTCTGAGGAGGATTTTTTTTTTTCCTCTCAGACTAACTGACTATCCACTGAGTTGGATGCATACTGACAAATGAGAGACCCAGTTTTCTCCAAGGCATGCAGGCAAAAAGCGCCTGAAGTGCAATCTCATCTTTTTCTTGCATGTGCAATGAGGGCCTGGAAGAAGCCCACTGCATGAACACCAATGTGATATGACTATTTACATGTTCAGAAGATCAGAGCCAGAATGTGCTCTGTTGGTTTGAACAAACAGGTTCAAGTGTTCATTTGCAGAAGAGCAGTGCCTTGCAGGAATTAATGAGCCTCCTAGGACATCACAGGTCTCTACAAAGGTGTGCAAGATTTTAGCACGTCTGACACTAATCAGTTATAACTCTGTATCCCACAGGATGGGCTGACCCCCCTCCACTGTGGAGCAAGAAGTGGCCATGAACAGGTTGTAGAAATGCTGCTGGATCGTGGTGCCCCTATTCTTTCCAAAACCAAGGTAACTGATACTCTTTCCCGGTGGGTTAATCCTTGTACATTTCTTTCTTTTTCCTAATGCAATTCTGTATGTCTCATATATTTAAGGGTTTGGCAATAACTTTCCTATTTCTTAGTTATTTAAAGTAACTGTGTGGGAGCTCTCCAAAGTGAATGCCGTATGTAGAGCACGTCTGCATATGTAAAATGTGTTAAATCGAGATATACAAGAAAAGATTTCCGTGCCAACCAAAAAGGTTTGTGTGGTAACCCTATCCCTCAGAATTTCAGTAGCTGAAGATCTCTGTGTCTATTCTGGAATAAATACACGGTGATTACAATAAATCTTCAGCTTGTACCAATTTACCCTAAGGCTAGAGAAGAGACAAGAGATAAAAATAGAGCAATGTCCCTTTGCAGAGACAGCTCGTATTTCCTGAGGACTTAGCCTGATTATCAGATTCTCCTCTTTCTGTCTCTCTGCAGTTTATCATGCAAAATTCTTCCTGATAATTTCAAATCACCTGTGCCAGGGTGCACAGATTGCTTTAGACCCAAGGGCTGGCATTAAGGGAAGCACTTGCCAGAACTCTCCTGGCGGTGGTCTCTGCTGTGCTGTTTCTGCTGATTTCAAATCTCAGAGCAGCAGCCTGCTTTGCACCACTGCAATCCATGGCTTCCCCACTCAGGGATGACATTTGGGCTCTGCAGTTTGTTGAGGTTCTTTCCAAAGATAACCTTCCACTACGTGGTTTTTTTTCCCTCAGTCTGTAACCAATGTGTTTCAGCAACATTTCTGTTCCTTTGTTATTTCTTTTCTTTCTCTGTCATCCTGTCCTATTCTGTCTCAGCACCCTTCTATATTCTGCCTTTCTCCTCTCTCTTTTTTTTTCCTGCTTTACTGGAGTATATTTAGCATTTGTTTGGGGAGGTTGGCACCAGCTTTCCTCTGCTCAGTGAGTCACTGGCAAGAGCTGTCATGGGTAACCTGACAGACAGTTTTCACCCATCCTCTGCATGTGGAATTTCCAAGGGCTCCTACAGCCCTAGCTTGCAAACTCCATGAGCAGGGGAGAACCACAAGGGCCTGTCTAGGAACCCCTTGGGCCACATCTGCCACTCTTGGAGCCTAGAGCTCATACTCCAGAGGGAAGGATTCTTCCACCCTCTCAGAAAGCTCTTTTTATTACTAAAAGGGGAAAAAATACCCCAAACCACCACCAAAACAAAACCACAAAACCCCCAACCAAACAAAAAAACTCATGACAACAAACTAAACCAAACCAAAGAACACCCCCATAAACATACACCCTATTTCTTTCATTTCCACCATCATAAATGAAAACCTCTCCTAAGGAACTACATTTCTTTGTTGCGTGGATGTTGTATTTTCAGGTGTTACCCCCAAACTTAAGCTGCTCTTCAAGGACTGTAGGTTTTGAATTTGTTGCTCTTCCTGAGTTGATTCACACAGCCTGGCCCAGAGTTCACTAGACAAAATCAGTCAGATTACATGGGATAGTGGGCTTGAAATTGCCTAAGGCTGAGAGACAGACTGGATGTTGATCTGCAGAGGCTTATATAAACAACTTCTGCAAATAAGAGCCTCCTCTGGAAGAGGGAGAGCTGTTACATGTAAAAAAGTGAACAGAAGAAGTTGCAGAACTGCCTGCATTTCCTTCTGATATGTTAATTCTACTGCTTTCACAAGGTAAGCTATGAAGTAGCTGTACCTCTGAATGGCATAAATGAATTCATTCATTTGGCACTAAACTGCAGTACTGTCCTCTGCAAAAATAAGTGGCTCCATTCTCTTCAAATTAAGTCATATATTATTGGAAATAGGACACATCTTTGAAAGAATTTGAACTTCACAAAGTTTTCTCATGTTATATAAAACTCTTTCAGAATAATAACCAGGCTGCAGTTTGATAGCTATTTCCTGCTAGAGATGGTTTAGTGTAGTGCTGACCCTTTTTTGCACTGGAAGAACCTTAGATTTATTTCCAGGGAAGGCAGTGACCTAATGGAATATAAGGGGGTTTCTACAGGCAAAATGAAAAGGGAATTCTAGTCCTGAGCAAGCCAATGATTTTGGATGTAAGAAATGACATCCCTGTCAATAAATGTCCATCTTTTTTTAACTACTGGTTTTCCAGACTTCTTTGGCTCTTTGTCTTTTTTCTTTTTCTTTTTTCTTGCCCTAGAGTTAATGGCACTTTCCCAGATTAAAGCTCTTTGACACAGCTACAAAATAAGCTCAGTAATTGTATGTTTACCTAGTCAGACAGTTGATACTCTGTTTCATCTCTATGGTCCTGTTTTGTTTTGAGGTTTTTTTATTTGGTTGTTTTAAGGTATGGTGTGACCTTATGGTCCTTAATGGTCAATATCTTTGACTAATCTTGAATTTCTTTCCCTTGTAATATTTTCTTGGCCGTCTTTAAAAAAGCAGTAGTGTAAGTGTCTCCATCCTAAAGTACCAAATCACTTCTTAGGGTCATCGTTGGGCTGTCTCTCACAAGAAGGATATGGGCCTGGAGAAAACTCTTCCATGTAATATTTTTATTTTGAATGTAGCATTGAAATATTAACTGACTTGTGTAAGGTTATAGAGTATCATCAACTGCAACAGATTTAGGCCTGGTTTAGGGTATAACAAAAGACAATTTTCCAATTAGTTTTCTCTTCATCAACTTCTTTAGTATCCAGTCTTGTCTCTTGCTTTTCTGCATGAGGTCTGGCTAGCTCCTGCACTTCTCTTGTCCATGACAGATTTTTATCAAGTATTTTGCTGATTTTTCAAATTGGCTCTGTTTCTTCCTTTCTTTTCCATCCATGTCAGTCTTTTTGGTACAAATCTCTCCTATAAGGGAGTCCCATATCAACTTCTCAATCTCTTACTCCATTAATAAGCATGGTTTATTGGCTGTTACTGTGAAGAATGACACTTTTCACCCTAAGGATCTTTCTTATAAAAATGGAGCAGGATGGTGTTTAAAGTTTCATGATTTTTTACTCTCACCTAAAAAGCATCATCAGTTATAAACTGTTACCAGGAGGACTTGGTGGCCAAGGGAAATTAATCTTTTTTGTTCTACTATTAACTACACTAGAAGACAGTGAAGACATTTAAAATGCCTTGCTGGTATCAAGCTTCCATGCAGATAATTGCTGTAGTAGCCTTTGGGAATGGGAGAGAGGCTTATCCAAGCCAACATAAATCACAAGTGAGATGCCCATGAGATAATCTTACTTGAAAGATATTCCTGTGTCCGAGAATGTCTGTGTCTCAGCGCTGCAAGTAAACTGCTCTCAGTTCTGACAGGATGCGCCTGTTTGCTTTCACCATCCTGCTTCCATCTCGATTTAAAATATTGTTTCACTGCCTATTTCCACCTTTCTTTCGAGTGGCTGTTGTCACAAGGGTGAGGGGAGGGTCTGTGTCAGCGAGCCCGAGATCCCGGCCGGTTCTGCTGGGCTCCTTTGCCTTTGCTGGCTGCGGTCACATGAGGGCACTGCGTCTGTGAGCAAAGGTTCACACAGTGTACTGGCAGCCACTTACAGCTTATAAACTATTGTGTGCTGCTACAAGAATAGCTTCTGCACTCAAAACAAATTTTGGCATTAGAAGGATGGCATAAAAAACCCCAAACATACAGCTTGGAAGAAGGAGCTATGCACCACTGCTAACAAAGACTCCTTCATTCTGGCATATATTTTTAATCTCTCGTCATGAGAGATTAAAAATATAAAATCTGACACTGAAATAGTGTCAGTCCTTTCAATGTATGAGAATTTTCTCTCATGGTTTTACTCTGGAAATATAATATATTTTGGCAGCTTGTTCACTGTTTTAAACACCGCAAGAAACAATTCACTGGTGCATGAGTCTCTCTCAGGTGTTTCCCTGGTGGAACAGCTTTACCACTGCTGCTGCTAGGTCACAGCATGGAGGTTTTATTCAGAGATTTTTAGCCCAGTTGAAACTTTAGGTGTTTTACCGATGTGGACTGGGAAGAGTGGTCTCCAGAGTTGGGTAATGTGGTGTAAGCATGTGTACAACCCAAACTCAGGAAAACAGGAGTGGAGGGGTGAAGGAAGGCTGTGGTGTTCACTGAGTGATGCTCTGACCTGTGCTGTCATGCCTTTATAGAGGCCACGTTTAGAGTGGCGAGTTTAATTCAGCTTTAAAAACCAGCAAATTCCCTGGCTGGGGTGTTAAAAGTCACAAAGTGCTGTTCCTCATGTAACTGATGTAAATTGAGCAGCTTGTCTGAGACATGCTGGCAGAAAGAAGCTACATTTAGAGCATCACTGGTATGTTAATGACGGTTTTTCAGTGTGGGGCTGCCTACAAACTCTAACCAAACAAACTCCAGATTCTGGAGTAAGAACCCCCATCCTTACACTGAGCATGTTACGTTTATTTTGGGTTCTCTCCGGGCTTGTAAAATTCTTCATACAACAAACACTCCAAGAACAACGCGGAGGAGTTTCCCTTCTCTGAGCATCCTCTAACCCATCCGTGCTGGGTCTCTCTGTTGGCAGAATGGTTTGTCTCCGTTGCACATGGCAACACAAGGGGATCACCTCAATTGTGTTCAGCTCCTGATCCAGCACAACGTGCCTGTAGACGACGTCACCAATGACTACCTGACTGCACTGCACGTCGCTGCCCACTGTGGCCACTACAAAGTCGCCAAGGTTCTCTTGGACAAGAAGGCTAATCCTAATGCCAAAGCACTGGTGAGTACACAGCAGGGCGCTGTTCACAGCTGAACATTCCTGCAAAGCTGTGCTGAGACTTAGTGGGAGTTGTTTTCTGCCTGCTGGTGGCTGACAGAGGGGATGTGCTGTTACTGCCGCAGCCCGAGAACAAATGCTCGCGGCTCAAAGTGTTAATAATGTACCCTGCAATCAGAGAAGACCTTTGCCTGCAGACAGTCAGCAGTGATTTATGAATTTCTGGTGTAACTAGAGCACTTTTGCCTCCTGGTAGGGTTTTATGATTATGAGTAGATGAAACAGCTGCAGACATAACTGCTGTAGTTTTTGGTATGGAGAGAATCCTTATTTTCCAAGTGTTTGTACAGAGCAAATAATCAGTGACGTTTAAAACTGAGGGAATTTTTATAAGTTCTCAGTGATGTGAAACAATAAAAGGTAGGAATGAGTTACATAATGAGTATTTGTGGTATTCTATGTCAATGGAGTCATATGCCTTTCTACTTTAGAAACAACTTCAGCAGCAAAATACATTAGCGCAGTTAAACTGCATACAAACAGAATACATTAATGCCTTTTGTTCCAACTGCAATCACAATCTATTCTGTTTAAAATGTCTCTTCGATTTGTTCTTCAAGAACTGTTCCAAACAAATTTACACTCTGACATGAATTGGATTGATTGGTTTGACAGCCTGATGCTAACTCATTCAACTCCTGAAATGTTATGTGGGCTCCTGAACCCCTCACAAGCCAGGTGGGATTGACTCTCCTGAAGACAGCACAGGCTCCCCAGATTTCCTTCTCTCAGCCCCTGTGCTCTTTGTGCCAGGTCAACCTGTATTCAGGTGTCTGTGGTCAAGCTGTTACGATATATGAAACACACCTGAGCTCACCCTGGGCATTGTTCACTGCCAAAGAGAGGGGTCAGGGCTGCTACACTGGAACCAGCAATGACATGGACCTCACATCATGAAAACATTCCTTACTATATGGCAGGTAAAAAAAGATAATTTTGATCAGATCTGAGGGACCACTCTACCAGTTGTTTTCAGAATGTTCTGCAAAGGCTCTTTTGTACTGAGCAGCATCAGGATTCAGTGCTCTGATGTTACTGCACCCATCATGGGTGCTCTGGACAGCCTATTTTCCTGATTTACTTTTTTTCTGTGGTATCACCTCACACTAAATAAGATGATAGTTCTAATGTTCACTCCATTGTACACATCTTTTTTAAAGGAAGGTGTGAAATACTTGTAGTTGCAGTAAGCTGACAGGGAATGAATGAGAAAAAAAAAAAAACAAGTATTAAAAATAGTTTAGAAGATGTAAAATCCAGAGCGTGTGAAAGGTGAAGTGCTTTTTTTACCAGCAATTCTAAAAGGTCGAAAGAAAATCCAACCAAAAAAACCCACCCGAAATTCCCCAAAAACTCCAGCAGAAAACTCCAGCCAGTTAAAAGTGAATATGGTAAGCAAAAAGGAAGGGTTTGATAGTTTTGTGTGAATTGAGATTTTTAAAAATAATTATTGGAGTGGGAAATATATTTCATAATTAAAACTGGATATATTAAATAGGTCTTTATCTTCTTAAAAATTTTTACTTTCTATTACATGAAAAATGTAGTAACACCAAAATAAATTTGGGAGTTGTTCCTTTAAAATGGAAAAATCTTTTATGTGAATTCCAGACTCAGTTCTACTTCTTAATTACATGAGGCATCAAAAAGTGTGTTCTTTCTCATTTCTAGAATGGTTTCACACCTCTTCACATTGCCTGCAAGAAGAACAGAATAAAAGTAATGGAACTTCTTCTAAAGCACGGTGCATCAATTCAAGCTGTAACTGAGGTAAGAAATGGTTTTCCATGCTTGTCTTTCCTTTTCCTACAAAATTCATTGTAACAGTATTGATTAATATTTCAACATTTCTGAAAGAGCGTGGACCAATTAAGTCAGCGATTATTTTCAACTAGATATTATGAAATAATAAAAATGAACAATAAAGTCAGTTGCCCTAATGAATCACAAACAACTGATATATGTTGGGAATACAGTAAGAATAACAAGTGAAATGTAACAAAAAGAACTTTCTAAAATTTAATTGGCATTTCTGCCAATTTTTTGGCATAATTTAAGGCACTGAGGATGACATTTGCTCTGTTACAGAGATCAAGGTGAAGCCTATGCTTCACTCAAGTCCTGTTTTAAAAGGTGGTTTAATTGAGACCTTGTTTTGGCTTTCCACTAAGAAGTTATATTCTCCCACCATCATGGGACATCACAAATCAGCTAGGCAGAAATCAATATGTTGCCACTTCAGTCGGCGTTAGAGAGTCTGCACTCAGTTCTTGGAACAATTCTGAGATTAATTAGTTCCTATGGGAATTTTTATCTCCATGTATGTATATTGTACCAAGTTAGGAGAGGAGGAAAGATCACATATATGAATGTGTGGAATGGGCCATGTTAGAAAATGACAAGGAATTCCATGGATTAAATAAGGTGCAGTGGGGAATAGGTCATCTCCACAAAATGGAGTTTGATTTAATGTATCTGGGGTTGTTCTAACTATTCAGCAGCAAACCATACAGATCCCTTCCTGGCTTGCTTGAGGGAGAAGAGTCTGCCCTGGCTACAGTTCATGTAGCTCCAGATTAGCATTTAAAAACTTTTAAAGGCACTTACTAAATTGTTTGAAACAGGTAAAAGAATTAACACACTCAGCCAGTTCTTCTGCCTTCCTGCTCACATTTGCTGTTCTGCATGAGAAAGGAAGATAAGTGTTTTCCTCACTTCTACCCTCTGGGACATGTATATAACTGTGGAGAAGCTGCCTAAATCATGGGTATTTCCAGAGATCCACTGAGCTTTCTCCTTCTCATGGTAGCAAAAGGCCCTTCTGAAGCCTCTGGCTGACTGTTGGTACAGCTGTGCAGAAGCAGCTGTGAGGAGGCTTTAGGGTGGTTCTACGTGGGGAAATATTAACTACTGATTGGATTTTTAAAGCAAAATCCTTGACGTCATGCCCTGCTGAATGACTGCTCCCTTTTTCCCCCCTCTCCCTCTCTTTCTCTCCAGTTGGGCTTTCATATCCTGTGTAAGGGCAGGGGTGCAGATTTATGCCGGGGATCTTCTTTTTTGCACAAGCTGAATGTTTTAGAAAGCCTTGCCTTTGTACCAGAAATGCTTCTCTCTTTTTTTTTTCCCTGTTCCAAGATGATATTTAGCAAATGCCTAATCTTGATCTTGCTTAGCTATGGTTGATTTTGTTGATGAAGAGCTACTGAATTTCTAGAACATTTATATGTTTGCTCATGAACCACACTCATAGGTGTTTCCAATTCCGTGTGCCCTTTCATTTAAGCACATGTATATGGTTTTAGAAGATAAAACCCTCTCAGAAGAGCAAGCAACTGGGTTCATTCTCTTTAATTTATGTTTTTCTCATGGCATTCTTGTAAGGGCACGTGGAAGTAGTTAAATTAGACTTTGTTCTGTTTTTCAGTCGGGCCTAACTCCAATCCATGTTGCTGCCTTCATGGGACATGTAAATATTGTATCGCAGCTAATGCATCATGGAGCATCCCCCAACACTACCAATGTGGTGAGTCACAGGTTTCCTTTCAGCAGGGCAGGACTGGGAATGCCTGATCATATCTGGGAGCCATAGTGGGATCAAATGCCTAATTCTGCTGTCCACCAGCCACCTCCATAGCACCTGTGGCTCGTGCTGGAGTCGTGGCAAAGTGCAGCCTGCTGACTCCTGCTTGGGAGATGCTTGGCAGGTTGAGGAAATTTCCAAAGGGGCTGACCCTAAGCAGGCTCTAATCTCTTGATTTTCTGAAGTAAAGAACGAAAACATACTGTAGCTTCTCAGATGTAATTTTTGAGATCTGTGCTTGACTGTTGAGCACTCTTTTCCCAAGACCCCGAGGGTCTGCCGTTTAAGGAAAATTCAACAGATTGCAGCAGATTGTGGGGACATATTGCCTGTGTCCATCCAGCCGTCTGAGCGTGCTCTTCTGCTGGCTGTGCCCTGCGTGCCCCAAGGCTCCCAGGGCATGTGTAAAAACTGATCTTGTTCTTAGATGGGTATTTGAAACTTGGGAAGTGGAAGAGAAGCAGAAGCCTGTTGATCCTCTTTACCAGTTTGGCCTCCTTTTCACTTTCCATACACAGGTGCTGCTAGGAGACAGTATTTTGTAAAAGTCTTCACCTGCTAATTCTATTAAATTATGTAAAAATGCAGCACCTTTTGTTAATTAGCAGATGTTTGTACCTAAAGACATACTGATACCCAAAAAATGTAGAAACCACTTTCCTTCCTGAATTGTTCTGGTTTTCTTGGATTTGTCTTTCATTAAGTTTGTGAAGCTTCAGATGAATGTACTCAGTAATGATTATATTTTCACTTTTGCTCAGTCACCTCAGTAGTTGTCAGATAACAAATGATAGTAGGGGCATAAGGCATTACAGAAGGAAAGCCAAATATATGTGTGCCAATATACAAAATTTGAAATACATTTTTTTCCAATATACAAAATTTGAAATACTAAATTCAGCTCTATTTAAAAGGACATCATTTTTAACATCGATAATAAAATGTAGCAATATAGAAATTGCACTGTCTCTTTTCAGCAAAAAATTATGACAAAGGCACTACTGAGTTGGGAAACTGACCCTGCAATAAATTGCTTTGCAGCACACAGTGACAGGTCAATCTTTAATTGATTGACTTAATCTTACATCTTACAGACAACTACAGCAGAGTTTTCTGAGCTGGGTCTCCGGTACTTCTGTGTTTATGAAACACGCTGGTGTTTGTTCTTCCTGCGGTGTGTTTTTAATTCTGTTCTGTTTTTGCTGCTGCATGCAGAGAGGAGAGACAGCGCTGCACATGGCAGCTAGAGCTGGCCAGACAGAGGTCGTCCGGTACCTGGTACAGAACGGAGCCCAGGTGGAGGCCAAAGCCAAGGTGAGGAGATGGCCCAGGAACTCCTCAAATCTGCTTTTATTTCAGCAGAACTGGAAACCCCTGGCTCCTGGTGTCCCCTGTCATGTCCCTAAAGCAACAGCCTGCATGTATTCAAAAATAGATTTCTAAAGAACACCACCTAAAGGAAGGAGGCACGGTGAGGGGATGTAGCAGAGGGCTGGAAAGAAGGAACAGATCCTATAGAAACAGTTGCAGTTGAGGAAGGTAAGGGTGGAGGAAAAAGAAATGGTCAAGGGGCATGAAGGAATATGCAAAATTATGGAAATCAAAGAGTTCCAGGAAACAGGCAGGGGAAGAAGATAAATGGGAGCAATAAATAGCAGTCTTAATAGGTAAACTCAGGAAATGTTTTTCCCCAAATGGTCATAAAATGGATATAACCTAAAAAAACCCAAACCATTTTTCATTGTGAAATTATCTGTGAATTGGGTCACAAGTAAGTTTGCTGTTAATATTATCTACTTATAAGGAACTCTGACTAAATATACTGATACACTTTATATCTGCAATAGATATAGCCTGACAATAGAACTGATTCATGTGGTTTGTAAACCTCCAAAGACAGTCTTGAAAGTGAACAGCTCGTGCTCAGAACCAGTCATGCAAATATTTTCTGAGTAAATTGACAGAATGATTTAATTTGTGCAAACTGCCATTGTCTGTGATCAGTTTGTTATCATAAATAACAACTAAATGCAAGCAGTAGATTATACACCAGTGCTAACATCAGCTGTGAGAAATTTGTGGGAAACAGGCACAGAGTGGAATCATTTAAGAACCACAAAGATGCTCCCCCAGTCAGAGGAGAATTGCCCTGCAGAGGAGCAGCATTTATATCCTGGCATGCTCCCATCCTAAATCCAGAGGTGTAAAATCACTCTTGTAGGAAGGGCATGGGCAGAAGTCTCCCTTGCAAAGAACAGCCCAGAACTGCAGGACATGGGGTAGCAGTGCTCAAAAGGTAGGAAATTCAGCAGGGGAAAATGGGGAGAGAAAGATGCTTGGCCACACTGTTGTGGTACTGTGCTTAATCCAAAGATTATACAACAGAGAAGGGGGAGGACAAAAATACAATACCAGATAATGAAGAGGTGAGAAATTCTCTTAAATGCTCAGAACAAGGTCACAACACCCTAAGATTTTCAGTGAAGGAAATGAAATAAACCATGAGATTCATGACAGGGAAACACCTGTACTTAAACTATTCAGATTATTGTTTTCTGAATGAAAAGTAGAAAGTGACAATTAATTTCCACACCATGCTCTATTATCAGTTACACCTATAGAAAAGTTAACTGCAAAATACCAAACAATCATTCACCAGTTAAAAAAGCACAAAAATTATGATACTTTATGCAAGTTTCCAGGCAATAATTAATTGAGCTATTAAGTGTTGTTGTGAAATATAAAAGAGATCAAGAGGTGAGGAACAGAATTATGCACTAGCTTTGTTTTAAGAAAGGTCTGCAAAGCACAGTGAGGCGAATCCAGGTAAGGAAGATAATTGATAAATTCATTAACTTTTATGGATTATGTCACTGTCTGGAATATTTTGTGATGCACTAACAAAGAGAAGGTGTCTTTATGGTATGACGCAGCGAAAGCCAGTGTGCAACATGCGCTAGCTAAGACCTCAGTGGAATTAACGCTCGTTTGCAATTTTGAAAAGTGACAGAATGTGGGCAAATATTTTGTGTCCCAGTGTGAGGGGCAGTGTTGTCATGCAGGCCTGTGTTGCTCCCTCTGTGTTTAGGATGACCAAACGCCGCTGCACATCTCTGCCCGCCTGGGAAAAGCAGACATAGTGCAGCAGCTGCTGCAGCAGGGAGCATCTCCCAATGCAGCCACCACGTCAGGATACACGCCCCTGCACCTCTCTGCTCGGGAGGGGCACGAAGATGTAGCTTCTGTTCTTTTGGATCATGGTGCATCTCTGTCTATCATCACCAAGGTAAGCAAGCTGCAGGAGTGACAGAATCCTAGGACACACCTGTGGCAAGGGCTGCTTGTGAATTAAATGCTGCAAGAGTCATATACACGTACAGTGTAAGCGTGAGCTGCACTTTGTTAAAAGGGTACAAAGCTTCACACTTGTACCTCAGGACCTGGTGTTTAACACATCCCAGTGATCAGACATGCATTTTCTTGGAATGGAAGGAATGCAGGGCAGAAATTCCAGGCGGGTGTTGATAGGCTTGCCCTTGGGTGTTTGGTAGTGTGAAGAAAGGAACCGACTCTTCCCTTGTTTAAAGTAGATAGTGCTTTGCCTTGCAAGGGAAGGGCCTCCAGACCCCACAGGGCAGTTGGGAATCTGCAGACTTGCTGCCTGTACTCAGAACTGTGTAAGGGGGTGGAGGGAAGCAAGCTGCATCCTTGCAGATCAGAGACAAACCTTGCCCTGAGAAAGAGTGCCCAGGGCTGCTATATTACTGCTTTCTCTTACAGAAAGGATTTACTCCACTACATGTGGCTGCAAAGTATGGGAAAATTGAGGTAGCCAACCTCCTGCTTCAGAAGAATGCATCTCCTGATGCTTCTGGAAAGGTAGGACAGAGGGAGCCACTGCCACTTGCACAGCAAATATCTCAAACCAGATAATATTTTATTAATGTCCTCCTACCTACTTAACATCACACTAGTATCCACAGCCTGGGTTTAGCTGCAATTGGTTTCATGTGGTATTCCAGTCCCTGCTGGGGCTGCAAAGAGCCAGCAAACTCTGGACAAAGTGACTTTTATTGTCATTAATTGACAACAAAGTGATGTGCCTTGTGTTCACATCCAGGGGAATGGAGACAAACCATTTCCCTGTGTTCCTACCCAGACTATTTACAGTCCTTATCAGAGTATTTGGGTATCTGGCTCTGCTTCCCCAGGTCTCATGACGAGGGGGCAAAGGCCAATGGGACCTGAAGCTTTTTAAGCCACCCAGCTCGGATTTTTACAGATCCAAGGAGCAGTTTACTTATCCACTGCAGTAAAAGGAAAACATTGCCAAGGGTGTGGCCTCCTTACCCTGGGGGCAGCACAGATAGGTGCTTCTCCGTTCATCTTCCCTGGGAAAAGTGAATGGGGCTTTCACAGCTCGGGGAGGATTTCCAAATTTGTTTTATTTTTTTGATTCTAAAAGTTCCCAAAGACTCTGGATACATGAATGAGTAACAAATGTGTTTTTTCACCTTATCTACTGGAATTTTCCAAGCTCCTGAGTTTCCCCTGGAGAGAGCCTGTAACAGCACTTGTTTGTTCTGCATGTGTTTCTAGAGCGGTTTAACACCACTGCATGTAGCTGCACACTACGATAATCAAAAAGTGGCCCTCCTCCTGTTGGACCAGGGAGCTTCACCTCATGCCTCTGCCAAGGTACAAGTACTGGCCACTCTGGGGGAGCAGTAACCAGGCTTTTTATGTTGATTTATTCCCTGTCTACCCCTATTCTTTCTAGGCTTGTATGTTTGCAGTTACAGGAGGCTCAGCTTGTTTATGTCTCACATCCACATAAAGCTGCTAGAATAATCCTGCAGGTGAATAAAATAGCAATTAAAAAAAAAAAAGCAAATAAAGATGCAGAAACACTTTAAATCACCATTTTCAGTCTCAGAAAATACTGAGCCTTGCTTTCATTTGTCCAGCCTCTTCAGTAACTTCTCCAAGCTGGCCAACTTTGTATCTTTGCATCTTAAGATCTGTGCAGGGCGAGCTTGGGGTTAAAGCCCAGCTATACAGGGGTACTTCTGTTTGTGCCACAGGATGGCATCTGAGGCAAGATAAGTTTCTCAGTACAATATATATAATTATTCATGTGCTTCACAATACTTCTACCCCAGCATAAATGGACTGGCAAGAAATAAAACTAGCCACAGCCGTGCTTTGATTGTAATTTACTAGGCAAGACAATGCCTAGTGTAAGGTTTCAGAAGATATGAAAGAATAAATATGTAAATTTATTCTGGTAGTGCATAGAACAAAGAGAATTTAGAGAAGCTTAAACTGTCTGTTTCTTTTGTGGATCCCAATTTTAAGTAAGGGATGGATAAATACTATAATCAAAGTATAATCGATATTTGAACAGGAACATTAGGTAAAGCAGGATGGAAACATAGGTTAAAGCAGGTTAAGTGCAGTGTATGTACCTCATTTGAAACAACCCAGATAATTTCCTTAAATCACTGCAAAAGAAAACCCCTCTGGAGACAGGAGAGCCAGTGGAAAAGCCAGTACTGTGGTTAGATGGGCAGCGCTCCTTGACTGCCTTCCTCTCACACATGGCTGAGTGCAGCCGTGGCACTGCAGGCCTTCTGCATGGCTGCAGGAGAGGATGGAGGGTGCCACGCACGGCAGGTCCCAGAGTTTGTAGTGCAAGGAGGGGGAAGTTAAATAAACATGGACCGCCAGCAGCAACGGCGCAGTTTAAAATCAATACTGTCAATAGCGGCAATCTGCCAGAGCAGTGCCCCGGGGGGCAGCTGGAGTGATCTCTGATCTTTCACTGCTGCAGCACAGCACTCTCAAATGCCACTGGGGGAAGGAAGGGCCTTCTGAAGAGGATGAGAAGGCACTGACCCAGTTTTCACTGAAAGAAGCTGCCAGTGGGAGCTGTGCATCCTGTCGGGGCAGGGATTGCAGCAGCCCCTGCCAAGGGCTTGGGGAGTCCAGACCAAGGTGGAAGCCCTCTAGACTGTGGTACAGCATTGCGCAAACTCATGTGTCAGGTCACCTTAGCTTCCCCATCTGTAACAGAGCAGTTCTGCAGCTGCCACCTCAGGCCTCCAAGTGCCAGCTGTACGTGTGCCTAAGAGAAAGAATTTGTTAGTGTTCTGCAGCAAGTGAGCCACGGCAGCAACGAGCAGTGTCAATACTAAATAAAATTTACCATAACATGTTTGTTGCTTCGGGCACCCACTGTGCACCCATCCAAAAGATGATGTTGGTAACAGCAGATGATTTCCTGTACTTTTTGTGAGTGTGGTCCAGTAAGTAAATGTTATGTCATATCTCATCACTGGCTCCACAGTTAGTTTCATCAGTAGCTGTCTTTGCTATGACACCAATGTCTTCAACACTGATCTTAAGAGTGGCTCATTAGCCAAGCCCAGCAAAATTTGCCTTGAAGAGTGATAAGTGACAGGGTATGGGAAATGGGCCTGAGTACAGTGCTGTGGTACAGTTATTCTGCTGAACCATTCTTCTCCTTCATAGGCAAAAACTGTGCCTAATTTCGTGTGCAGCTTATCCCTACTTTGAATTTGGCATCCACTTTACAGTGCCTTTCTTCCTCACCACACCATCCCCAAAGGCTTAGTTTTCCTCTGTCCCTTCATCTTTAACCATTTTTCCTTTTTCCACTCTTCCCTGGCAACCAGAATAACCCAATACCCTTCCTTCTAAACTTCTCTGTTCCTTTCTCCATCTATGCATAATGACAGAATGCTGCCCTTATGAGGAGAAGAGGCAGACTGGGACTGAGCTGAATTTCAGCTTTTATTTTTCAGCTCTCTTTTTGCATTTGCTTGGCAACCTGCTGCTGTCCATTCCACTGAAAGCAATACATGCCCATTTCTGAGGAAAAGGCTTGGAAATTGCATTTGTTGTTTTATATAATGTAATATGAGCTCCATTTAAAGGAGTTGTGTTTTAGCAGATATGCAAGATTTAGCATGTAGTATTTAGGATTTATTAGGTGCTCGTGTGGCAGTGGTTGTTTTACATGGCAGTATCATGCAGGAAGTCTAAGGGAGAGGATTATGTTTGTTTTTCTTGAAGCACTTTATCTTCAAAGTGAAAAATCAGTGGCCATGTGCTTCCTTTATTGATTGTGGCACTGTATTTCCTGAGTGTCAGTTTCAAATACCTTAGTATCCAGGATCTAAACTGAATCTGAATTGAATTTTGAAGGTTACAGAACCTTTTCCAGATGAAACTATTGCTGTGCATCTCTTGCTGCCAGATTCCTATTAAAGCTCTCTTGTAATAATTTGTGAGCCCCCATGTATTTATTCCTTGCTCATACCTGCATTGCTCCACATCTCTTGTGACCTCCCTTCCTTTTTGGACCAGCCCTGGTGCCCTGTTGGTGCAGGGAGAAGCCCAGCCAGGTGGATGCTTTGTGCCTTTAGGTAGATTTTATTGGGCTGGGTAATCTGACATGCAAATAGTACTTATGATACTATACAAAAATACAAAATGGTTTATGCACCTTGGGTCTCATCCCCCCTGACCTTGTCCCTTATTCACACGCAAATGTGTGCACATTTGTCATTTGCTTGAAAATGAGGGCTAATACATTTCTGAAAGACAGGAAGTTCTTGACTAGACAGCCGTGTCAGTCTGTACCAAAAACTGGTCATACCTCCATCAGAGCTTTGGTATTTGTGTGCTGATCAGTTATTCTTTACATCCGTTTATCTATTTTCTGCCTATCTGTCTTTTTTTAGAGTTACAAAATTGTATCATGCAATAGATACTGCATTTTTATTTTTAGTAGTGGGCTCCCTCGGTACACATATTGGAAGGAATAAAAAGATAAGCAATGCATGACTTCAAAGTTATATGCTTCAGTTTTCCCTTGATCTGAAAAAAACCAGCTTGTCAGTAAGGTTTAGGGTAAATGCTGCAAGAAAGGCCATATTTCATGTACATAATGCTTTCATTCACACTGGGAAATGGGAAAAAAACCCAAACAGTAACAGCTGTTCTGAGTTATGAGCACACATCCTGCTCTTCTGTTTGTTACAGATTTTATGTACATTTAAGGAAAAGGAGCAAATGTCTGTGAAACAAAACACTATGAAAAAGTCCTATATCTATAGATTGTCCTTTCCTGAAAAGATATTTTTCCCAAATTTGAGAATTTACTTCAGAATCCTCCTCTTTGTAGCAGTACTTTCAAAAAAAAAAAAAAAAAGATTGCATAAAGGTCAGATACATTGGTTTGTACAGCTTGTTAACATCATATTTGACTGTGTTTGACAGAACTTTTAGAGCTAATGGCATAATTATTCACCGAGTTGGGTAGGTACAGAAAAGTGATTTATCACCCTGTTCAATGAGCAGCTGGCAATGAGGTGCTTTCCGTTGGCAGAATGGGTACACACCCCTGCACATAGCTGCCAAGAAGAACCAGATGGACATAGCAACCACGCTGCTGGAATACGGCGCCGATGCCAACGCCGTCACCAGGCAGGGCATCGCCCCCGTGCACCTCGCCTCCCAGGACGGCCACGTGGACATGGTGTCACTGCTGCTCTCCAGAAACGCCAACGTCAACCTCAGCAACAAGGTGAGTGTCCCCCCTGCCTGGGCTAAGGCCAGAAACGGGATGAGAAGGAGAGGGCCCTGCAGTTCAGTTTTGCCCCCTGGGGTTCTGCAGGTGCGGAAAGCCGCTGCAGGTGTCTGAACGCACATCGTCATCTCTCCTAGCAAAGAGCAGCATGCCATGTCACACTGAAGGAACTGTGTTTTGTAGCACCCAGGCTTTGGTGGTGACGCATGCTGCAGTGGAATTTATTAATCCAGCACGAATTTATGCTAGTCTGACAAAATATGGCCAGAGAGAAAACATCTTCTGCCCCACAGGGGCTACTGGGGCTGGCACCTGTTATTTGTCAGCCTCCAGGAATATGCCTGCCCATTTTTCAATTGTTACATGTGCAGTTTTAATATTTGCTATATATTTTTTCAGGGTTTTTTTTTTGTATTTATAACATTTTTAGCACTGTAATATTTTATAACAAAAAATGTAACTTGTACCAGCGAATGATAACAAATATTACCACCTAATGGTAACAGCTGCCTTGTTCAGGGATGGTGGCTTTTTTAATGGGATAATAACAGCAACTTTGTCTGAGATTTTGTCCTTAATATAAGTGATTCTTCCTCCCCAGGGTATGTTCCTTAGCCCACACTGACTTTTGGTGTCATTTCTCCTGATGGTAGGAAAGGAAAGTTGTGATGTATTTTAGTTTATGTGTGAATTCATAGGCTATTAAGTCTGCTCTATAGTAATGTTTCTAGCAAATGTGCAGCCTTAATTCTTTAAATGCCCCACTAGACATCATTATTTGACATTGTCAAGTGCAGTTTCAGTATGGATTTGTGTGGCTAGATTAGAGAGGCAATAGAAATCTTTTTTCACAGAAAATATTTCTTATTCTCAGCAGGCAGGAAGAGTCAGTATCCTCTGAGGCAGTGGGTGTTCCTGCACAGGGCTGCTGTGTTTTCCTGCTTCTAACTTTCCAATTTGATTATTTGTGGGTCCTCCTTCAGAAAGCTTCTCTTGCAGATGTGGATATTTTTTTTTTCCCCACAAGTCTCAATCGTGTGTGGGCTTATGCAGTGCAGGATGGACTTTGTATCCCCACAGGGAAATCTGCCATGTACATGTTCTGCATCCATTGGCTATCCCATTTTGCTGCTGAGGCCAATACAGGGAGCATGATTGAAGTGCTTGGCACATTGATTCAGTGCCACCAGAGGTTAATTACCTGCAGCATCCCTCAGTCTGTTCAGCTGAAATCTCCAGTTTCTCATTGTGCTGATAACACCACCTCTGGGGAGTAATTCCCCTCCATACTCTCTCAGGGATGCACATTTCCTCAGAGCACAGCACCTTTACATTCAAAGCCAGATGTTTAAAGCCCTCTGAGTTTTGCAGTTTTGCAATGGGAGTAAAAAGAGCATTTATTTCTTAAGAATGGTTTGAAGCTGCATACTCAGAGCCCCCATACTGAGCACTTACTAAATCTTTTTAAGTTTGGCCATTAATATCCAGGCTCCATTAGGTAGTTTATGGTTGGTTACTGTTACATATTTGTGTAAGCTGACCCACCTAAGCTGTGTTATCATCAGGATTGCATCTTGGAGTGAAATGCAGTGGGTTGATCTCAAAATAACTGCCCTTGGTAGGGAGTGCACCATGGATTGTGGATTTGGGTTCAAGGGTGGGAAACTTAGTGAGTATTCCTGCCTGATGTGACAACTGCTCCCACTTGCTCTTCTGTCCTTGGTGCTAAAGGCAGTAGGAACAGGAGAGAAAATTAACCATAATTTGCAAGTAAAGGATATTCTTTCTCATTCCTAACAACATCTCCTCAGCAGATTCTCTCTCCTTCCCCTTTTATCTTCTACCCCTTTTATGTGGCAGAAAGTTGCATCGTTTTCTGAGGTTTTAAGGATATTTAGATCTTGAGTTTTAAATAAGAAAAATTACTATCAGTACGCATTTTCTAGCAAGTGTGTGTACTCCCTGAGCAGAGAGAAATGGGCCTGATCTCAGAGAAATGCAGTTTTATTCTTTTGTGTTTGTGTCTGAAAATGATCAAGTAGAGGAGTAAAAGGTAAGGATAAAACTGAGTGAGTGTAAAAAACTTGCAGAAGTGTAAACAATGATTCAATATTGCTTTTAAAGTCTGACTCATTATAAGGAAGTAAATTAGGAGGTAAAAAATACTGTGTGACCTTTCCTTAAAGTGCTCTATTTTGCTATCCCGCATGTAACACTGCATGGAGAAATGGTCCACGTCTTAAAGAAACATCATCTTCCTGGCTTTTGAATTGTATTTTCCTGCAGATCAACAGTGTGATTACAAAGCACCTTACACAGTGAAAGTGGAATGTGTAACCTCTTTAAATTCAGTTGGATGTTTAGAGTCTTCCTGATACCTGAATTTGCATTTTAGTAGTCATGTACCTCCTCTGGAGATTGTTACTTGTTGTTTCTGATTTACAGAGTGGACTGACGCCCCTCCACCTGGCTGCCCAAGAGGACAGGGTCAATGTAGCAGAGGTCCTGGTTAACCAGGGAGCTGCTGTTGATGCACAGACAAAGGTACAAACACCGCTGTCACGTGAAATATTTCCTTTCAGGGAGGCATGAGCCTCTAGACAGGACTAGGAATTGTTTTCAGGGTGAAACTGAAATCATAGCAGGGAAACATTCCTTGTAATAAATTATTGCAGAATATATTCTGAAAACTGGAGATACATGAACTTGGGTGTTTAATAGCAAGCTCAACCTTTAAGCAGTAAGCTTATTTCTTGCCAAATACTTAGATCCATATAGGTTTAGATTGTATCCTATTATTGTGCTCCACTGAAGGTAAGTGGGATTGATCTAGTTTTTGAGTAAGGAAACTGTTATCTAATATGGAATACATATATGCAGTGGGGGTCCATTTCAAATTTACTTGCCTAAAAATACTTTTGCCTAAATATTTGGACTCCTAAATAAGAGACCTAGATTTTCAAGGTGCTTGGGGATGGCTTTTGAGACCCCCAGCAATGACACCTCCTACTTCACAGTATTGCTTTTTAAGATCCATGTCCTGAAGCAAAGACCCTTTGCAGAAATGGTTTTATGTAACAGTGTACAGTGCTCAGAATTTAATGGTCTCAGTGTTGACTACACGTACATTCCTCATGCATTTTCTAGATCTTGGAGGCATTAATTTAGCTGGGCAAGAAATCAGTTGGGATCAAATGCTTGGACTGTAGCAGATTAAATCACCTAAATGAACCAGGTCTCACAATCTGACCTGCACTCTTTTGCAGAGTAGTAGCTTTCACATCTCACATCTGTGGTGTATGCCATAAGTTAGGTGCTGTGCTTGCATCCCAGGAATGTCCAGGTGTGTCAGACTGTCCAGCAATATTAGCATATTACACTGACAGCTCAGAAAGGGCTGAGTCCATCATCATGTCTGGCTGCAGCTCAGCTGATTATAATCTGTGGCAGAGAGAAAAATCATTGTTACCTGATTTCTCTACAGTGTAGTTCCAACTGTACCAGCTACTGATTTCAATAACATCATCCTGACGTAAACCTGAAATAGTTTTGCTAAAATCCCAGGAGCTTCTCCAGGTTTATGCTTTGGCAACATATCCTCAGTCTGTATTTTAAAGAAGAATCAGTCAGGGTTCTTATCTGCCAGATCACCCAGTAGCAGATGAGATCTACCCTGGTTCATTCTTTGCACAATTTCCTCAGATTAATGTGGTTGCCTTCCTAGAGATAGTTTCTACCTGGTTTTGGTTTCAGTAGCAGGACATTGCAGAACCTGTTCTTTTAACTTGGTCAGAGCTGAATCACCTCCCAAGCCATACAACTCATCTGAGTGTTGGCCTTTCCCTCTCTGTGCAGTGCTCTTGGCTGTCCCACAAACAGCAAGCAGCCTGAGGAGACTTTTATATGGACAGGTGCAGGCAGACACACGTGTTTGCTTTGCTGGCTCTCCAGTGTCCAAATAGGATCCCATTCTGGGCTGTAGTGGCCTTTTAGTCACATTAGGGTGGTGGAAACATCTGAGCTACTGTCACAGCTGAGAGGCAGGCAGGGCATGTCTGCTGGGTCCCAGGGACAGCCCGGTGCAGCTGCAGGAGCTCTGTACTCAGCTCCAGGCCTGGCAATGTGGTGGAGCAGGCAACTGACTCTGTAGACAGACACATGGAAAAAGTGCTTCAGTTTACCATTCAGGGGCTTCCTCTGTGTGGAGCTGAATTTCTTAATTGTACCTCTGAAAACTGACCTAGTCATTAGGTAAAATGGGGGGAAAATACAGTCATATTTGACTGTGTGCAACATGAATCCTGTCATCAGTAATAGTCATATAATTTTAAAGAAGATAGAAGCAAATCGCTTATTGTTCACCCTCATTCCTCAGTTATGTGTGTAACTAGTGTGAATAAAGGATAGTTTGCCAGTACACTCTTGTTTCCATGGGACTGCCCCATAATTGTTAGGAAGTGGATCAGGGACTCATAAGTCAGGTGAAGTCATGTTGTATTTAAGCAGGACTGCTTTGGGGTGTAAGAAGTCACCTGTCCAGGGAAATTCTCCATCCTGTAGGCATCTGTGGGGAATAACCCTCACAACAGCTTGTCCTTCTGTTCACCCTACAAGTTAGTCCTCCCTGCTGCAGGGCACTGTCTGCTCCTCGAGAAGAGAGTGCCCACATGCCTTGCAGGACCCTATTGGAGTGGAATGAGCTCGATGCTTATGCACTGGCGTGTGCTTGGTGCTTTTCCACTGGCTTCTGCAGGGTCCCATCTGCTGGGTTTGTGCAGCAGTGAGCCCTCCAGGCTCCACAGAGCCAGCCACGTGGAGGCTGGCTGCCAGATATCCGCTCGCTGCTGCCCGTGATAGAAGGAGAGTGCCACTGCAGTACTGGGTGTTCCAGCAGGGAACAGTTTCTGCGTAAACTGATGATCACCTTGAGCTCCTTCCTGAAAAACCCTGGATTTCTACAATGCAGGAAAAATGTTATAAGAACGGCCGTACTTTGACCTCATGTTCTATAGAGGTGGAGGTTAGGTGATTGGCTTGTAAAATAGCAGCTCTGTAGTTGCAAGCTCTCCCATTTAGATGGATTAACTGTACATACTGCCTCTAAAACCAGAGCCACTGGGGGACAAGATAAGCAACAGCTGAATTGGCTTTGGAGGCACTGTTGCTATGCTTGCATGTTTGCACAATCCTGTCCAGCATGTCCAGTTTGGATTCATTCCTTTGGACATACAGCAGCAGAGATGTGGCCATCCATGCCTTAAAAGTCAGTGAAGCAGCACAGCTCAGAGTGACATTATATTGGGGATCTCTGCTACCAGCAGTGTCACCACTAACCCTCTGTTTTCCTCCCTCCATTTCACATCCATGTGCTTTTCTTACCTCAGATATTGGGGTGTAGATCACTGTTCAGTAGCGCTTTTTTTGTTGGTTTTATTTATTTCTTTTCCCTCCTTATCATATTTCTCATTTTCCCAGGACAAGCAAGCATAGGTTATGTCACTCCAGCACAGTACCTGTCAACAGGGGGAGAACACTCCATATCATTTAACTTAATATCACGAGGTCATTGAACTCTTGAGTAGGGACCAATGAACTATCATCTTCCTCGTCTTTAGTCACCATTTATATATAACTTATCCTCCCTGTGAAAACATCTAGAGTCTGCAGTTCTGACACATGGGAGTTCTGACCCTGCTCACACTCTGAGGGCTGCACACACTTTGGGGAGTTTTCAGGAGGTTAAAGGAGAAGGTGGGGTAGAAACACGTTTTGCATCTTGAAGCTGTAGCAGGGAAGGAAAAAAAAATCCAATATTGCAGAAAATCACTTGATCACTTGTACAGGGGATTAGTCTGTGTGATTAGGATCAGTTCTGGCTATATAACTTATGAGCATTTTCAAAATTACTCTCAGAAGTGAACAGTTGCATCTGTGGGTATCTCTTGGGGTGGTTTCCCTCCCAAGAATTTTTTTTCCTGGCCTTTGTAGTAGAAAAAGGCATGGAAAGAAGAATAGCTGCTGGTTATGAAGTGCATTTATTAATAGTGTTGTGGGACCCTTCTGGTTTTGCTGCATCAATTAACTAAATAGCCTCTAATCCCAGAGCTGCAGGAGTCTAAATCAATGCTGAAGTGTAAACAACACTGGTGTAGCAGTCCAGAACTAGTGCCTGAGAGGCCATAAGGCTGCTCCTACCACTTGAAAATGAGATTTTGTTACGTGGTTTAAACTCAGCCGTGTTAGAAAATAAACTTCAGGTGGTAAAGTTTGAGCTGCTTCAAAACCCTTCACATTTAGAGAGCTTTAATAACTGAATTTGGTGTTCACAGAAGACATGTTAGTGTCCTGCAGCAAAGGCAGCAGCTCTTGTCTATTCTGACACTGCATTTGTTTGCCTGAATTTAGGTATGCTGAAGAGTTTTTGGTGCTGAAAATGTGCTATGCAGTATCATGCTTAACACAAGGCATGCTCATCCCTTCACAATAATATTGGGAGTTGAAAATCAGTCTGAAGCCATGGCTAGGAGCAGATATCCCTTCTCTGGTGGTCATGCTGAGTGTAAAAAGCTGTCCGGGTACATGTGATGTTGCTTTTGTTTCAGGGCTTTTGTGCTGGTAGTTGGCATGAGTAAATATTGTTTCATGGCTCAGCAGGTCTCCACATGTCATTTTTCCACTGTTTATCCCGTTGGATAGTGTAGTTGTAGGATACAGCAGTACTGTGATGGACTGGCAAAGGAAGACTGAGAGAAAAGTGCTGGTTCAGTCAAGGATGAAAAGCAGGGTTTGGAGCTTTTATTTCAGTGCAGGTTTTTTTAGTCAAACAGTCACTACACTGCTCTTGGTGTTGGGCCTCCCCTGGGAGAACTGATGGTCTCCTGGTCCCTGGCTGATGACTATCTGGAAAACAAAGCCAGTATTAAACTGTCTTTTGTTTCTAGAACTGTAGTTTTGGTAGGAGATAATGGTGGCTGAGAGGTCATGATGTTCTTTTGCAGGTTGAGCAGGGATTTTTATTTCAGATTTATTCAGGTCTGCCTGCTTTGTTCTGACAGGAGCCCCATAGCAGCCTGTGGTCATAACAGCAATCCAGCTTTTCTGTTGGAATACCTGATTTTCAGATGCAGGAAGAGATAAGAAGGAGGCAGGGAGGGAGGGAAGTGCTATTGAGAAAAATTGCTTTCATAGAGAACAAACACTCAGATACAGGTGTCCTCAGTATATATTCATGGTGCATTATCTGTCTCTCCTTGGCTCTTTGTATGTGCTCAGTTGTTATCAAGACAATGCTGTGGAAATTTCCAGCCTGATAATATGCAATAATGAACCTTTGCAAGGTACTGCAACATGTTAGGTCCTGATTCAGCAAAGCAGGGAAGTGTGTGTGTGTGTACACGTAGGTCTGCCTGTTTCATTCAGTCAGGCCTTTGTGATCTTTGGATCTAAAGCAATTTCTGGCCCTGTAAACAATAATACTGTAGCTTCATTGTCTGACATTTACAGCAGAAAAACAAAAACTGAGCAGCTTGAGAGTCAGCATGACTAGAAAGATGCAGTAATTCAAGCTGTTAAGATTTATGGTTATTGCCAGTGGAGGATATTAAAGTAATTCACTGACATGTTATACAAGACTTGTGGTAATTCCCCCCAAAAGTAAAAATTGAGGGGCAAGAGAATAAGGGATTCTTTATGTGTTCCATTAGAAATTAAAAGTTCAGTATTTCTGATTTTCTTTTTTCTTGGCACTTATTCTTGTAGCTTTTGATAAACCCTCCTCAGCTGCTAACTCCCCTGTTGCTGCTCATTCTTTAAAACAGCCAGAAGGTGATGTCTGTTAGAGCTGTGTTAAACAAAAGCCCTGGTTTTCCTGGAAGTAACTTTTTCAATATTAGGCTGCCTCCTAAATCCGTTAGTGCTTTGCCAGTAATTACCGCTAAGCCTGAACTGCTGCACAGAAATTTATATAATGGTGAGCTGGATTTTAGTGTTTTGGTTTTGCTTTGGGTTTTTTCTAGTGGGGTTTTTGTTGTTTTGGGGTTTTGTTTGTTTGTGTGTGGGTGGGTTAATTATTAATATCTTTTGAAGCAAAATATTTTAGCCTCCCGGGCACCTTTCTATAGAGAATGAAAGTAGCAAGCTCAAGTAGCCTTGAGAATTACTATTTTTATTGTTAATTTAATTGTGTAATTGCAGAATCTGCCAGTTGGAGTGTTTCAGAAAAGTCAGTAGAATACCTTGTGTGGAAAACACGGTTCACTTTCCTGTTGAAATTTAGAAGTTTAATAAAGGACAATAGGAGACAGAGACAGTAAAGCAAAGGTTGTGGCTGGGTGCATCTTGGCACTCAGCCAAGAGCACACCTTCTAGTTTGGGAAATACCATTTTTATACCATTTCTATTACATCAGCTTGTTGCCTGTTCATAGACCCTTATGCATGTCCATAAACTAGTTTACATACTCCAGGAACTGTTTTACATGGCCCCTCCTCGGGTCCACCTTTTTAGAGCATGCGTGTTTTTTGGCTGTGATTTTAGTCCATTTTATCCTCACCTCCAGGTCTTGGGTCTTGGTCCACGTTGTCTTCAGATGGTGAGTGCTGATAGTTGACACACCAGTAGCAGGTTCCTCATCATGTGTTCCTTGGATATTATCCCAACCAAACAGGCATTTTAACACAAGCATATCAGCTACCACTACTACTATGTCTAAGTTTTTGTTAATAGCAGAAAAAAAAGCAAAGTTATTTTAACATTGTACATACAGAATTCATTTTAGTATGTGTGAAAATCCAACACTATAATATGTATCTATAACACCTTGGTTTATGTGGGGGTCTCAGGATACAATTGCTGTGCCTTCTGGAGCTAGAAGGAGCTGAGTGCAGGAACCTGAGCTCTAACTGAGAAGTTAAGGATATCCTCCCCAGGTTTCAGGCACTGAAAGGGCATTTTGCTCACCAGTTTTACTGTGGTGAGTGCCCTCGCTGCTCGTGCTGCTGGCTGTGACCACGAAGATGTCCCGTGCTGAGGGCCAGCGCGCCCAGCCAGCCGTGACACGCTGTGTCACATCGCTGTCCCTCTGCTGACAGTGACTGGGCGCCACCTCACCAAACAGGACCTGACACGAGGTGACCACAGGCAAACTTAAAAGGAAGCTCCCAGGACCCTCCAAGGAGCTCAGGCAGGGCGCTGGTGTTTTGCCACCAGGCTCAGCAGGTGCCACACGGCTGCTGGGGACACATGCGGTGCCTGTGGCAGGAGCTGCCTTTCAGTGCACACTCCTCCAGCTGCCACACACAGCCAGGCCAGCAGCACCAGGGCTTCAGAGGAAGCCTCCTCCAGATTCAGCTGAACTGTGACCCTGGAAATGTCATGATTTCCACTGTTAATTGGGAGGAGAAGGAGGAAAAGCTTTCACTTAGTCTCTGATTTAAACAGCAGACTGGTCAGGAGTGACAAAGAGCATCAATAATTGCTCCTCCAGCCATTTTTGGACGTACCACGTGTAAGTCTCTGTGTACACCATTTCTAGAAGGAAGCTGTCATTGCACTGCAGTAAATATGGGAGGGTTGATAGCTCCTTTTTCAGTATTCGTTGTTACAGGCTGGAGAGGAGCCTTTACAGATCACTTCAAAGGGAAAGCTGAGATCAGCTGGTTTTGGCTTTCTGATATGCTCCAGATTTTAATGTTTTTAGGGTTATTAGCAGGGGGTTCTCTGCAGGTGGTCCTTTACTTTGGATTTCATCTCTCCAGTTGGTTTTATACTGATTTTTTTTTTTTTTGACCTTGCTGGTCATGTTAAGAGGCCTGTATTTTGAAAAGGGAGAAGGGAATTAAGATTTTGTAGGACGAGGTCTCACAGCCTTATTTTTTTGACTGTTTTTTGAACTGTTTTGATAGCTTGGCCGTCCTTTAATCTGAGTTTATCTTTGGCCCATGTAGAGGCAGGGGCTGTAGAAGCTGTGTTTGAGGTACATGGCTGTGAGTCATCATTCTGCTGAAGAATCAAGTCTCTGGACAGCCCAGGGAGCCCTGTCAGAGTCAGACTCCGGGCACTCCTTGGAACAGAAAGTTATTTGGCCAACCCTAAACTAACAATATCTGTAAGATGAGGTCCGTGTGTTCAGTTCATGATTATATTTAAGCTACTGCTCTGGCTCTTACCACTGTTGCCTATTATTCTGTGGAGGAAAAGTTCCTTGTAGTCATTTGGCATCTGATCCAATGTTCACATAAGTCAGCAGAAAGTTTCATTCTGCTGATGCCAATGGAATTTTGATACAGTGCTGTTTCTGGCACTGATTAACTCATCCTGGTTGTCAAAGTTAGTCGTTTCTTTAGATGGCAAAGAACTGGAAAGGAATGGCATGCCCTAATTTAAAGTAACTGTCACAGCTACCATCTCCTACCATGTGTTAATACAACTAAATTAGGTAACCTTGTGTGAAGTACTATCAGAGGCAAAGTGACATGAAAAAAAAATTGTGTGTCTAAACCAATGGACTCTTGAGACTTCCTTCTAGTGGAAATAGCTCACATCAGAGGTTTTCTCTTTCTTTCTCCTGAGCATCTTTGACTTGATGGTGTGAATGTGTGTAGTGCTGGCTCCTGAACCCCAGGCTGACCTTGGGCTTGCCTCCTTGGTGTTTTTGACCAAGTTGTCTGACCTGAGCACACCTGACTGACATGGATGTTAAAATGCGGGATGACAAGCTGCAGATTTGAACTGTGTGCTTCTGCCTTTTGGGCACCAAGTTTTCATTTTCAGAGCAGGAAAGCAAAGGCATTTTTTTCACCTTTAAACACTGATAGGAGCAGCAGGTGCCTGGTCAATACAAGACCAGCCCATCTTTCAGTGTTTGTACCCAGAAGGTTGGCTTTTGGATATAGTTCCAGATCATTTGTGGGTAAGAACTAGGGAAGGCCAACAAGGCAGATATCATGGTGTGAGTCTGTTACAGATCACTCAACCAGGACAAAGAGCCAGATGAAATGCTCTGAGCAGCTGGGAGAAATCTCACAATCCATGGCCCTTGTTCTCCTGGGGGGCTTCAACTTACCTGATATCTACTGGAAGTACAACACAGCAGAGAGGGAACAGTTTAGGAGGTTCCTGGAGTGTGTGGAAGAGAAATTCCCGACACAGCTGGTGAGGTAGCTAGGGAAGGCTCCTGCTGGACCTGTGTTTGTAACAGAGTAGGGCTGGGGGGTGAGCTGATGGTCAGAGGCTGTCTTGGGCACAGTGATCCCAGAATGGGAGTTCTTGTTTCTTGGAGGACTAAGAAGGAGGGTCAGCAGAACTGCCACCTTCCAAAGCAAGATTTTGAGCCGTTGAGGAGACTGGTTGAGAGAATCCCTTGGAAGTCAGTCCTGAGGGGCTAAGGAATCCAGGAAGGCTGGATGTGCTTCAAGAATGAAATCTCAAAGGCATGGAAGCAGGCCATTCCAAAAGATGAGCTGGCAGGGAAGAAGACTGGCTTGGCTGAACAGGGATTTTTGGCTGGAACTCAGGAAAAAAAAGGAGAGTTTAAGACCTTTGGAAGAAGGGGTGGGCCACTCAGGGGGACTACAAGGATATTGTGAGGTTGTGCAGAATGAAAATTAGAAGGGATGAAGTCCAGCTAGAACTTAATCTGACTACTGCTGTAAAAGACAACAAAAAACATTTCTATGAATACAGCACCAAAAGAAGGAGAGCTGAGAATCTCCCTCCTTTATTGGATGTGGGGGGAAGCCTTGGCAAAGGATGAGGAAAAGGCTGAGGTACTTAATGGAACCAGTCTGTATTGGTAAGACCAGTTGTTCTCCAGGTACCCAGCCTCTTGAGCAGGAAGAGAGGGATGGGGAGCAGAAAGAAGCCTCCATAATCCATAAGGGGAAATGGTCAGCAACCTGCTACACCACCTAGAGACACACACACATCTGTGGGTTCAGATGGGATCCACATGAACGCACTGAGGGAGCTGGTGGAAGTACTCACTGAGCACTTTAATTGATTTCCATGAGAAGTGTGGTTTTTTTCTGAGGCTAGAGGATTTTTCACATTGTCCAAAGAAATAAAGCTTAATGGGATTTTTCCTGTTTCATGCCTGTTTACTTTTTTGATTTTTTTTTTTNCCAAAGCAAGATTTTGAGCCGTTGAGGAGACTGGTTGAGAGAATCCCTTGGAAGTCAGTCCTGAGGGGCTAAGGAATCCAGGAAGGCTGGATGTGCTTCAAGAATGAAATCTCAAAGGCATGGAAGCAGGCCATTCCAAAAGATGAGCTGGCAGGGAAGAAGACTGGCTTGGCTGAACAGGGATTTTTGGCTGGAACTCAGGAAAAAAAAGGAGAGTTTAAGACCTTTGGAAGAAGGGGTGGGCCACTCAGGGGGACTACAAGGATATTGTGAGGTTGTGCAGAATGAAAATTAGAAGGGATGAAGTCCAGCTAGAACTTAATCTGACTACTGCTGTAAAAGACAACAAAAAACATTTCTATGAATACAGCACCAAAAGAAGGAGAGCTGAGAATCTCCCTCCTTTATTGGATGTGGGGGGAAGCCTTGGCAAAGGATGAGGAAAAGGCTGAGGTACTTAATGGAACCAGTCTGTATTGGTAAGACCAGTTGTTCTCCAGGTACCCAGCCTCTTGAGCAGGAAGAGAGGGATGGGGAGCAGAAAGAAGCCTCCATAATCCATAAGGGGAAATGGTCAGCAACCTGCTACACCACCTAGAGACACACACACATCTGTGGGTTCAGATGGGATCCACATGAACGCACTGAGGGAGCTGGTGGAAGTACTCACTGAGCACTTTAATTGATTTCCATGAGAAGTGTGGTTTTTTTCTGAGGCTAGAGGATTTTTCACATTGTCCAAAGAAATAAAGCTTAATGGGATTTTTCCTGTTTCATGCCTGTTTACTTTTTTGATTTTTTTTTTTAATCAAGGCATATGTGGGATATTCACATTTACTAACTGCTGATGTTCATTCTAGATGGGATACACTCCTTTGCACGTTGGCTGCCACTACGGAAACATAAAAATTGTGAACTTCCTCCTGCAGCATTCTGCAAAAGTTAATGCCAAAACGAAGGTGAGTGTCCCAGCTCTCCCTGCTTGCCCCGTGGAGGGACAAGCTGTGTGCTGTGCCCACTGCAGCCCTGCCTTTGCTCTCTCCTTGTGCTGCAGAACGGGTACACGCCGCTGCACCAGGCGGCGCAGCAGGGGCACACACACATCATCAACGTCCTGCTCCAGCACGGCGCCGCGCCCAACGAGCTCACTGTGGTAAGTGCTGGCCTGGAAAATGTGTCTGCTGGGACAGGAAAAGAGCAGAGGAAGCCTATTTCCATCACCCCCGCATCCTCTGTACCATCATCTCTCCCAGAAAGAGAACAGCAAACATCTGAAAACCTCTTCATTTTCATCCCATTTAATCCCATTTATATATCTTTCTACCCAAATATTTATTTCCATCAGAAAATGTAAACGTTTTTTCTTTTATTTTACATTCTTCTGTAATTAACCAGCACTTCCTACACTTTTTCTCGCTAACGTTCAACTTCTGTTACAAATATTTCAATTGCTAGAATGGAAACACTGCCCTCGCCATTGCTAAGCGCCTTGGCTACATTTCAGTTGTTGACACACTGAAGGTGGTGACAGAGGAGACCATGACTACAATTGTAAGTACAGTTCAGTTCAGTAGGGAATGGAAGAATTTTTCCAAAGCTAGAGTATGACTATAACTAAACCTTGTCTAGTTACATGACTACTGAGATCCCAGTCACCTATTTCCTTTTAGCAGTATGAAGTCGAAATTAAGTGAAACATGAGCTGTCTGTTTTTAAGGCAGTAGACACTATGAGGATGTACACAGAAAGAGCACCAACTGAGCAGAAAATGGCCAGTGTAAAGGACTGGTCACAACTGCAGTGTTTCTCCACACAATGTTTGTCCACACATCTTGTTGTTTAGGGAACAATTTTGCAGCTGAAAAGATGTTCCTACAGGCTTGTGTAAACAGAAGCTGCTGCCCTCCTTTGAGAGCATTTCTTAACGATCTGATGCTTAATGGCTTGAATTTGATCTAAGAGAACCCATTCCAATATAAAAAATGATTGGAATTCACTTAAAAGCGCCTCATTGTGTGGTTTCTGGCCCCTTCCATAGGATGGTGAAAGGCTGTAATTCTGCAAGCAGCCACAGCCAGCCCCTGCAACCCCAAATATCCATTTCCTGATGTGGATGTGAACTCCAGCTTGTGTGTCATGCCTCTCAGGAAGCATTAGCCAGGAGACATCGAAGGGACTACAGTGGTCAAATATTACCTGCTGTCAGAAAAATTCACAGGGTCCAAAATATTTCTCAGAAGGATCTTTTGTTCACTAATGTTTTGCCAAATTGCTCTCTGAAGAAGTTTTCTGAGGCGAGGTGCCTCCATGCGTTACCATAGTAATAAAGCCCAAATTGGGTCTGAAGAACATTAATTCAGAATATTGGCTTTCAGCAACTACTTTTCTTCTTCTGATTAAAAGGATAAAATGCACATCTATGTGTTTTTAGACGTTATCAGGGGTGGAAAACAGTTACCATGCGTGTTCCATGTTTTGTCATTGCCCCTTTGTGTGGTCTATCTGTGCAAGCAGGTGGCTGCAAGATGGTGAGCTTTTGGGATGACAGGCAGATTTTAGTTCTGTTACTGCATGCACCTTTTCTTCTATGACTTTCCTGGCTGTGGTTTCAGTAGTTTACAGAAAATCCACCACACAAAAGATAAATTTCACAACAATAAGGTAGAAGGGAATATGCTAGAAAGTAATACTGAATTTTTTTTTTCCTTACACATTTTCCCTATGTTTTCTCAGGAATGAATTTCTCTTTAGAAAGATACCAAAACATTCTTCCACACAGAAAAATTTGATGAAGAATGTTACACAGGATAGCAAAACTTGAATGACTACCTACTATTCAATTAGGTAGCTGCAGGAAAACCACACATTTATGCTAAAAACTCTCAGTATCAGAAGGTTGTTCTTGGCTTTGAAAACCAGCAAGCTGGGAGTGTTTGTGCTGCATTAAGTGACTGACCATTTATCTTCTGTAGATGAAGAGTAGAGAGATGGTGGGTCAGGCTCTGAACTGTGCTGGAGGAAATGTTAGATGCTGAAAGACCTATACAACCTCAAATACCTACTCTCAAGAGAAGCCCAGAAATAATTTCCATTAAAATCAGAATATGCTACTTATCAGTGTGTAAAACATAGCTAATTTTACTATAATATGTCCTCAAACACCAATATAAAAAAATCCAGTAGTACCTGGAAAAAAAGTCCAGTGATTTTGCTGGTTTAACAATGTGTTTAAAAGCATTGCAAGTAATTCCCACGAAATTAATTGCATGAGGCTTTTTTGTAGGTTTTTTAATGTTTGAGGATGGAGAAGCTCTTCTCCTATATCAACTGAGGCAGTAGCCTAAGAAACATGAAATGCCAAGTGAGTATTCAGAAGGCCAGAGAAAAACTGAAATCTTTTTAAATAAGTGCAAATGGAAAGGCTATTTTGCCCTCCTGAACTTCTGAATGATTTCTTATTTGCATATGAAGCATGAGAAATAATGGTGGTTAAAAAAAATACAATTTAAAATCCCCATAAAGATGGGAGTGGGTTTTTGTTTGGGTGTGGTTTGTTTTGTTTTGGTTGGTTTTGTTTTTAATTCCACTGCACTCCTTGAATGTTATCTCTGCAGAAGCTCTTGTTTGACCCAAACCTCTACCAGTGGTTGTTGTGCTGGAAAAGTAAAAAGTGCAGGTGTATGTCATTCATGGGATACAGGTATTCTAGGAACAAATTTCAGGTGCCTTCAGAACTTTTTTTTTCTTCTGATTTTATTTTTTTTATATTGGTCTTTGAGTCTGAGTCAGTATAAACATTGGGATGAAAATCATGCAACCACTTCTGAGTGCCTTTCATGCACAAAGCCCTTCAGGGGTATCATTTAGCCTGCATGTGGTTACAGTTGTTCTTATTTGTGGGAAAAAGACACAATTCATGCTCAGGCACCTCTGAAAAAAAAATTCACATAGGTTCAGCCACTCACAAATTACAGAATTCTTCTGATGTCAAAGGAGAAATACTTCCCTCAGAAAGTTTGGTTTTATTAGAGATGACATCTGCCTTGCTCAAAATTTAGATGACTACCTAGAGTTCCTATTAAACCCCCTAAAATGAAGTTCATTTCAGTATATGTGATTCTTCTTTTGATATCATCATCTAAGCTTTCTGCTCATGCTTTTTCTGCTACGACAATATGAACATAGTTTAAAAAACAAATACAATATTCCCTATTTCTGTAGTCTTTTTAATATATTGTTCAATGCATCTTTAAAGTAGAAAGTGAATAAGAAGCTAAAAAAATAAGTCTTTCTTTTCTAACTGCAGATAAAAATCTTACCTTGCATTTAATTTTAAAAATAACTATAATTTTAAGAAAAAATATGCCTGCACTCTAAAATGACGTTTTTTTTCTCTAACAGACTGTTACAGAAAAGCACAAAATGAATGTACCCGAAACCATGAATG
This sequence comes from Leptocoma aspasia, assembly GCA_013399835.1. Taxonomy (NCBI): domain Eukaryota; kingdom Metazoa; phylum Chordata; class Aves; order Passeriformes; family Nectariniidae; genus Leptocoma; species Leptocoma aspasia. The sequence goes on from VXAX01003556.1 coordinate 1,665,283, forward strand.
AAGTTCTTGATATGTCTGATGATGAAGGTATTAAAAATTTTTAAATTCTTTTTTCACTCTTTGTGGTTGTAAGGAATGTCTGTTTAAAAAACCCAAGACTAACACACATTATTAGTTGGATATGGTCATTGCACATTTGTTATTGTTGTACATTGATTTTTGTTGACACATCAATAGTATGTGGGGGTTTTTTTTAATCATTTTGTTTATTTAAATCATGCAGTTCGTAAAGCCAATGCCCCTGAAATACTCAGTGATGCTGAATATTTGTCAGATGTGGAAGAAGGTATTTGTGCCTTTTTGTATTGCACTGATATTTAACTTAAGCCTCTTCCTTTTATTTCATCTGTCTGAAAACTAATCCTTTCAGATAATTTTCTTATTATTCCACTAACAATAACTTCTGCTTTACAATTAAAAGCACTTTACAAAAATTCTTTGAGCTATTGCTGATAATACTCTAACTTTTTTTCTGAATTTCTTACAATTTTTTTATCAAATTACCTTCACTTTCCTGGAATAATCATTTTGCTGCTGCTTCTATAAAGTGAATAACTGTTTTATTGTTGTAACTGAAAAATGAAATACTGGACAAGGGGGTAAAATTAAAATATCAAAACACTTTGGAAGAAATGGCTGATAGTGGAAGTCAATGGCAGAAAGAACCAAGTTCTGTTTTTTTTAAAACAAATGACTGTGTTCAACTTTCTTGTTTTTCTTTAGTCAATCTCTCTTTCTTCATCCCTATTGATGTATTTACTTTTAATTTTCATAGCATTCAAGCAGCAAGGTGTAAAAGATATTTCAGTTCTTTGTGTGCAGCTCTTGTTTAATTCATGCATTGAGGCTTTTGGTTTGTTTCCCATCTGTCATTGCGCAGTTCCAAATGGATCATGTTCTTACCATCCATACGTGTTTCCCAAACAGCTCTCCTAGGCCATTGTCCTGCTCAAAATACTGCATTGTTTCAGCTGACAGGAACACTGATGCATAATAGTGTGAGCGAACAGGGCAGGAACTTGCTGTGTCCCGCTGCTCAGCGAGGTACAGACCAGACACACCCCGTGGGGAGCCTGGCTGCTGGGACTAAAGGTGTGACCTGTAACCTACGGGGTCGCTTTTAAAGCCAAATCTGTGGAGGTTTTTTCACTGACTCTCAGTATAACAAAGACCAAACCAAGGATTAGGAATGCAGGTAATGCAATTGATTCCATGCATATTGCAGACCTGTGTTCTGCACCCATCCTGTTGCCAGGGGAGCTGAGAGACTCGTTTATACATAAACAGTCCTGCCCTGCATCCTTGTGTCTAAACTGGAGAGAGAGATTTGATGGATGGACAGCTCTGTGGGTAAGGAATTGGCTGGATGGGGCACTCAGAGTTGTGTTCTAAGACTCCATGTCCAAGGGGACACCAGTGATATGTGCCATTCCTCAGGGACTGGTATTGGAACTGGTGCCATTTCACATCTCTGCTGGTGACGTGGACAGTGGGATCAGTGCCTCCTCTGCAGGTTTGCTGATGACACCCAGCTGTGTGGTGTGGTTGGCACTCTGGAGGGAAGGGATGTCACCCAGAGGGACCTGGACAGGCTGGAGAGGTGGGACCGTGTGAAATTCAGGATATTTGGCAAGGCCAAGTGCAAGGTCCTGTATCAAAATCGGGGCAGTCCCAAGCATAAATACAGGCTGAGTGGAGAATGGATTTGGAACAGCCCTGAGGAGAAGGACTTGAGGCTGTTGGTGAAAGATAAGCTCAACATGACCTGGCAATGTGCACTTGCAGCCCAGAAATATCCAACCGTGTCCTGGGCTGCATCCAAAGCACCACGGGCAGCTCTCACAAGACCCCACCTGCAAAGGCAGCTGGAGTGCTGCATCCAGCTCTGGGTTCCCAATGTGACGAGGAGCTGTTGGAGCAAGTCCAGAAGAGGCCACAAAGATGATCAGAGGGCTGGAACACCTCTTCTGTGAAGCTAGGCTGAGGGAGTTGGGGTTGTTCATCCTGGAGAAGGTTCCAGGGAGACCTTAGAGCACTTTCCAGTACCTAAATGGGACCTACAGGAAAGTTTGAGAGGTTCTTTTTACAAGGGCATGTTGTGACAGGACAAGGGGAATGGATTTAAGCTGAAGAAGGGTAGATTTAGATTCAATATTAGGAAGAAATTCTTCACTATGAGGGTGGTGAGGAATTGGAAGTTTCCCAGCGAAGATGTGGATGCTCCATCCCTGAATTCATAGCCAGGCTGGATTTGGCTTTGAGCAACCTGTTCTAGTGGAAGGTGTCCCTGCCCATGGCAGCAGAGTTGGAACAAGATGATTTTTAAGGTGCCTTACAACCCAGGCCATTCTATGATACAGAGATGACAGTGTCTTTTTCAAACCCAGCACTGAAAGGGAGCTCACAAATCAGATAACAGGTGTTTTGCAAGGCTTGTGATGAATTACAGGCTTTGAGGTGATAACCACTGGCCAGTGTCTCCTCCCTGACTTGCATATCTGTAAAGACAACTCAGTGACGCCCATCCCCACAACTCCTCGGTGTTATTGGGTATTTATATACAATGCATCCACTTACACCAGTCGAAACAAATCTCTTCAAGATGGTAAGGCACTCTGACAGATCTCAGAGCCAGGGAGCTGATTTCCAAGTGGGAGAAAGGCATAAATGTAGCAAACAAATCCAAGCTCTCCCTGGCTTGGCTGGTGTTCATGTCATCAGCCAAAACTCTTCAGTGAGACAGACTTGTTGAATGGCTTCTCAATGAGCCACAACCCTCAAGGTTTCTCTCACAAGAGAAATTGAAGACTTGGAAAGTAGAGACTCAGAGCTCAGGGACAAATGTCAGGAAACCATTTCCTTGTGTTTTATGTCTTGCTGTGCCCACTAAATAAGTATTTACATGGGAATTGTGTAATTTCTCTTCCCTGCTGAGGACAGTTTGGTTTGGAGTCAAGCTGGTTGAGAAGAGAGATTTTTTTATGCTTTTTCCTAGCTATTCTGGCAAATCTGCCCAAATGAGGTAAAGTGTTGGGAAATTGCTACACCGCAAAAAAGAAATAGTGGGTTTTTTTAAGGATGTGAACACGATTTTGTGGGGACAAGAAATGAGGGCTCACCTTCATACAGCAGAGAGTTTGTAGAGGAGCAATTCTAATGCACACTGAGCGTGTGCTGTGCTTTTATTTTTAAAGAGATTGCAAATCTTACAAATGTAAACCTGAGACTGGGAGAACTGGGTCTTTCCTCTCACCATCTCCAGCTGTGAGCTGGCTCCCCGTGCAGCTGGGAGTCCCAGCCCTGTGCCTGTGGCCATGGGGCTGGTGGGGAGCAGGGCTCAACCGTGGTAAAGCTCAACTCCAGTTGTCTGCAGGAGGCCTGGACGGAATCCCCTCCTCTGCGTGCTCATCCTCTCAGCATCCCTGTGGGCAGCAGCAGGAGCTTTAATCTGGTGCAGGGAGCCAGAGCCCTGCTGTGCCTGCCACAACCCTGCCCTGAGCCCTGTCACTACAGCCCTCCCTAAAGCTGCTGCTGCTGCTGCTGTCCCAGAGGGGAAGGGACAGCAAGCCATGGAAGCTGATACAAAGAGGAGAGAGACTGTGAGCAGTGAAGGGCAAAAAGAATGCAATCCATAAACCCAGTCAGGTGTGGAGAGTTTAGACATTATCAAAAAATAGTTATTCTTGAGCTGTTAAATTGTTTTTATTTGGCCTTCAGTAGATAACAAACTTTAGGGCGTAAACCAGGACACAGTTTTAAACCCATTTAATGGAGATGCCTGCCTCAGTAAGAATAAGTATCATGCTAATCAATCCCTGGAAGATTAGACAGATGTCCTAACAGAACATGAATGCACACTGCCTGAGTAGGTGAGTAGGTGCTAAGATACAACAGTTGAAGTGCATTTAAGGCAGGTCACAACATCACCATGCATGAAAATCTGTTATTGGTCATTTTGGGAGGGGTTGATTTGTTGTATTTTTAAGCTCAGTTTTAAGAGTTTCTTTGGCTCCATAAAATTTCACAGGTTCATAAAAGTTTCAGTGGTTAGGTATTGGCTTTTCTCCATACTTTGTGAAACCAAAACCTTGGCTACGACTTGAAACATCCTCCTTTTCCCTGTGGCTCTACCTCTTCTGCCATCAAGACAGCTCTGGACAGGCTGTGATGAAGGAGTGGCAAAATCCTCAGGTATCTTTAGCAAAGCCAAATGACAAATGCTCATCTGGATCCCAGCCTATGATTAAATTTTGTCTGGGACTTTTCCCAAGCCACATGATGCCTTCTCTCTTGCTGCCAGAGAGCCTGTATTTCTCACTGGCCTCTAAAAAGAACACCTACCCTGTGCTCCTGCAATTCCCAGCTGTAGGAGACATGCTGGGGGACCAGAAAAACAGGGAAAACTTGGGATGAGAAAGATGATAAAAGGTAAGAAAAATATTCTTGGGGAGATAAGAGTAAAAACAGTAGAACCTTCTATCCCAGAAAATAAACCCAAACAAATTGCATAAGGGATAGGCTAGAACATATAATGGGTGGCAAAGTGAGCAGCAATGCTTGCTGCTTTCCAGAAGTCTAAAAATAGGGGGCATCAGTGAAACCAGCAAGAGGCAGATCCAGCTTGAAAGGGCTGCTCCTCCTGCAGGAGGTAGTTGACTTTCATGACTTCTTGCACAGGTCCTTGGTGTGGGGAGCATAAAAAATTTACACCAGTTCAAAGTGTAACTGGAAGAATTTAAAAAGGGGGAAAAAACACCGTGTTCATGGCTATACAAACCTCTTTCAGGTTTAGAAAACATGTGCTCAAGTCAGTACCAGCTAGAAAAACGTCCAGGAGTACTTGTGCTGGTCCATGTTCCCATACTCTCCTGTGAAATGTGGCTGCTGTCGGAGAGAGGGTGCGCTAGAACTGATGGGCCCTTGCTTTGACCTACTGCCGCTGGTTTTCCCTGGACTTTGAGCTATTTCCTCCGCCTGTGA